>JBBPBO010001984.1:19752334-20348971 GCA_037974295.1 Cicer cuneatum | reverse complement strand
ATTTTTATTTGTATTTTAGGAATGAATATGTTCATTTGTATTAATACTAACATATTATAATTTTATGTCAATAATTAATTGTAGTACTATTTAATATTTTTATACTTAATATAATATTTTTTTTACTATTTTTCTTTATTTTGAAATTTATTTATATATTATAAATCATTTTAAATAATTAAATTCTAATTTAAATATAAATAATACTGTAAATAATTAAAAAAACATTTTTTATTTTTTAATGAAAATTAAAATAACTAATTCAATCAATATAAATAGTAAAAGAAAAAGCGTTAATATATTTAAATATAAATAATACTGTAAATAATTAAAAAACATTTTTTTATTTTTTAATGAAAATTAAAATAACTAATTCAATCAATATAAATAGTAGAAGAAAAAACGTTGATATTAACTTGACTTTGTGTGGATCGAGTTATCATTGATATAAATATGATGAAATATGGTATAAACTTATTCAAGAACATATGATATTATCTTTTGTCACTGAATGTAAGACCTCGTTGATAAAATCACCGAACTAAGAAAATTTAATGTAGTAATATTAATTTATTAATAATTGATTATTAAAAAAGATATTAGTAATTATATTATTTTCTAACATTTAGCTTTTTAAAAAGAATTAATTTATTTCCATATTGTAATGTTTATTTATCAAGTATCATAGTAAAGAAATAACTAATACATTTAAAAAATTAGAAGAATTATTATAAAAAAAAAGTTACGAGTGAATCTTATATTTTGAGATAAAATATCATTGCTTTTAATTTTATCCACAATAAATACGATGGATCTTATATTTTGAAAAATAAAATAGTATTATCGTTTTTAATTTTATCTAAAACTAGATTGCAGTGTGTTTCTCGGTCTATTTTTCTTAAAAAATTAATAGAAATTACTAAATTTTGTATGACTATATAAAAAAAAGTAGTTATTTGATTAGAAAGATATAATTAAATTTTAAGTTAAATAATTTAAATAAATGGTAAAATTAAAAGAAAAATTATTTTACCAAAATTTGCTATCTTTTTATATATAATATATAATTTAAAAATATAGTTGTTCAATTAAACAAAAAAGATAAAATTATAAATAAAATAGTATAAATTCCTAATTTTATATATAGTTTAGATTTAAAATTTTTGCTCTAAAATTTAATTTAATTTTATCAATATAATTTAGTGTATATAAGTTAAATTCTACAATTTGTTTATTTAGTTTTATAATGGAAAAATTCTTATTTTTTTTATTTGTAAAACATAATAACATATTTATTTATATAAATTTTTACATAAATTTAAAAATTAATATGTTTTGATATTTATTAAAATTAAATAAAAAAATTATTGATCAAAATATTAATATACTTTTTATTATATATTAAAAGTTGTCTTTAATTATTTATTGTGGTGGGTGAGGAGAGAGGGATATATGTGTCTGCGATGTAATATACCTTTAGAAAAATGGCATCTTAGTTATCGATTCTAGGCATCTTATTATTGATACCACCCTCCTTTGTTTCTTTTCTACACTCCTTATATCTTCACCCTCTCATTCCCTCTCTCTTATTCAATTCTTCCTCTCTCACACCCCAAAAACACAACAGACCAAAAACAAAATGAACATTTTGATAGATTCAAACGTTGAAGCTTTAGCCTTCAACTACTTAAACTTCGGTTTAGTAACAATTCTCAACAATTTATGGACTTGGCTCGCCCTCCTTACCGCCGCTCTCAGCTTCTGGAAGATTCGCTCTTCGGGTTGCCCCAAATCTGTAGACCCGAATTCAATCGTACCCGACCCGGTTAAGAAACAGTTGTTGCCGTTTGAAGATGTAACGGAGAAAACAATCGCACCGCGGAAAACATTAACGGTGGGTTGTGATGAAGTTGACGGCGTGAGGAAGGGGAAGTTTACGGTGTATTACGAAGAGGACATGCAATGCGGACGCAGAGAGAGTACTGGTGATAATTTTTGTTACCGGCTATTGCCGGTTGCTGAGGGGTGGGTACCGGAAGTAAGAGAAACGCGCGAGACGGAGTGGTGGAGATGTTGGGAGAAGGTGTTGACGTTGAGAAACGGAGAGAATGAGAATGGGTGGTACACGTGTCAGGATTTGACGGAGCTTAACGGAAACGTGGTTAAATTTTGGGATGGTGGTTGCATCACAAAGGAATCATGGTACAGTTCCAGCTGTATGTCTGTTTTCGTGTCTGAATGATAATAACAAAATAAATAAATAAATAGTAATTAGGTCTTTTTTTTTATTAGGTGTAGTTAGGTTATGTCGTGTATGTTTCTGTTGGATTTAATAATAATCTCTTCATTAAGATTTGAGAGAGATTATTGAGATTTGAGAATGAATGTATATATGTTAATTTGGTAGTTTGGTAGTGCGATTTGGAAATTTTGTATAATCATCTTTGTTGTACACGCAAGTGAGTCTCAAATTTGAAACGAAATTGGCCAAAAGAAAGCTTTGCGTATGTCTTTGAATTATGTGATTATTTATTGTGGTTAATTTTTTTTTATCCTTCATAATAGTGTGAGTTATATAAACGTTTTGGTCCTTTATATGTATTCAACTTCTGTTAATCTTTTTTTAGTTGTACCAAAAAGACCAAAACATCATTTTTTTCTAAAAGATAAAAAATTAAAACCACTTAATCAAATGATAAAAGATCAAAATATGTTTTTTTTTTATAAAATATAAAAGATGAAAATGATATTTAAGCTTAATAATATTTATCTTGCATATTCAAAATTTCAATGAGGGAGAGAATGAACTTTGGAAATTAAGGGCCCTATGCATGAAGGGTGTGAGAGGGATGTGATTTAAAGGGAAAAATGCCGAACTCAAATGGACCAATAATAATGTGAAAGAAAGAAGGCACTAAACAAAAAGCAATAGTACATGATGAGGTTAAGGTGTGTTGGCTAATGTGGTGGTACTACTTGTGTGAGTAGTTGTCAAATTTGTTCCTAGAGGTTACTACTTGATTGAGTAGTTGTCATATTTGTTGCTAGCCACATATTTGAACTTAAGTTGGAACTGCATCTTGAAGTAGACGGTGGTTGATAAGTTGATTCCTAATCCATACTCTCTTTGTTTCATTATAATTAAATTCCTAATCCATACTTTCTTTGTTTCATTATGATTAAATTAATTATTATCACATTAATTCAATCATTTAAAAATATATAAATTTAATTTAGTGGCTGAAATAAATGAGTTAAAGGGTAGAATAATAAACATATCGGTGAGTTCAATTTTCACTTTCATTAAAATACTAATAATAATAATTATAAATTGAGAGTGCTAAAAAATAGGATATGATAAAATAACTCTGGTTATATTATGTTTGATGTAAAAATTTATTATAAGATCGAACAATTTGAGAAACAATGAACTAGATAAAAGTTATAACTCTTGTCTTTTGTTTATGAACACCTTTTTATTTTCTAGACAAACTATCTAAAATATTGACAGATTATCTCAAATACCAAAATATACTTTTTTTTTTAGTTAAAAAACATTTACTATCATTTTCTTTGCTATCTCCCTATCTCTTTGTCTCTCTCACTTATTTATTACCCATTAAATATCATATAATATAAAAAGTCTCTATGATAAATTATAATGTTTAGTAGTAGTTCCGTAAAAGAACAAAATTAATGGTAATATTCTGGATCATTTGGGAATATGCCAATATATGTACAATAATTACTCTCCCTATTCTAGATTTTTTTTTAATATTATGTATGATCGAATAAATAATTAGAAAATCACAAAATCCTAAAGCGAACGCAATTGTCAAATGATTCCTCGCCGTATCTTCATACAAGTGATGTAGACTACATGCATGTAGTATGTCACTATGATCCGTTTGATGATTGTGGGCTTGTGGCCAGCTTTGTTCGCAATTTCATCCCATCATATGGTTCTGAAATTTACAGATAATATATACATTACTTAAATATAAATTCTCCATCCAAAATTATGTTTAACCAAAAATAATAAAATGCACTGTTATTAAGAATATTAATTAATTAAATTTTATGTTTAAAAAATAATATTTTTTAATACTATCATTTTTCTTTGTTTAATTTTTTTTAATACATATTTCATGAAAACATTAAGTGATTGGTAAGTGTAATACTCTAACCTTTGTCTAATTCTTAATTATTTGTAGTTACTATATAATTTATTTTGGGTCAATAAATTACAAGGTTATAAAGATAAAATTCTAACCATGATAACGTTAATTATTAAAATAACTAATTTACTTTTTTTGAGTCTGAAATAACTAAATTTATACTTATATTTATTTATCTGATGAAATTTTATATTATAGTTATATTTGACTCCATCTTCTTCCTTTCGGATCATCTGCAGGAATCACCAGAAATAATCTGCGCATAAGAAAAAAACAGAAATTAAAATAATCTCGGATAAACATATATATTATCTCATTAATTAATTTTCCAAAAACCACCGTCCACTTATCCCTTCTATGTTTGCTAGCCTCGAGTATATTAATTTTGGACCACTGAATGACAGACATGAGTTCGTCTTATTATGCATGTGAATTTCATGCTTGCATCAGAATTGATTTTGTTTTCGCCTTTAATTTCAATCACGTAAATTAAGTGCATCTTTGCTTCCGCATTTAGGAAAGATAGTTTAAAGCAAAATTTGAAATGAGTTTTTATTTTACATTGTGAGATGATAATATAAAAATAAAAAATTTTACAATAATAAATGAATAATTTACAGTTTCTTTTTATAAGTATGAATGATATATAGACATGGCAACAGGGCAGGACGGAGGTAGATTTTGCCTTCTCCACCCCCGCACTCGATTAATCAGAAAAAACCCGCATCCTCTCTCGTTTTTAGCATATGTAAAATTTAGACTTCATCCCCGCCTACAACGGGTTTCTCCACCCACACCTGCACCCCATTCATATATATATATATATATATATAAAATTATAAATTTAAAAATTATATCTATTATAATTAATATAATAAAATAATTTATTATTAGACAATAATAAAATTAAAAAATAATTTTTTATAGAGATGAAATTTTAATTTTTAATACTTAAAAAACAATTAAGTATATTCAATATTTACATTTATATATAAAATTTAAAAATTACAATAATATTACTACCGAGGCGGGTGAGGGTGAGGGTTCGGGGTAGATATCAACACACCCACATTCATCACCGCATCAAATTTTAATTCCGAGGAAAATCCACACCTGCACTCAATCAAAGCGGATTTTCCCCCCCAAATCAAGACAGTTTCAAGTGGGTACTTGCGGGTGCCAATTAAGTTGCCATCTCTAATATATATATATATATATATATGTTGTACTTGTTAACAATGATAAACAAACGTAAATATAGAAGAAAGAAGAAAAGATGAAGAAGAGAAAGAACCCCACTAGAGTTTCATAACCAAAATGAACATAAGGTAAATGTAATAGAGTAACAATCAATATATATAAAGAAAATAAAAAAGTCTAAAATACACTTACTACTAATATATAATAATATTATCTAACATCTCCCCTCAAACTCACGATGCATTAATATGGAGTATCGAAAGTTTGTCAACCAAAAAACGAAAACGTTTAATGGAATGCATCTTTGTGAACAAATCAACAATCTATAAGGAAGAGGAGACAAACAATAGAGTAATGGTTTCATGTTGAAGATGGTGACAAGTAAGAGGACAATCAATCTCAATGTTTTTGGTGCGTTCATGAAACACCGAGTTATGAGCAATTTGAATAACACTCTTGTTATCGCAATGCATCAGAGTTGGCAAAGAGAGATACTCATATCAGAAAAAAGCCAACACAATCAAATTATTTCAGCAGTAGTGGATTCCATAACACGATACTCAGCTTCTGTAGAAAAGCGAGAGAGAATGTCATGTTTCTTACTCTTCCAAGAAATAAGAGTCTCCAAGAAATATGCAAAACCCTATGGTGGACTTACGATTTATGGTGTCACCAGCCCAATCAGCATTAGAATAAGCACGTAACTCCAATGAGGACGACGATAGAAAGAGAAAGCTCTGAAATTGAGTTCCTCAAAGATAACGAAGAATACAATGAACAACTGCCCAATGTACTAGTGGCAGATACAACAAACTATCTGGCAACATGAGCAACATAAGCAATATCAAGTATGATAATCGTAAGATATACTAAGCTGTCAACAAAAGTACAGTACAAAGTTGGATTTGGTAAAGGAACACCATTTAAAAAGGCATTTTTGACATCCATTTGAGAATATATGCCACTGACAAATCGATGCAACTGTAGTAAGAGTATGAATAATGGTCATCCTGGCTATTAGAACCAAAGTTCTTCGTAATCCATACCATATTGTTGAGAGAATCCCTTAGTAACAAGAGGTGCTTTGAAGCACTCAACCGACTTAGTTTTGATATTGTATACCCAACGAGACCCAATAGCACACTTTCCAAGAGGAAGAGAGTTCTGAAGGTGCAAACACGAGAAGGGGGGTTGAATTGTGTTTGACTAATTTGAATACTTTTTCTGTTTTTGCAGTTTTATAACAAAACCTGATGTATGAATCAAACAGAGTTAGCGGCGGATATAAAGTAAAAATAAACACAAAATTTTATACTGGTTCACCGTTAACGAGGCTACGTCCAGTCCCTTCACTTTGAAGGATTTCACTAATTCAAAACCTTGAATTACAACAATACCACTGACCCTCCAAGTCAGTCTTCTCAAACAGTCTAACAATCCTAGACTTTTGAGGAATACAACACCTCGACTTCTCAAGTCAAGTCTTCTCCTACCAATCTGACAACCCCAGATTGTAGAAGGAATTACAACACCTTGAATCTAATTGCTAAGTAATCTGCTACCCCTTCTGACTCCCTCAGATTGTAGACTCTACTTCAACAACTTAGATCTAACACAAGGGCAAGAAAAACACGAGTGCTTGCTTCTGGAAAGCTGGAACTCACAATTAACCTCACTGAAAACTCGAGTGTTTGCTTCGGGAAGTGTATGACTCTTTTATGATTTTCGATGCTAAGTCTTATGCCTTGAGCCTCATTTTATAGATGAATAATTAGGGTTGCTTCCATGCTTAAATTCGAGCTGTATCTTGCCAGATATTCTTGCAAAAATACCTTGTCCAATCGGGTTTCACTTAAATAAAAAACATATCTTTTTAGCTCCAGATTTGCTTTCAAAAATAACTTTGGCCAATCCTGTCTTTAATTATTTCTGGATCAAATCTTTCTTCCCGCCAAAAGCTTCTGAATTCCACAAGACTTCAATTTATTTTTGTATCAAATCTTTTTAATACCTTGATCAAATTTAAACAAGTCTTCACTGATTATCATCATGATTAAATCTGGACCATTTGATCTTCTGCTCTCATCCACATCTGGACCATACAAACTGATCTGCTGTGATCCTCTGATCTCGACCAACCATGGACCACACTTTCTGATCTTCTGATCTCGACCACTCTGGACCTGCAATCTGATCTGTTGTGATCCTCTGATCTCGGCCAATGCTGGACCACACGTTCTGATCTTCTGATCTCGGCCAACACTGGGCCATGGTCTGATCTTCTGATATCGGCCAACACTGGGCCATATACTTAAATCTTGACCAATGATCTGAACCTTTTCCCTCTGATCTGGACCAATTCTGGATTGGGTTTGAATTGAAATGAAATTAATTATGGACATAGGATATTTTAATCTGGACATTTACCTTCTGATCTGGATCAGTTCTGGATTCAATCTGGATATAATTTCTTCTGGTCTAGACTTAGTTTCATACTCTGAACCATGCTATCTTCTGGTCTGGGCCAAATCTGGATTAAATCTCTTGTTCTGGACCAATTAACTGAAGCTCTGATTAAGTCTGGACTGATTATCATTTCACTGCTAAGCTATCTTCTTGTTAGAATAAATTCTGGACCAAGTCTGACTTATGATACCTTCTGGTGTGGAACAAGTCTCCCTTTGGCAGGCTTCCTTTTGGTCTAGTCCAGGTCTCCTTCTGGACTCTCCTTCCTTCTTATCTGGGCCAGGAAAGATATCCTCTGACGGTATTTTGACATCCTGGTGTATCCTCTGGTGCTTTCAGGATGCATCCTGTGGTACCTTATGGATGCATTATCTGGTGACTTCTAGAGGTTTATCCTCTGGTCTGATTTTATCCTCTGGTAATTCATCTTCTGCCTCTGGTAACTTCATCTTTTGGTGGCATTTAATATAATAATTCTAAGTACAAAATAAGATTACATGGAGTACTTTTGTAAACATCAAAATCCTTAGTACTTAGAACGAACTTGGTTCCAACAAGTTCTTCTGCCATAGCCTGCTACAAAAGAGGATCCAAAATAGCCTGTTTATAGGAAAAAGACTTAGAGAAATTGTGAGTAGAGGTTAAGAAAGAAGCAAACAAAGCTGAGTAAGTGGAATAGAAAAAATCAGGTGACTAAGTAGACTTATGGCGACGAAAGGGGTAACGATTAGGCAGAGACGGAGGATCGACAATCACAAGAGGTGGTTGGAAAATCGAGGGAACAAGAGGGATGTCATCATGTGGAGTAGTAGTATTTATCCTGCAATTCTCAACGTTACAATTGCTAGAAGCATTATCATTAAGACCAAACATATCAATATAGGTTAGTTTTGAATTCTTAGTAATGTGAGAATAAGAGGAAATAGAGTAAAAAGGGATGTGCTTAAGAAAAACAACATTATGAGAAACATAAATTTTTCTTGTATGAGGATCATAACAATGATAACCCTTTTGACCATTCCCATAACCAAGAAAAACACACATGACTGAACGAGAAGACAACTTACTACGCATTACTTATTGACGAAGAACAAAACAAGTAGAACCAAAGACTTTCAAAGAATAGTAATCAGGGATAGAAGCATACAATTTTTCAAAGGGAGACAAACCTGGTATAACAGACGATGGAGTTCTATTAATAGCATGGACAACAGTAAGAACTGCTTCCCCCTAAAACTCACTAGGAACTGAAGCAGACAACATAAGAGAACGAGCAGTATCAATAATATGCCGGTGTTCCCTTTCAACAACTCCATTTTGTTGAGGAGTATTAATACAAAATATCTTATGGAGGGTACCATCATAAGCAAGTAATTCAAAGAAATTATTAGAGGTATATTCACCACCTAAATCACAACGAAAACACTTTATAACAACATAGTGTTGAGTTTTGACTAGAGCACAAAGCATATGATAAATGTAAAAAAATTTGGACCCATTTTTCATAGATAAACCTTACAATAACAAGTGTAATCATCAATAAATGAAATAATAATATCTAGATCCACCTTGGGTGAGAATCAATGATGAACCCCAAACATTAGAGTGAACTAAATCAAAAGGCGCATGTGAAACAAAAACACTATTACTAAACAGTAAAGCTGAAAATTTAGCAAGTTTACAACCACAACAATCTAAAATATCACTGGTTTATAACTATCCTATAGTTCCATTAAAAGCCAAATATTTTAATCTAGAAGGAGAAACATGTCCAAGGCGAGAATGCCCTAAATAAAAACTAGAAGATGAAGAATTCAAGCGAAAACTAGATAATAAGTTTTCGGGGTTCATCACTAATGTACCCCAAGTGATGAACCCCAAGTGATGCAAAATACCCCCACGAATCCCCTCAAAACCATCATGAAGAGCCATCAAAAACCAAACCAGACGTTGCTCCTCTCTCTGATCAATGTACGCTTTGATAGCTTTGAAATCAGTTGATTCTAGTACAACCAATTGATCCCACAAATTAGTCATTGCCAAATAGAATTCTTGAATGGTCATATTGTTCTACTTTAGGGCCTTAATATCACTTTTCAAATGATATTGTTTTACAAAGTTAGACTAAACATACAAACATTTTAAGTGATCCCAAATCTCTTTAGCAGTATTATATGTTGCCAGTTGCACACCTATAGACAACTCAACATAATTATTAATCCAAAAAATGATATTTGAATTACTAACATTTCATGTTTTCAAATCTTTTGTATATTTAGCTTCATCTTTTTTATCTGTAGGCTTAATAGAAGTTCCATCAACATAACCCCACATATCTTTTCCAATCAATTTTTTTTCCATCACATAACTTCAATAAGAGTAATTCTGTCAATTGAGGTGAGCACTAACAGCTTGAAGAGAATCATCCTTAGCACCAACCATAACAAATAATGACAGAAAAATACGACAAACACAACCACTGATACAAAAGAAATTAAGGATAAGCAGAGTAAATTAGGAACAAAAAAAATCGTGTCGAAAACAGAAGAGCAGAACCATGCTGGAAACAGAAGAGCATAATCGCGCAGGAAACAAAGAGGCAGAAATCAGATCGAAAACAGATGGAGCAAATCGGTACTGGCCTCAAAAGGGGTCGTACAAAATCAAATGTTAGATCCAAAAAATGAACAAAAGTTAAAGGTAACATAGTTACAATAAATATATATACAAGATAATATAAAAGTCTAAAATACCTTTACTATTAATATATAATAATATTATCTAACAATACTGATTTAATATGGACTAAAAAACATGAATTTGTAGCATAGCCCGTATTTTAACTATTGTCAACAAACTCAATTTTACACTTTACTAACTGAGTTAACAACATTTGTCAAAAATTGAAATTGAGTTAACAACAAATAATTATAAGTAGATTTGTAACTTAATTTATAATAACATAAATTATTATAATGGGATCTAAAAATATGACGTAAATTATTTTTCAAGGCCTTTATTCTTTGTTAATTTTTTTATGAGGTCTAAAGCACTTGTCTTAATGGTTGGGGCGGCTAGCCCTAGGAGAGGCAAAATAGATTTGAAAATGTAAAATTTAATTTGACATGTTTAGGTGTAATCGAGTAAAATTGATTTTACTTATAGGATTTTTATATTAAAAGTTTTTGTTCAACTCACATTATAAATATATTCAAAAATAAATTACTTTATATTAAATTCACTTTTAACTGAAATGAATTTTATAAAATCAATTTATTCAAAATCAATTTTTATATCCACGGAGTAAAACCAAAATCTCGTTTTCCCATTCCATCGCCTTCTTTCAATCACTTTTGATTTTGAAAAGTTTTGTCAATCACCTCTGATTTGTACTTTGAGAGTAACCAAACAATGTGTCTCTAACACGTTTGCTACTACCCCTTTTTCAATGCTTCTTCTCTTCTTTGTGGAAGGGATCTTTGTTAACACAATGTACCTTCTATTGTACTTTGTTCTTAATATCTCATACTATCTATGTACGGGTGTATTTAACATGACAATTCTGGGAGCTTTGGTGTGAAAGGGTTTGTTTATTCCAATTATTCTACCCCTGATGGTGGTGATCCTTTTGATCCTTACATTTCTCCTCCACCTTCATTAGTTTTTGCGTGTCTTGGCTATTTGAAAAGGGATTTTGATGGATGTGTTGTTGGAATTAAGTCGGTTTGAAGAAGTATGTGTCGCGATATAAAATTTCGAGTATTTCTCGAATTCAATTGAGTCGTCATAAAGATTTATTTTAAAATAGAAAAAACATTGGAAACCCTTAAAAAACACAAAAATTGTATTTGAAAGCGAATATTGGGTTCATGAGTCGATTATGCGTAGGAAAAATATTAACACTCTACGATATCTATTAAAATATAATTACCTATAGTTCATCGTCCAAAGTTAACTTATATAAATTTATTTCTTTTTTTTGAAAATGCAAATAAAATAATTTTTTATGAAAATAATCTAGAGATAAAAGTAGGTGAAGTGGTACAATGAAATGAGTTTTGTTTTTTATGGATGCTTTTAAAGAAATGAGTTTTGTTGTAATACAATGGTTTAAAACAATGTCGTTGGTTTGATGAAGGAAGAAAAAAGATATTGAGTACAAAAGTGTTTATGATGAGTGTGTTCGTTATTAATTTGAATTTGGTTAAAAAGTTTAATATCACCAAGTTGTCACAACTCAAGCGCCTTAAACTATCATTAACACGATGTCGCATCTAAGTCGATCCTATTTTTTTAAAAGATAATTATTATTTAGAGTTTTGAATCGTCAAGTTGTCGCAACCCAAACATCTTAAAACTAAGATTGGGAAAATGTAACATCTCAACCAATCTTTTTTACCCACATTGATTTTGAATAACATGAATTTTTATTTTATTAAAGACAATAATAATAAACCCAAGAATGAACCTAGATCCATATATAATTACATTAGTTGTTGATATTGGTTGTATTTAGCCCAAGACTTAATAAGAGGATAAAATAACAACTATTATATCACAAAAAGGGGTGGACTGGGTTGCCATGGAGGTGAGTTTTTTCTTTCTTTTTCTTTTGGGTACTTTTTTTTTTTTGATAAAAAAGAGCTTTTGTTATTATTTTTTATCACCTGATTAATTTATGGTTATGAGGTTGAAAAAGACACAAGAGAACATACCAAAAATAAAAAAGAGATAAAACAAATTCATATTAAAGGTATAACACTTAGAAAAAACTATACAATTATTACATAAATGAGTTTAGAAATAGTTACTACACATAAGTTGAAAATTTGTTACAATCCTTTGATTTGCTCTGATTGGTATTTGCTCTTGATTTGAATTAGTGTATTCTTCTATAACTCATTTCATGTTTCGGATCACTTACTAACAAAAACTCTTACTAGCCTAAAATGAAAAAAAGCTCTCCCCTGATTAATTTATTTTGCTATCAATTTATAGACTTAAATAATGAATCTTTATATCGATGAGATAAAATTGAGTTCTGGATTATTGCTTGTTTTTTGCAAAACAATTGGATTTGCTAAGGTAGATATAGGAAAGAGAAGATGCATTTTTTAATTATTTGTATACATGGTAAAAATTGCAGCCGTATAAGGAAAAAAAGGAGAAAAGCAAAAGAAGCTAAAAAGAGGGTGAATGTCAGAGGTTACCATAACCAAAGAAAACAAGGAACTATAGGAAATCATAACTAGAGGAAACAAGGAACCAAAGGGAGGGAACCAGGAACTAAAGGGAGCCATAACCAAAGGCAACCAAGACCAGAGGCAACCAAAACCAAAGGGAACTAGGAACCAGTGGGAACCATGATAAGAGGCAGCCAAAACCAGGGGAAACAAGGAACCACAAACAACTAGAACTAGATGCCACAAGAACCAGAGACAGCTAGAACCAGAGGCAATCAGAACCAGAGACAACCATAACTAGAGGCAATAATGAACTAGAGACAACCTGAACCAGAGGCGTCCAAAACTAGAGGCTACTAGAACTAGATGGAACAAGGAACCTTCTTTTTAGGAAAATAGTTAAACATATGGCTTACTTTCGAATTTTTTTAATTGGCCAGAAAAAATTGGGTATTACAGATGCCCCTATTTAATTATTTTTTACAAGAAAATAGTTTTCATATTATCATTGTAAAAGATAAGTTAATATAAGGATCTAAATTTTGTCTAACAAGATAAATGTGAAAGTAGGTAAAGTGGTAATGCCATAGAAGATAAACTGTGAAAGTGGAATAATCGTAAATGCAGACGTATGTGAAAAGCAAAGGCACATAAAATTTTAAAGAGGAAATGATGCAATATTTTTTTTTTAATTTTTTTTGTTTGATGTGAAATGAATGAATAAGCTAAAGAAATGATCAGGAATGAAAAATGATCGTCTTCGGATTGGTTATTGATACGTAGATCAACTAAAAGAAAAACTAATCGTCTTCGGATTGGTTACCAATGCGTAGATTGACAAGAATGAAAGTTGATCATCTTCGGATTGGTTACTAATGCGTAGATCGATAATAATGAAAATTGATTGTCTCATAAATTAGTTACTGATGCGTAGATCGATAAGAATGAACATTGATCGTCTTCGAATTGGTTACTGATGCATAGATCATCAAGAATGAAAGATGATTGCTTCAGATCGGTTATCGAATGCGTAGATTCACAAGAATGAAAACCAATTGTCTTTGGATCGGTTATTGATGCGCAGATTGATAAGAATGAAAATTGATCGTGTTCGGATTGGTTACCGATACGTAGATCGACATGAATGGAAAATTGATCATCTTCGGATTGGTTACCGATGCATAGATAGACAAAAATGAAAACTGATCATTTTTGGATTGGTTACCAATGTGTAGATTGACAAGAATGAAAAACTGATCGTCTTTGAATTTGTTACCAATGTATATATCGATTGGAATGAAAACTGACCGTCTTCAGATCAGTTACCAATTCGTAGGTTCGCAAGAATGAAAATTGACCGTCTTCAGATCAGTTACATATGCGTAGTTTGGATTGGTTACCGATGTGTAGATCGACATGAATGAAAAGCTTATCATCTTTGCATTGGTTACCGGGCATAGATCGAGAGGGATGTAAATGATCTTCTCTAGATTGGTTATTGGTACGTAAATCGACAAAAATGTAAATGGTCGTCTTCGAATTGGTTACCGATGCGCAGATCTACGAGAATGTAAATGATGATCGTCTTTAGATTGGACTGTTGAGTGCTAATGTATTAGTGAAGATTGAGTTTTTGGTGCCAATATAAGTTGAACTTTGGGCTGTTAATGGACGAGGGCTTATATGGTGCTAATGAAGATTTGGCTTTTATGATAGAAATGGAATGTTGGGATGTGGTTGAGGTGCCAGTCATTATTGGAACTTTCATTTGACGTGCCAATGAAAAACAAACTTTTTGCTTGCCAAGGAAAGATTGAGCTTTGAGGTTTGAGGTGCCTTGTAGATTTTAGGCGTTGGATGCTAAAGGGTACAAGTTGTGGATGCCAATGGATATTGGGCTTAAAGAGCCAATGAAGTTTAAGTTTAGGGGGATGCCAAGGAATAATGGACTTTGAGTTTCAATGAAGATTGAACTTTGTGTTTTAGTTGACAATGAAAATTGGACTTTGCGTTTTAGTTGTTGGAACCAAGAGTTTTGATGTTAACAAAAGTATAAAAGAGTTTTGTATTTTATGAGAAATATTTGACTTCAAAGAGTATAAAAGAAGATATGGTCAAGATTTGTAGAAGATTTGATCAAAAATTGAAGAAGATTTGAAAAAGATTTGATCAAAATTTGAAGAAGATTTGATCAAGATTTATCTACAATAAAAAAAGGAACAGAATCGATTTGAAGAATTTACAAACGCAATTTGAACAAAATACAATTCAGAATTAAACAAGGACCAAATTGAAGCCCAAATTTCAACTATAAATAGATACTCAAAGCTGAAGAAGAAAATCATCGAAAAGCAGAAAAGAGTAGTCTTAGAGTTGAAAGAGAGAAATACTCGTTTCATGTTAGAAATATTTTCTGAGTGTTCTTTTCTTAAAGTGTGAGAGTTATTATTATTATCAGCTTTCTAGAAGCAACTACTCAAGTTCCAATTTCTTGTATCCAACTCGATAGTGGTTTAGTTCCTTCTTCAATCTAGGGTTGTCAGGTTGTTAGGAGAAGACTTGGCTTGTAGGGTCAAGGTGGTGTTGTTCCTCAAAAGTCTGGGGTTGTCAGGCTGTTTGGGAAGACTGGCTTGGAGGGTCAGATGCTTTGTAATTCAAGGTATTTGAATTAGTGGATTAAAGCCTTCTGAATGAGGGGACTGGATGTAGCCAAGTTAATGGTGAACCAGGATAAATCTATGTGTCAAGTTAATTATGCTTTCATTGCTTGCTGCCTCTGAATCCGATTGCTTCTACTCCAAGTAAGTAACCAAAAACCAAACTAGTTTTTAATTTATTTATAAATTATCAAAAAATTGTCAACTTTGGCAAACATAATTCATCCCCCTTTCCGTATTTGCACCTTCATTAGTTGCCATGAAAATTGGACTTTTTATTTGCCCATGAATATTGGACTTTTTGTTTTAGTTACAATGAAAATTGGACTTTTTATTTGTCCTTCAATTTGGGCTTTGGAATGCCAACGAACATTGGTCTTTGATATGCCAATGAAGATTGGGCTTACTGTTTGAGGTGTCAGGGAAGATTGGGCTTAGTATTTGAGTTGCTAATGAAAATTGGACTTTTTGTTTGCCAATAATAAATATTAGGTTTTGAAGTGCCAATGAACGTTGGACTTTGAAGTGAAGATTTGGCTTTTGTTTGCGAATAATGAATATTGGGCTTTGAGGTGCCAATGAAGATTGGACTTTGAGGTGCCAATGAAGACTAGGCTTAGCATTTGAGTTGCCAATGGAAATTGGACTTTTTATTTGCCAATGAATTTGGGCTTTGATGTGCCAATGAACATTGGGCTTAGTGAGAACATGTAAAATGCATTGTGACTAGAAGACCTTGAGATCTTTAAACACAAGTATGATGCAAGGTGCATTGAATTGTCTCAGGTTATGCATGTTATGATGCTAGAGTGATGCTTGAGTGATGAATGCTTGATTGATGCAAGATACATGAATTTATGATTCATGAATGTATCTAATTAATGATGCAAAAACTCAAGGAGCACGCATGAGCTTTAGTTTTTTTTTTATTCACGAACATTGTTCATTTTTGAAGGAACGAGAGGCGTTGTGACCTTGTTTGTTGAGAAAAATGTTTTTTTTTGTGTAAACTATGAATTCATTGACTTGATCACTTCCTTGAAAAACTTCAATATGTAAACTGATATTTGAACTCAAGCTCAAGCAAAATCATGTTTGTCATGTTTATTTTTATTTGACTGTTGTGATTTTGTGAATCTTGATAATTGTAGTCTACAACATTGGTTAAGTGAGTGATGACTTCTTGAGAAATAATATAATTAATTATAGTTTTTTACTACAATCATTGAATCATTTTCACCACCTTAGTCTTTTTCTATTGACTAGAACACCTTAGAAGCAACTCTTTTTGGTCAAACATGTTAATTGAAGATTGTCAAAGAATTGTTAGCTCATGTCAATGAACTTACATTCTCTCTCTTTGGAGCACTATTTAACTAAGCATGCATGCCAATAAAAGTAAGGTTGAATGGTCAATGAAGATTTACCTCGAAAGAAGGACGATGTATTTGGTGGTAGATGGAGACTCACCAGTCTTGAAAATTAATGTAATTGCTTTAATCAATGTGGGATGACATTGTTTTACTTTAGACTTTAACAAATAGTTTTCTTAGTCTAAAGAAAGTGAGATTTTCCAATTATGCTTCATAAGGTAAGGAAGGAGGGATTAAAAGGTGCTTAATCATGGAAATATGATGAGACAATGAATAAATGGAAAGGCAACTTTGCAATCAATTTCAAAGAAGTGCAAAATGAAAAATGGATGTGTTACTCCATTCATGTAGTGTATTGACAAAGTGTAATATGGACTAATTATTCCATATTAACTACATGATACATGGATAGAGTAAGCGACAAAAAGTTTGAAGGTGCAAACACGAGAAGGGGGGTTGAATTGTGTTTGACTAACTTGAATACTTTTCCTGTTTTTACACTTTTAAAACAAAACTTGATGTATGAATAAAAACAGAGTTAGCAGCGGATATAAAGTAAAAATAAAACACAAAATTTTTATACTGGTTCACCGTTAACGAGGCTACGTCCAGTCCCTTCACCTTGAAGGATTTTACTAATTCAAACCTTGAATTACAACAGTTATACTGACCCTCCAAGTCAGTCTTCTCAAACAGTCTAACAATCCTAGACTCTTGAGGAATACAACACCTTTCTTCTCCTGCCAATCTGACAACCCCAGATTGTAGAAGGAATTACAACACTTTGAATCTAATTGCCAAGTAATCTGCTACCCCTTCTGACTCCCTCAGATTGTAGACTTCACTTCAACAACTTAGATCACACGAGAAAGAAAATAACAAGAGTGCTTGCTTCTTGAAAGCTGGAACTCACAATTGACCTCACTGAAAACTTGAGTGTTTGCTTTGGAAGTGTATGACTCTTTTGTGATTTTCGATGCTAAGTATTCTACCTTGAGCCTCCTTTTATAGATGCAGATTAGGGCCTCTTCCAAGCTTTAATTTCGAGCTGAATCTTGCTGGATTCTCTTGCAAAAATATCTTGACCAATTGGGCTTCATTTAAATAAAAAACATATCTTTTTTAAGCTTCAGATTTTCTTTCAAAAATAACTGGCCAATCATGTCTTTAGATTCTTCCCGCCAACAGCTCCTGAATTCCACAATACCTCACTTTATTTTTGTAACAAATCATTTCAATACTTTGATCAAAATAAATTAAAATCTCCACCGTTAATCATCCTGATTAAATCTAGACCATTTGATCTTCTGCGCTAGTCCACATCTAGACCATACTTAGTGATATGCTGTGATCCTCTGATTTCGGCCATCCCTGGACCACACTTCCTAACCTTCTGATCTTCTGATCTCGGCCATCCTGGTCTAGCAAACTAATCTGCTGTGATCCTCTGATCTCGACCACTGCTGGACCACACATTCTGACCTTTTGATTTCGGCCAACACTGGGCCATGGTCTGATCTTCTGATCTCGGCCAACACTGGGCCAAATACTTAAATCCGAACCATTGATATGAAAATATTCCCTATGATCTGGACCAATTCTAGACTTGGTCTGGATTAAACTGAAATTAAATCTGGAGAAATAATATTTCAGTATGGACATTTTACCTTCTGTTTTGGATCAGTTCTGGATCAATTTTGGAGATCATTTCTTCTGGTTTGGACTTAGTTTCATACCCTGAACCATGCTATCTTCTGGTCTGGGTCAAATCTGGATTAATTCCTTTGTTCTGGACCCATTTATTTACCCTCTGATTAAGTCTGGATCAAGTCTGGGTTGTTTATCATTTCACTGCCAGACCATCTTCTGGTCAGAATAACTTCTAGAATAAATCTGACATTTGACATATTCTAGTCTGGAACAACTATCCCTATGGCAGGCTTCCTTCTGGTCTGGTCCAGGTCTCCTTCTGACTTTGCTTCCTTCTGATTTGGGCCAACAAAGATTTCCTCTAGTAGTGTTTTGACATCTTGGTGTATCCTTTGATAATTCCAGGATGCATTCTGGATGCTATTTCTGCCTCTGCAAACTTCATTTTCTGGTGGTATTTAATGTAATAATTCAAGTTACAAAATAAGATTACATGGAGTGCTTTTATAAACATCAAAATCCTAACTATTTAGAACCAACTTGGTTCCAACAATCTCCCCCTTTTTGATGATGACAAAACCATAACTTATTTTGCTAGTTTATAACTCGAAGACTTGAATTACTCCCCCTCAGACCAATCTCTCCCCCTAAGTCTGATACTGACTTTTTCTTCTCCTTTTCAATTCCTTCTCTTTTCACTCTTTCTTTTCTTCTCTTCTCCTCTCCTTTTCAACTCCTTCTTTATTCGCTCTTTCTTTTCTCTCTTCACATGGCCTTTCCTTTTCAACTCATTCTCTTTTCACTCTTTCTTTTTCTCTCTCCCTGTTTCCTCTCATTTTCAACTTCTTCTTTTTCACTCTTTCTTTTTCTCTCTCCCTGATTCTTCTCCTTTTCAACTCCTTCTCTTTTCATCTATTCCTTTTTCAATCCTCATTTCTTTTTATCTCTCCTTTTCTACTTATTTCTCCTTTCTCTCTCTCTCTCTCCCCCTTGTTGTCATCAGCCAAAAAGAGGTCCTACTATTTTTGTATTTTTTGTTTTTCTCTTTACAAATTACAGAAAGTAAAACAAAAAAGAAAAGACAGAAAATAAAATTACAAGAAATTTAAAAACTCCTAACATGACTATTTGAGCTAGTCAGATATGGAGGTAATGCTGAGATGCTTCTTGATGAACTCGAACCTATCTTCTGGTAATGCTTTGGTGAAGATGTTAGCCCATTGATGATCAGTGTCCACAAACTGGATGCTTAAAGTCCCCTTTTGAACATGGTCCCTAATGAAATGGTGTTTTATTTCAATGTGTTTGGCTCTAGAGTGTAAGATAGGGTTCTTGGTTAGGTTTATGGCTGAAGTGTTATCACAGATCAAAGGGATATTTGTTTCAAAGATGTTGTAATCGTCAAGTTGATGTTCCATCCAGAGTAACTGTTAACTGCATCCTGCTGCTGATATATACTCAGCTTTAGCTGTTGACATGGCAATGGTGCTTTGTCTTTTGCTTGACCAAGAGATCAAATTATCACCTAAGAAAGTTCAGTTGCCACTTGTACTTTTCCTTGCCAGCTTGTCTCCAGCATAGTCGGAATCACAAAAACCTTTTAGTTTGTAGGTGGGGGTTTTCTTGTATAACAAGGTAAGGTTGGTGGTTCCTTTAAGGTATCTCAATATTCGTTTGACAACAGTTAAATGGGATTCCATAGGATCAGCTTGAAATCGGGCACATACACAAACACTAAACAAAATGTCAGGTCTAGAAGCAGTTAAATAAAGAAGGGATCCAATCATACCTCTGTATGTTTTCTGGTCTACCTTTTGGCTGGTTACTTTTTTTTCTCAAGTGAGCAGGTTGGGTGCATAGGGGTGGCATGATAAGAGAATTCTAATTGCTTCTAACCTGGCCATTGGAGCAAAAGTTTCAGTGTAATCTATACCTTCCTGTTGACTGTATCCTTGAGCTACAAGTCTGGCTTTGTTCCTTACCACTTCACCTTTTTCATTTAGTTTATTTCTGAACACCCACTTGGTCCCAATAATGTTTTTGTTTGGTCTGGGTACCAGATCCCAAACATCATTCCTTTGGAATTCATTCAGCTCTTCTTGCATTGCAAGTATCCAACCTTCCTCTGCCAAAGCTTCATCAACATTGCTTGGTTCGCATCAACTTCTGGTTCTGGAAGATCTGTAGCAGCTTCTGATTTTGATAAATCAGCTTCTGGTTCTGGTGAATTTGTAACAGCTTCGGATTCTGGTAAATATCCAGATTTCTCTTCTGACTTATCTTGGCTGTTTCTGACTTGATCCGATTTATCTTTTGAAGATTTGTCATGTGTTGCTGACTTGCTTGTATCCTCTACCTTTCCAGGTACTTCTGTTTCTTTTGCTTCTGCTCCCTTTGGTTCTGGTGAACCTGCACTATCTTTATCTTGCTTTGTTTTGTCAAGATCAAGCAGTTTGTCATATAACATAATATAGATCAAATAATTTAAAAATAAACTCAATACAGCCAAACCATTAATTCTGCTTCTGGTGGTTTCTACTTGTTTTTTAAACCACTGGAATGCTGTTTCTGCTGAAGTGTTCAATTCGTGTGAATCACCTGATTCCTCTGACAGTTTGAAAACCTGCAGAATACTTATCTAGCTTTGATTTGTTAAGATCAAGCTTTTTGTTATCACAATAAACATAAATATCAAATAATAATAGTATTTACAGTAAGAGATAACCTCTATGTCAATAGTTTCAGTTTTACTCTGAAAACCCTCTTGCTTCTGATTTTCAGATTCCTAATCCGTATGTTCTGTGATTACATGGTTTGGATGAGGGGATTTGAATTCCCTTCCAGGTTTGTAGTCTTGATGAATCTCACTGGAGTGTTTGAAGAACTCTCCTGATTCTGATTACTCTCTTTCTGCTTCGGCTGATACACCATGTTCCTCTGGTGATTCTAGAACTTATGGTGATTCTGGTGATTATACTGATTCTGGTAATTATGCTGGTTCTGGTTCGGGTTCTGGTACTGATTCAGATTCTGGTTCCAGTGTTAGTTTTGGTTCCAGTTCCTGTGCCTCTGATACTGGTTCCAGTTCCTGTACCTCTGATACTGGTTCCAGTTCTGGCTCTGGTTCCAGTTTCTGTTCCTCTGATACTGGTTCCAGTTATGATTCTGGTTCCAGTTCCTATTCTGATTCGTGTGATATCTTTGATATTTCCTGTTCCTCCTATGATTCTGGTTCTGGTTCTGATAAGTATTGTGTTGACCAGTTCTTCTTCTACCAGAGTCACTTGGCTTCTGTTTGGTAGATGTTGGAACATAAACCTTCTTCTGCTTGTGCATTGCCAACATCCATTGTCCAGGCACCATTGTTGGTGTCTCCTTCTGGTTGCTCAGAATATCTGCAACATAGACAATTTGATCTTTTGGTACCCAGAACTGATTGGGTCCAGGTTTGTTAGTCTTAACAGCTCTTTGATCTTGTTCAGATTTTACCATTGGACAAGATAGTTCAGAGTGACTTTTCTTAGCACAAACAATGCATAAAACATCATAATGAACAGCTTTACTTTCAGTAATCGTTTCTGTAAAACCAAGACCTCTCTTTCCAGTGTTACTGTTTCCATAAATCATAGATGTATATTTACTTCTTTCCATTCCATTAGAAATAATGTTTTGAAAAAATTGTTCATGCATATCAGATTCATAAACAGTTTTGGAAGTGGAACAAGCATTACTTTTGAGAGTTTGGTTTTCAGATTTGAGTCTTGCAACTTCAGTTTTAAAATCCTTGTTTTTAGTTGCATACTCAGAATTTTGATTCTTTAAAACTTGGACTTCTTTGGTCAGATTTTTCTTATCTTCCCTAAGAGTTTTCAGTTTTAAAGCCATCTTATTATTTGCATTTAAAAAATCTTTTAAAGTATCAATTAACTCAAATATAGAGAGATCAGAAAATACCTTATCGTCTTCATCTTCTGAATCTGTTCTAGAGCCTGAACCGTATCCAGAACTTGAGTTGGTATGAGCCATCAGAGACATAATTGCTTCCTCTGATGTGCTTCCAGACTCGCTTGAATGACTGCTTCGTTCATTCTTCCTTCTGCCTACTTTCCTTCCTGAAATCATGCATTTATGAGGTCCAGAGGCAGACCTGATGTGTGCCATCTCTGCTGTTTCTGCCTCTTCTTCATCAGACAATTCTTCTTCTGATTTTGATACATCCCAGGCAGCCATCAAACCCTTCTTTCTGTATCTGGAACTCTTCTTGTGCTGTTTGCCTTTTTTCCAGATTTGGACATTCTGACTTGATATGTCTTGGTTTATTGCACCCATAACAAACAATACTCTTCTTGTCAGATTCTTCCTTTCCTTTGTTGTTATGTTTCTTCTTGAAGCTTCTTCTCTTCCTGTTTTCCCAGATCTTAACTATCTTTTTGGTTAAGTAAGCCATATCATCACAGTCACTGTCACTATCCTCTGATTCTGATGCTACCCTTGCAGCTTTCTTCTGTTTCGACTTAAGAGCCAGATTCTTCTTGTTCTTAGGTTCATATGCATTCAGCTCTATTTCATGAGACCTGAGGGAGCTGATCAGATCTTCAAGCTTCAAGTTATTCAGATCCCTAGCTTCATGTACTGCAGTAACCTTTGGTCTCTATTTGGTTGGTAAGCTTCTGAGGATCTTTTTTACATGATCTGCAGTGGTGTAGCTTTTCTTTAATACTTTTAGTCCAGATATCAGTGTCTGGAATCTACAGAACATTCCATCGATGTCTTCATCATCTTCCATCTTAAACATCTCATACTGTTTGACCAGTATGTTAGCCCTTGCTTCTTGAACCTGCTGGCTTCCTTCATAGGTCAGAACCAGACTGTCGAATATGCTCTTTGCTGTTTCTTTATCTGTGCATCTGTCAAATTCCTTGAATGTGATGGCACTGATCATGATGTTTCTAGACTTGTGATGAAGTTTGTGTAATCTGCTCTGATCTGGTTTCATATCATCCATGTCTAATTCTTTAGTTGGATCTTCTGGATCAGTAGGTGCAGTGTATCCTTTGACTACCATCTTCCATAATTCAGGATCTTGGGATATGAAGAAACTTCTCATTCTGTCCTTCCAATACTCAAACCTTTCTCCATCAAACAGTGGTGGTCTGTTGATGTTGCCTCCCAGTTCATCTCTGGATTCTGCCATGTTGAACCCCTTGGACCTTTCCTCAAACACTGTTAAGTGCTAAACCTTGAGACCGAGGTCTGATGCCAATTGAAGGTGAAAACACGAGAAGGGGGGGTTGAATTGTGTTTGACTAACTTGAATACTTTTCCTGTTTTTACACTTTTAAAACAAAACTTGATGTATGAATAAAAACAGAGTTAGCAGCGGATATAAAGTAAAAATAAAACACAGAATTTTTATACTAATTCACCGTTAACGAGGCTACGTCCAATCCCTTCACCTTGAAGGATTTCACTAATTCAAACCTTGAATTACAACAGTTCTACTGACCCTCCAAGTCAGTCTTCTCAAACAGTCTAACAATCCTAGACTCTTGAGGAATACAACACCTTTCTTCTCCTGCCAATCTGACAACCCCAGATTGTAGAAGGAATTACAACACTTTGAATCTAACTGCCAAGTAATCTGCTACCCCTTCTGACTCCTTCAGATTATAGACTCTACTTCAACAACTTAGATCACACGAGAAAGAAAATAACAAGAGTGCTTGCTTCTTGAAAGCTGGAACTCACAATTGACCTCACTGAAAACTTGAGTGTTTGCTTTGAAAGTGTATGACTCTTTTGTGATTTTCGATGCTAAGTATTCTGCCTTGAGCCTCCTTTTATAGATGCAGATTAGGGCCTCTTCCAAGCTTTAATTTCGAGCTGAATCTTGCTGGATTCTCTTGCAAAAATATCTTGACCAATTGGGCTTCATTTAAATAAAAAACATATCTTTTTTAAGCTTCAGATTTTCTTTCAAAAATAACTGGCCAATCATGTCTTTAGATTCTTCCCGCCAATAGCTCCTGAATTCCACAATACCTCACTTTATTTTTGTAACAAATCTTTTCAATACTTTGATCAAAATAAATTAAAATCTCCACCGTTAATCCTCCTGATTAAATCTGGACCATTTGATCTTCTACGCTAGTCCACATCTGGACCATACTTAGTGATATGCTGTGATCATCTGATTTCGGCCATCCCTGGACCACACTTCCTAACCTTCTGATCTTCTGATCTTCTGATTTCGGCCATCCTGGTCTAGCAAACTGATCTGCTGTGATCCTCTGATCTCGGCCACTGCTGGACCATACATTCTGACCTTCTGATTTCGGCCAACACTGCGCCATGGTCTGATCTTCTGATCTCGGCCAACACTAGGCCAAATACTTAAATCTGAACCATTGATCTGAAAATCTTCTATCTGATCTGGACCAATTCTGGACTTGGTCTGGATTAAACTGAAATTAAATCTGGACAAATAATATTTCAGTATGGACATTTTACCTTCTGTTTTGGATCAGTTCTGGATCAACTCTGGAGATCATTTCTTCTGGTCTGGACTTAGTTTCATACCCTGAACCATGCTATCTTCTGGTCTGGGTCAAATCTGGATTAATTCCTTTGTTTTGGACCCATTTATTTACCCTATGATTAAGTCTGGATCAAGTATGGGATGTTTATCATTTCACTGCCAGGCCATCTTCTGGTCAGAATAACTTCTGGAATAAATCTGACATTTGACATATTCTGGTCTGGAACAACTCTCCCTATGGCAGGCTTCCTTCTGGTCTTGTCCAAGTCTCCTTCTGACTTTGCTTCCTTCTGATCTGGGCCAGCAAAGATATCCTCTGGTAGTGTTTTGACATCCTGGTGTATCCTCTGGTAATTCCAGGATGCATTCTAGATGTTTTTTCTGCCTCTGCAAACTTCATTTTCTGGTGGTATTTAATGTAATAATTCAAGGTACAAAATAAGATTACATGGAGTGCTTTTGTAAACATCAAAATCCCAAGTATTTAGAACCAAATTAGTTCCAACAAAGTTTCCTTAATTTTGGATTTCAGGTGGAATAAAGGACAAAGAAGATGTCCCTATGTTTGGATTGTATGGATATACAAAGGATTGTGCATATGTGATTTGAATGAATGGTGCAAAGATTGCCCCAAGTTTGGATTTTGGGAGGCACAATATTCTAACGAAACAAGGTTGGTGTTGCCCCAATTTTTAGAATATCAAATGGAATAATTCTCTCGTATTGTAGAGGATTTAAACAACATAGATAAAATTGAAAGAATGAATGAATGAGAAATTGTCTCATCTAGTAGAATATATTTACATGAATGAATGGTGGGATAATTGTCCTAGTTAAAAACTGAATGTGTTAATTTTGTTCAAAATGGTAGCAAAAGTAAAATGATGGAAAATGAACAAACTTAAATTTCAAGTTATGATTGCTAATTTATGAAAGATTTAATTTTAAGACAAAAATTTAAAAATATCGGCATTTGCTCTTTTTTTGTTGTTGCTACTTTTATTGTTGTTTGCCTTAACTTTTGCTTAGGATGCTTTTATAGGTTTTCAACCTAATATATTTTTATTTATTTTTTACTTTTTTTCTTTTTATTTTTTATTTTTTTATTTTCTAAAGGACTTGCACCAATTTGAGACTTTAGTACTTTGTGAGATCATCATTGGGAATCAAGCAAGTGATTCTTTGGTCAAGTTTTATTTGTAAGACCAAACTTTTCAGAGTGGTCGAGGCAAAATTGGAAATGATGGAAGAATGAAAGAATATGCACCAATGAAGAGAGTAGTTGATTCATGCAAGAGTAGAGACATATATCATGCAAGTCCATTAAGTGAATGGTTCAAAGAGAATAAGATTAGTTTTCGCCATACGAAAGACTACTAGGTGTTCTTCAAGAGTCTCAATTGATTTTGAGTCCATATATAATTTGGCATATTTCATTTTCTAAGGAGGAGAGATCAATTTAATTTAATTTGCAAGTAACCCTACCACACGCCACTCAAGGAAATTTTATAGGGATGCAACATCATGTCTATTTTTTTTGTACTCTTTATTGAAGATAAAAGAAAATAATGACATGCATGAAAAGTTCATGATGCAAATGCTTATTCATGAAATAATGTTTTATGAGTACGAGACTAACTACTCTAAATATACTTTTTTGTTCAATACAAATGAATGAAGCATTATGTTTTATGAGTATGAAGCAATATTTTTTTTTATCTTATTTCAAATGAAAATGAATGAATATATCGATTATGCACTAAATTTATTTGGAAGGAAAATAACCTTTATTTTTTTATGAAAATATATGCATGCATGCTAATATTATGCATGAAGAAGATTGAATAAGAGATATGCAAATGCATAATGATGAGCTTATTTTTGAATTTTATGCATGAGAATGCAAGATAGACTTACATGTGATTTTTTTCAAAATCAGTCATGACTTAATCATGCATTAGACATGAACACTCTTTAAGAGTGATCGTTTTCTATGTGAAATGAACGAAACGAGATATGACATAGTTTTTTGATATTATGCCCATAAGAAGGAATTTTTTTTATATCATATTTATCTCGGTGATGCCAAAATAATGCATGAATGCTAAAAGAATAACTTTTCTTTTGATTATGTAAAAAGGAAGATGACTATTTTTATTTATCCTATTTCATAAAATGAAGTAAAGATAAAAAATGCATGCGAAATATGAACACATGTTATTCCCCTAGGAAAGAAAATGTGATTCATGCTTTTTGGAAAAGACATTTTTAATTGTATGTATGAATATATTCTAACCGTAAACACTCTCTTCGGTGAGTTCTATGATCCTAGAAGTTGTTGGTCTCTAGAGCCAAGTACTCGCCTCAGAGTAGTTCCACAAATAGGAAGTACATCCGAAATATGGGTATTCACGAAAGAGTCATACTTTAGACTAGATCTTCACAATAAATCAAGTAGGATGCACATCCAAAATGACTACTACTAAATCTCTAACTAAACCTAAGCTTCACTCAAGCCCGAGTATAGATACTTACTCATAATTATGTGTGTAAGTGAATCTATAGTGTATGAAGAGAAATCTAATCCAATAGATAATGCAAAGTACTATAAACATATATATGACAACAAGAAAATAACTAACAAACAATAAACACATAAAGTAAAGAAAATTTGAAGGAGAGATAAACGTAGAAGTTAAAAAAAAATATTGCACAATTAATTATGTAGGCTTGACTCTCTAAAGATCTTCAGTGTAGTCGCCAACTGTCCAACCTAAAATTTTGAGTGTTTCTCGAAATCAATGGAGTCTCTACCAAAGTTTATTCTTAAAATAGGAGAAACATTGTGAAACCCTTTAAAAAACTGACAAATGGTCTTTGAAACCGAATTTTGGGTTTAGGAGTCGATTATACATAGGGAAGTTATTAGCACCCTACGACATCCATTAAAATACGGTTACCTATAATTTATTGTGCAAAATTAATGTTAATTTATATAAATTTATTTCTCTTTTTTAAAATGTAAATATAATCTTTTTAATTAAAAGAATGTAGAGATAAAAGTGTATTTAAAATATAGAGGAAAAAAAGAAATTTTTTATTATTATACTTGACAAGAGTGCAATCTTGCTCCTACATATCTCCCGATGTGATGGAGAAATCAAAACTACGCAGTTCTTTGATAGAAAATGCAAATGTGTTGGTTGCTTATAAAGAAGTGAGTTTTGTTGTGATACAGTGGTTTGAAAAAAATGTTGTTGGTTTGATGAAGGAAGAAAAAAGATATTGAGAACAAAAGTGTTTACGATGAGTGAGTTCGTTATTAATTTGAATTTGGTTAAAAAAGTTTAATATCACTAAGGTGTCACAACTCAAGTGCCTTAAACTATCATTAACAAGATGTCGCATCTAAGTCGATTCTATTTTTTTAAAAGATAATTATTATTTAGAGTTTAAGATCATCAAGTTGTCGTAACTCACACATCTTAAAACTAAGATTGGGAAAATGTCACATCTAAACCAATCTTTTTTACCCACATTGATTTTGAATAACACGAATTTTTATTTTATTAAACATAATAATAATAAACCCAAGAATGAATGTAGATGCATATATAATTTCTTTAGTGGTTGATATTTGTTGTATTTAGTCCAAGAACTAATAAGAAGATAAAATAACAATTATTATACCACAAAAAGGGGTGGGCGGCGTTGCCATGGAGGTGAGTTTTTTCTTTCCGTTTCTTTTTGTTTTGAGTACTTTTTTTGATAAAAAAATGGGTTTTGTTCTTATTATTTTTTATTTCATGGTTCAGATCACTTACTAACAAAAACTCTTACTAGTCTAAAAATGAAAAAAAAGCCCTCCTCTAATTAATTTATTTTGCTATCAATTTATAGACTAAAATGGTGAATCTTTGTATTCGTGAGATAAAATTGAATTATGGGTTATTGCTTGTTTTTTGCAGAAAAATTGGATTTTCTAAGGTAAATCTAGGAAAGAGAACATGCATTTTTTAATTGCTTGTATATTTGGTAAAAATAGTAGCCATATTCTGAAAAAGGAGAAAAGCAAAAGAAGCTAAACAGAGGCTGAAGAGATGATGTACTTTTTTAATTGTGTGTATACATGGAAAAATTGTAGCTATAACAAAGGTGAAAAACAAGAAGGTCGAAAAGATGGATGAAAACATGGAAGTGACTGCTAATGCTGCCAAACAAAAAAAAGCAACCAACGGCAACCAGAACTAGAGGCAACCAAAACCAGAGGCAAGAAGAACCAAAGGCAACAACAAAACCAGACACAACAAGGAATTAGAGGAAACCAGAACTAGAGGCAACAAGAAACCAGAGGCAACCAGAATTAGAGGAAACAAGCAACTAGAGGCAACCAGAACCTAAGGCACAAACGAACTAGAGGCAACAAGGAACCATAGGGTCCAGAACTAGAGGCAACCAGAACCAACGGAACCAAAACCAGAGGCAAGCAGAACTAGAGAAAATTAGAACCAGAGATAACCAGCACTAGAGGCAACCAAAACCAGAGGAAACCATGGACTAAAGGAACCAAAACTAGAGGGAATCAGAACCAGAACCGGAGGGAATATGGAACAAAAGGGAACCAAAACCAGAGACAACCGCAATAAGAGGCAACAAGTAACTAGAGGGAACTTGAACCAGAGGCAACATGAACTAGAAGCAACAAGAAACCAGAGGCAACAAGGAACTAGAGGCAACTTGTAAGACCCTTAATTTTTAATTAAAATTACGGAGTTAATTTTAAGTGTATTTTGGGGATATTTGTAAAATATTTAAAATATGTATGTTTTGAGTAAATATATATATATATATATTTATTTTGGAAGATGAATTAAAATTATTGGATTAAGAATAAATTAATTTAATTACGAGTAATTAAATTAACGAACAGTTAATTAAGGGATTAACGGCTAATTGCGACGAGATTGGTTAAGTGCTGAGGATCGGACAAGTGGCGGGTGAGATGGCACCACACAAGCCTATAAATAGGAGTGAGAAGGATGGTGAAATCAGAACACCATTCCTCCTCCCTCACTGCCCATACTGCATGTAACAGTGCCCCTTTTTCCCTCCCATTCTATTTGCTGTTTTTCTGGTTTCCAGTTCACGATTTCAAAGAGGAAAAAAGAGAGTTCCTCAAAAGTGCCATTACTTGGAAATCCAAGCACCGAAACACTAAACCCCCAATACAAAAGTTAATCCCCACATCATTACGGAGCTAGAGAACCCAGTTTCGTAGCAGCGAACGCAAGACGGGAGTTTCGCCGTTTTTGACGCATACACGTGAGCAGTAGCATAAACGCAACAAGGGTAAGGGCACCTTCCACTTTCTAGTTGCATTACAGCTGTAAATGCATAACTGGCATAGCATTACTGATGTTTTCATCACTGTTTTGAAGAAAAACTATTTTGCAATGACATTTTGAAAAAAATGAAGAAAATGCATTCTGTGATGTGTAATGAATCTGTGATGTTGCTGTTCTGGTTGTTACTGCAATGCTGTTTGGTTTGTGTGGGAAAACTAAAAAACGTTTTGCATGTTATTTTAAAGATGATTAAAATACATGTTCATAAACTGTTTTGAATGTTGTTATAAAATGCGAAAACACATTCTGTTGGTGTTTGCTGCTATGTGATGATTTCTGTTTGACTGAATGTATTAATGTCATTCTGTTTGTGTGAGAAAGCTGAAATGCTTTGCATGTTGATTCTGTTTGTGTGAGAAAGCTAAAATGCTTTGCATGTTGTTCTGATGTTTGAGAAAACTGAAATGCTTTGCATGTTGTTCTGATGTATGAAAAAACTGAAATGCTTTGCATGTTGATTCTGTTTGTGTGAGGAAACTGGAATATGCTTTGCGTGTTGTGTTGGTTGTGTAAGCATACTGGAGAATACCATGCATGTTGTTTGGAGATGCATGTTCTGGTTCTGGATGATTCTGGTGTTGATCATTCTATTTCTGCTTCTGATGATTCTGGTGGTGACTATTCTGTTTCTGTTTCTGGATGTTCTGGTGTTGATGATTCTGCTTCTATTTATGTTTTGAGTGATTCTGGTGATGTTGAGGTTTTCAAAAGAAAAGGGATTTTAAATGGTGAAAGTGTTTATTCTGGAAAATCTGTATTAATGTAAAAGTTTGAGTTTTGTGGTTTAAAAGAGTGATAAAACTGTTTTGGGGTTGTGCTGATTTTTCACAAGAAACAGTTTGAAATGTGTTGAAGTCTCAAGAAAATTTCACTAGTTTTCGAAGGTGTATTCGAATACAACATGCGTGTATTCGAATACAACCTGTCAAACTTTTGTTTTACTTAAGTTTTCAAACTTGTATTCGAATACAAAGGAAGGATTTTTGCTTCTAACTTAGCATCTGTATTCGACTACGACCCTGTCGTATTCGAATACAGAAGTGAAATTTTAACACTGTATTCGCATCTGTATTCGACTACAGGCATGCTGTATTCGAATACATAATGCAGATTTTCACCAGTTTCAGCTTCTGTATTCGAATACAAGGGATCTGTATTCGAATACAGATTCGGGTTTTTCCAGAAACTCAGTTTTTTGCTTCTGTATTCGAATACAAGGAAGCTGTATTCGAATACAGATTCGTGTTTTCCAGAAAATCAAGTTTTAAACACTGTCATGTGAATTTTTAAGTGTTGGGAACTATGAGAAGGGTTAAAATGATTTAAAATGGAGTCTTTGAAATAGTTTTAAAGAGGAGAGGATGATGTTTTGAAAACCTTCAATGACCTGGGAGAAAATGCTGAATTTTCAATGTTTTGTCTTATGTATTCGACTACAGGCATGCTGTATTCGAATACAGAATGTAGAATTTGCAGTTTCATGCTTCTTTATTCGAATACAAGGGGGATTGTATTCGAATAGAGATTCGAGTTTTCAGAAATTCCAAGTTTTCAACAATGTTTTGTAAACCCTTAGTGTTGGGGAATATTGGGAATATTTGTGGTGAATTAAAATGGAACTTTTGGTGATATTTTGAAGTGGTGGTGATGAAGTTTTTGAGACTTTACTGATGTAGTGAAAAATGTTGATTTGTGCACTGAGACTGCCTCTGTATTCGAATACCAGAGGGCTGTATTCGAATACAGAGTGTGAATTCTACACTATTTTGGCTTCTGTATTCGAATACAGATTCGTATTTTCCAGAAAACTCAGTTTGAACACTGTTTTATGAATTTTAAGAGCTTGGGAAACATTGGAAAGACTTAAGATAATTAAATATGGAAATTGTGAGATAATGTGAAGTGTTAATGATTATTTGAATGTTTAATCATTGATGTGTTAATTATGAAATTATTTGCATTGAGTTGTTTTTGGGGAATGCTGGAAAGGCTGAGTTTTCTGATATTGCATACTGTTTTCAGTGAAGAGAAAACACTGCATATTCATGCATTTCATAAGTCAGGTGGTGACCACGATGGGCCACAAAGTAATGCGGTAACCGTAATGGTCCGTGAAGTTAAGTAGTAACCACAGTAGTGGGCTACGGAATGGCCGCGTGTTCGTGGTGGTCCATTCTATCCGTGCGAGGATTTAACTTCTGTGTATTTGGCCTGTGAGAGGCTAATACATGTGAAAGTAGTAACCATGATGGGTTGTAGAATGGCTGCGTGTTCGTGGTGGTCCATTCTATCCGTGTTCAGATTGGCCACGTGTTCGTGGTGGTCCATTCTATCTGGGCTACGGAATGGCCGCGTGTTCGTGGTGGTCCATTCAAATACGTAAAACGTGCTGGTCTGTTGAGCGACTGCACTGGTGCTGATCTGTTGAGCGATTGCACCCTGGTCTTGAGGGCCGTTAAAGTCATACATATTTAGATTGTGCTGGTCTGTTGAGCGACTGCACCTTGGTAATTCCAAGAAATTGTATACATGAGCATATACATATTGCATCGAGGGATTGACCGGTGGGTCACGATTGGATTATATGATGATGTTTAGAATGATGATGTTTGGAAATTGATGTGTGTGAGTACTTTACAGAATATGAGTTTCTGATTTATTATTGTGATTATTGAAGTGTTGACTGTACTTACTACATATTTTCCATATGAAACGGTTGCTATTTGAAAAAGCTTATATGTCATGAAAATTCAAATGAGCATCCTTAATTTTCATCATTGTCATATATTATGCCATGAATATATTTGTTGCTATGAGATATATGCTATGTGATTATTTGTTAATTTCGGTCGGTGACCCTTGCTATTATGTTGTGGAAATTGGGCTTTGCCCTCAGATGCCCCCCAAACCCATGCCACCCGTGGGTCCCGAGACGACGGAAACGTCGCTCGACTTCATTGATCGTGCCGTGCCTACTGCTTGGGTTTACAACCCCACCTCAAGCAGGGCTACATACACGGGGATATTGAAGAGGACTTGTAGGACCAATGGAGTGGTGCACTACGTGGAGCACAGCTATGCGAGGATTGACTTTCTTGTGCCTTCTCGTTTGATATTGGAGGCGCACGGAATTTTGATGATGCTGAGGAACCAGCTAGAGGGGTTGAGACGGAGGCCACCATAGGAGTGGTGACTCCTAACCCGGTGATTGGAGGAGATGTACATGAGTCTGAGACGGAAGAGAAGAACGAAGAGCCGAGGCCAGTAGCAGCTGATATTCCGGGTCCGTCTAGGATCTCCGATGATTGTTATGAGATTCCGGCACCGCCGAAGTGACCAAGACTATGCATTGATCTGACTTCGGAGGAGACTGATCCCTCTCTGTATGATGAGGAGGAGGAGGAGGTCACATTGAGGCGAGCGGCGGAGTTGGATGAGACTTGTTTGGGATGCGGAGGAAATCTGTGCTACTGTAGCTTTAGCGCATGATCAGTTAGACTTGATGTATAGGATTTGAGCTGGAGTTGTAATTTGTTTTATTTTGGAAATATTTGTACTACTTTCCGCTAAACCATGCACTCTGATATTTTCTGTTGGTATGTTATGACACTGATATTTTGGGATGTATTAATGTTAATATTAATTTCCAAAGATAAGTACTTAGTGATATTTCTGATGAAATTATTTAATTACGTTCATCAATTAATCAACGACGTACCATTTTTATGAAATGAATTAAAGGAAATTTTATTTCAATCCTTTTGAAGTGATGAATTTGGGAAATTATTTTAATTAATTATTTAAAAAAAAATACACTCGCGCTGTGTTTTAAACTCGGGGTGTTACACAACTAGAACCAGAGACGACCAAACCAGAGACAACCAAACCAGAGGAAACAAGGAACCAAAGGAAACAAAGTTAACTAGAACCAGAGACAATCGGAACCAAAGGGAACCGGGGATAAGAGGCAGCCATAAATAGAGGAAACAAGGAGCTAGAGACAACTAGAACCAAAGGCAATCAGAACCAGAGGCAACTAGAACTAGAGAAAACTAGAACCAAAGGCAAGCAGAACCAGAGGCAACCAAAACCAGAGGCAACCTGAACCAGAGGCAACCAAAACTAGAGATAATCAGAACCGACAACAACAAGGAACTTTTTTTAGGAAAAATAGTAATTATGGTAAGTATTAAAACTAAACATATGATTTATTTTTTATAATTTTTCAATTGGCCGGACAAAACTGGGGTACTACAATATGTTTTTTACGTGTTTTGATGATAACAAAATCATTTGTAGGAACAATTTAATGCACTAACATTTTGATTAAATGTGCAGGTCTTAGATCAATTAAATTTTATAGATTCTTATGTCGTATCCTCTGATAACTAGACCAAGAAAAAGGAACAACAAGACTTTTCTTGACTCCGTCTCTCTAAGTTTGATATGTAAACAATGGTTTGTCCTAGTTGACTTTGAAGCGCAATCAATTTGAGCCTATTCACTCTTCTTTTGATATTGGAACATACTATGAACTCGCTACTAAACACCAAACTCTAATTGAAACCCCCTCTGAACCTAAACTTACTAAGCATCCACCTTCCTTTACAACCTCAAACAAAAAAACCTCACATACCTTTATCATTTTCTCCAATTGTGATTTAGATACAGACACCTCAAATGTGATGTTTGAGGAAACCATAGTAGAAAGCTTTGAAACCCTTAGATATAGATTAAACCCTTATCCCCTTAATAATAAATTTCCAACCTCCACACCATCACCTTCCCACAATAACCCTCCACAAACACCTACCCAAACAACCAGTCAAACCTCGCATATCTCTTCAAAACCTGCATCTGACCGTCACTCACCTATGCTTTTGGGTTCTATCCAACTACAACTGAGATAACAACTAAGGTTATAAATGATTTAGTCTTTGAAACATCCTTAGATGACACTTCCACACCATTAGATCTAACCCCCATCATTCCATATTTTCCTTTTGGATTTCCAAACTTAGACTCATTCATTACCTTTATCATTTCTAAAGGTAATGAAGTCTTAGCTCTACGGGACAAAGTTGTTTTTTTGGGTCATAAACTAGATTAGGGGCAACATACTGCAGAGATCCTGTACTATTAGGTCTTGTACTTTAAGAAAGCTCATGAAGACCAGACCAGGAAGAGACTAACTGCTGCATTAGAAGGTACACCAAGTGAAGCTGCCTCTCCCTTTGGCTGTGTTCATCTGGAACTACTAAAGGTTGCCTAATTGGCACCATTACAGTTTCATTTGATCATTCCACAAGTTGAGATACCTATATTAGACTTTCTTGTGTTTGTTGCTTTAGGATTTGTAGATTTTGCTTATGAAGGTTCTTCTGCCACTTCTTCTTCACCTGCTTAGTTTGTAAAGAAGGAAGACTTTGAACAAATGGAAGCTAAAATTTAGGCATTCATTGAAATGACAACCAAGAATCAAGAGTGTATTTAAAGTACCTTAGGATTGATCTTAGCTAGATTGAGCAACCCTAACCCTTAGTTTATCTAGTGTTGTTTTTCTGTACTTTTTTTTGTTGTATCTTTTGTACTCTTCATCTTTCTTAGTGCAAATGTTTTTTAGCTCTCTTGTGTGCTATTTACTTCAATGTTCAATTTTTTTTATTTGATGACAGAAAGGGGAGTGTATGATTTGAGAACAATTACTTATTTGTTCAAATTATAATATTAAAACTCCCTTGTTAAAATATTATATATCATCATCTTTCTTTTTACATGTTTTTGCTTTTAACCTTTTATTTTATCATTTGTTTTAAAAAAAAATTTAAAACCTTAAAAACACAATTCAAATCCACCATTTTTTGTGTTTTTCTCTCTTCTATTGAATTAGAGCTCGACCTCAAGGTTGAAGACTTAACTATGTTTGAGTGAGTAAAGATCTCATTTTTACCTCTGTATGTACAAACTCAACATGCATTTGAAGAGTTCATATCAAGGTATAATTAACTCTGAAGAGATTGTTCAAATCATAAATTTAAAGCTCACAATCAGCTGGTCAAAATGGTCCAACACGCTCCAAATGTTGCCTCTAATATGCAACCTCTAATGTTGTACTGACTCTGAAGTTTCAACTAGGTGATTTGCCCAATGCCATTAGTTCTAAGTCATGTAGTTATGCCTCTGACTATCATTATTCAAGAAACACATCATTTCACTCCAACAAGAAAGTCAATGCCTTTGATGGAAAGTCAATGACTAAAATTGAAAGAATTAAGTAAGAAAAGAAGACTTAGCCGAATAAAAAACTTGTGAAGATCCAAGAACAACTAGAATCCATTCCAGCTCAAATCAAGAAAGAGAATGAAAGAAGATTCGTATTTTTGAAGACAATCTAAAATAATATTTGATTTAGATTTATAATCTTTGACCAAGTTGAAAAGAAGATATGGGCAATATTTGTTTACAAGAAAATTTGATCAAGATTTATCTACAAGAAGATATGAATTATTTACAAGAAGATTTGATCAAGATTTATCACAAGAAGATATGAATTATTTACAAGAATATTTGATCAAGATTTATCTACAAGAAGATATGAGTTATTTATAAGAATATTTGATCAAGATTTATTTACAAGAAGATATGAGTTTTTTACAAGAAGATTTGATCAAGATTTATCTACAAGAAGATATGAATTATTTACGAGAATAGTTTATCAGAATCTACAAGAAGATAATTACAAGAAGTGTTGTAGAGTCGACATTATTGAAGATTTTGTTGAAGAAATTTTTCGATATGATTCACCTTTTCTTCCACTTGACAAAGTGATAGTTAATGCCATAACTAAACTGGAAGAGAGTTTTGAAGAGAATGTTGATGAGTTTGTTTTACAGTTGAATGCATATAAGGAATCATGAGTTCATCAAATAAAGGACGAGTTAGGTATGGAGGTGGTTGAAGAGAAGAAGGCACTTGAGTAGAAACAGTTGCCCCCACATTTAAAATATGATTTTCTCAAATAAGACTCTTTCCGTCCGACAATAGTTAGCAATTCTTTGATTAAATTGGAGGAGGATAAGCTTTTGAGGGTATTGAAGGAGAAAATATCGCTATTGGGTGGACCATTGTGGATCTAAAGGTATAACTCCAAATTTTTGTATGCACAAAAATAAGTTAGAAGAAGAGTTCAAGCCAGTTGTTCAACCTCAAAAGAGGTTAAACCTCAGCATGACTGAAGTTGTAGAAAAGGAGTTGAAGAAATTAATAGATGCCAAAATGTTTTATCCTATATATGGCACTTCTTTACTTTTCCTTTGGGAGTATCTAGATATGGAATGATGCCCTTTGGTCTATGCCATGCCTATATATGAGGTATTCATGGATGATTTTCTCGTTTTTGGTTCAAACTATGATGTTTGCTTATCCAACCTTAATGTCATGTTGAAAAGATGTACTGACACAAATCTCATTTTAAACTGGGGAAAATGCCGCTTTATGGTTAAAAAAGGTATAGTTCTTAGTCATAAAATCTCTTCAAAAGGCATTGAGGTTGATTAAGCAAAATTTGAACTGATAGAAAAATTTGCTTAACCTGTTAATGTGAAATAAGTGAGAAGTTTTTTAGGGCTAGTTTTTATCGACAATATATAAAAGACTTCTCAAAGACTGTGAAGGCTTTTTGAAACCTCCTTGTCGAGGTTGGAAAACATTGCTATTACAGGGGAAAAAAGAGAATGTGGTGGAAGAATTCCCAAATGAGACTAACCATAGTACCTGAAGGATATTTTTTTAAAAGGAGACTAACCATTTTCTATGGGATGACCCCATTCTATTCAAAGTAAATCTTAATGGGTTGATATTTTTTTAAAAAGTTTATTACTTTAGTTAATTTATTTTGTAAGATATTAGTTTTGAAATATTAATAATATTGCGCTTAATTTTTCTGATATGTGTGCTTGTTATGATGTGCCTATTTTATAAATATTTAATTGATTTAGTGGCTAATATAAAATACTGATGTTATATTTATTTATTTTTTCATTTTAACTATTCTCAAAATATGATAAATTTTTAGTTTGATATTTTGGAAGATATTATTTTAATGGCAAATAAATAAATTAAAATATGTGTGTAATTAGTTGGGTCTTGTGAAAAAAAATATGGTAAGAAAATAAAACTGGGTCCAATGAATTAGGTTAATAATAATCTAATATGTTTTAAAAAAAAGTTAAATATAACCTAATATAATAAGAGAGAGATAAGCACAAAATTAGAAGGAAAATGAAAGATGACAAGAGCAACGAGAATAGAAAATCAATGTCGGTGTCTCACGTCTATCTAGAAAACTTTCTCTGTTCTTCTTCACCGTAACTTCGATTAGAGTGAAACCAATGCCAAAGCAACCGTGTGAACAATTGCTAAATGATGAACTGATTAGTTTTTTGACATGGGATAAGTTTCCTTTACCAAATTTCGATATTGACTCTTTTAGAGTGTGTTCTCATATTTTATTTTTGACATTTATCTCTAAACTATCTAGTTCGATCAATTGGAGAACAAGGAGGCAAAGTAGTAGAGGATTTTCTCATGTGGACTCGGATTAGCGTGTGAAAGCGTCAAAATAAAGAAAGAGATGAGAAATCATGAGTTTAATATGTTGTACGATGAACGGGAATGCCATCATTCTCAAATATTCAAATGAGGCTTACCACATATGGTTTAGCCATATTTAGTAATCGAATAAGAAGATGAAATTGGTAATCCTAGGTTTTAAAATACGATTTAGAAAACCATAGATTTTTTGTGATTTAATTTATGTTGAGATTGCATGGTACTTGATTATCTTGTGAAATTTTGTGTTATCGTTGATTATGATATCTATGTGTATTTAAGTGTTTTGTGAATTTATTCAATGTGTTATGAACATGAACTCTAATTGGTATTTACTTAAATAATTTTATATTGTGAGTTAGCACAAGTTTTCTAGTGGAACCACTCAAATGAAGTTTAAGATTTGTAGAAGATTTGAAGAAGATTTGATCAAGATTTATGTACAACAAATTTACAATCTCCATCTAAACAAAAAAGGAACATAATCAATTTGAAGAATTTACAAAGGCAATCTGAACAAAATACAATTCATAACTAAACAAGGACCAAATTGAAGCCCAAATTTTAACTATATATTGATACTCAAGGCTGAAGAAGAAAAACATCGAAAAGCAGAAAAAATGAGTCTTAGAGTTCAAAGAGAGAAATATTTGTTTCAAGTTAGAAATACTTTCTAAGTTTTCTTTTCTTAGAGTGTGAAAGTTATTATTATCAGATTTACAGAAGCAACTACTCAAGTTCCAATCTCTTGTATCCAACCTGTAACACCCCGAGTTTAAAACACAGTGCGAGTGTAATTTTTTTTTTCAATAAATAATTAAAATGAGTTTTCCAAAATTAATGTCAAGGGAATTAAAATAAAATTTTCATCAGTTCATTTCAAAAGAGAACACCCGGCCTGTGGCCACTAAACAGTATCAGAGTGCGGAAAATACAGCGGAAAAGTCATACATTAATTCCCAAAATAAATTACATTTCCCAAAACTCAAGACCCTATGCAAAAGTCTAGTCTGATCATGCACTAAGCTACAGTAGCACGGTCTCCACCGTATCCTCTATAAGTCTCGTCTTCAGCCAACCGTCCGTCCTTCTGCGTTGTCCACGGATACTCCGTACGTAAAGATCAAGGGAAACTAACGACGTTTCCGTCGTTAGTGTATCCGTCGGTAGGACGGGTTCGGGTAACATCTGAAGGCAAAGCCCAATTTCCACAATATAATAGCAAGGGTCACCGACCGAAATTAACAAATAATCACATAGCATATATTTCACAGCAACAAATATATACATGGCATATCATATAACAATGATGAAAATAATGATGCTCATTTGAAATTTCATGACATGTATTTTTCAAAACAGCAACCAATTAAGATGGAAAATAAGTTGTAAGTACAGCCAACACTTCAGCATTCACAATCATTCATCAGAAATTCAGATTTCATAAAGTACTCATACACATCACTTTCCAATCATCATCACATAACCCAATCGTGACCCACCGGTCAATCACCCCGATGCAATATGTATATGCTCATGTATACAATATCTTGGAATTACCAAGGCGCAGTCGCTCACAGAACCAGCACTCGTGCAGTCGCTCAACAGACCAGCACGTTATACACATACTAAGGTACAGTCGCTCACAGACCAGTACCAGTGCAGTCGCTCACAGACCAGCATAATTTCACGAATGGAATGGACCGTCTAATACACGCGGAACCATCCCGTAGCCCAGATAGAATAGACCGTCTAATACACGCGGAACTACTCTAAACCCGGATAGAACAGACCGTCTAATACACGTGGAACTATTCTATAACCATCATGGTCGCTACAATTACATGTATTAGCCTCTCACAGGCCAAATACACAGAAGTTAAATCCTCGCACGGATAGAATGGACCGTCTAATACACGCGGATCCACTTCGTAGCCCGAGTAGAATAGATCGTCTAATACATGAGGAACTACTCTGACCCCGGATAGAACAGACCGTCTAATACACGCAGAACTATTCTATAACCCACGGTTACTACTTAACTTCGCGGCCCATCACGGTCACTGCATCAACTCTATGGCCCATCGCGGTCACCACCTGACTACGCAATGCATCAATATGCAATGTTTTCTCTTCGCTGAAAATAATATGCAAAATCAGAAAAATTCATGCCATCCCATCATAATTCAAAACATCTCAACATAATCAATATCATCATCCACATCAATGATTAAACAGTTAAGAAATCATTAACAATTCACATTATCTCACAAATTTCATACTTAATCATCTCAAGTCTTTCTATTATTCCCCAAACTCTTAAAATTCACAAAACAGTGTTTAAAATTGAGATTTCTAGAAAATACAAATCTGTATTCGAATACAGCCTCTCTGTATTCGAATACAGGAGCCAAAACAGTGCAGAATTAATACTCTGTATTCGACTACAGCCCCCTGGTAGTCGAATACAGAGGCAGTCTTAGTGCACAAATCAACATTTTTCACTACATCAGTAAAGTCCCAAAAACATCATCACCCCCACATCAAACTATCACAAAAAAATTCCATTTTAATTCGTCATAAACCTTCCTAATACTCCCTAACACGTAGGGTTCACAAAACAATGTTGAAAAACATGGAATTTCTGAAAACCCGAATCTGTATTCGAATACAGATCCCTTGTATTCGAATACAGAAGCTGAAACTGTAATTTCAACATTCTATATTCGAATACAGCATGCCTGTAGTCGAATACAGAAGCCAAAAACAGAACCAGAATGATAACAGTCAGAACATCAGAAACAAAACCAGAATAATCAACATCAGAACATCAAAAAACAGAACCAGAATAAGAATGATTAACACCAGAATCATCAGAAGCAAAACAAAATGATTCACACCAGAAACATCAGAAGCAAAACAGAATGCTTCACACCAAAATCATCAGAAGCAAAACAGAATGATTCACACCAGAATCATCAGAAGCAAAACAGAATGATTCACATCAGAATCATCAGAAGCAAAACAGAATGATTCACTCCAGAATCATCAGAAGCAAAACAGAATAATTCACACCAGAATCATCAGAAGCAAAACAGAATGATTCACACCAGAATCATCAGAAGCAAAAGAGAATGATTCACACCAGAATCATCAGAAGCAAAATAGAATGATTCACACCAGAATCATTAGGAGCAAAACAGAATGATTCACACCAGAATCATCAGAAGAAAAATAGAATGATTCACACCAGAATCATCAGAAGCAGAACAGAATGATTCACACCAGAATCATCAGAAGCAAAAGAAAATGATTCACACCAGAATCATCAGAAGCAGAACAGAATGATTCACTCCAGAATCATTAGAAGCAAAACAGAATGATTCACACCAGAATCATCAAAAGCAAAACAGAATGATTCACACCAGAATCATCAGAAGAAAAACTGAATGATTCACACCAGAATCATCAGAAGCAAAACACAATGATTCACACCAGAATCATCATAAGCAAAACGAAATGATTCACACCAGAATCATCAGAAGCAAAACATAATGATTCACACCTCAAACATACATTTACAGTCCTAAAGTGTAACTAGAAAGTGGAAGGTGCCCTTACCCTTGTTGCGTGTTCTGCTTCTGCTCAAGTGTATGCATAAAAAATGGTGAAACTCCCGCATGCGTTTGTTGCTACAAAATTGGGTTCTCTAGCTCCGTAATGATGTGGGGATTAACTTTAGTACTGGGGGTTTTCTTGTTTGATGCTTGGATTTCCAAGTAATGACACATTGAGGAATTCCTTCTTTTCACTTTGAAATCGTGAACTGGAACAGAAAACAGAAACAGAATGGGAGGGAAAAATGGGGTACTGTTACATGCAGTATGGGCAGTGAGGGAGGAGGAATGGTGTTCTGATTTCACCATCCTTCTCACTCCTATTTATAGGCTTGTGTGGTGCCACCTCACCCGCCACTTGTCCGCTCCTCAGCACTTAACCAATCTCGTCGCAATTAGCCGCTAATCCCTTATTTAACTGTCCGTTAATTTAATTACTCGTAATTAAATTAATTTATCCTTAATCCAACAATTTTAATTCTTCTTCCAAAAATAAATATTTATATATATATATATTCACTCAAACATACATATATTAAATATTTTACAAATATCCCCAAAATACCCTTAATATTAATTCCAAAATTAATATTAAATTTAAGGGTCTTACATTACCACCCCCATTAAATTAGTTTCGTCCTCGAAACTACATGTCGATGAACAACTGAGGATATTGTTCCCTCATGTTACTCTCCAGTTCCCAAGTTATAAACGCGTCCTCTAGCAGTGGGACGAGTAGCCCTAGTCGCGTTCACAGTTGGTTCTACTTTTGGAGCCTTGCAATCCATAGCAAAATGTCTTGGCTTCTTGCAATTGTAGCATGAAAGACTCATAGTGGTACAAGCAGTAGCATAATGTCCTTCTTTTCCACATCGGAAACATCGAACCCCTTGTCCTAATTGTCGTTCAAAAGTATGGTTCCCCGGGCGATTCTGGCCCCTGTTGTTGTTCTGGGATCGGTTGTACGGCTTAGCAACTTGCTTCCCTCTATTGTTCTGATTGTGCATCCGACTAGGTCCTCTAGAATTAAAGTTCCCTCCTCTGTTGGCCCTCCTGTTTTTCATCTCTTCGACCTCTCTACACTTCTCCACTAACACTTGGAAGCGTTGAATCCCCAAGGGTAGGACCGAATCTTGGATCTCATACTTCAGTCCATTCTGAAAGCGATGACACATAAACTGTTCATCAACTTCTTCCCGGAAGAATCTGAAATGTCTGGACAGCGATTCAAACTTAGCTGCGTATTCTCCGACTGTCATATTCCCTTGGTACAATTTCAGAAAATCGTCACCCAACTTGGTCCTAATGCTCATTGGGAAGTACTTGTCCAAAAACTTCTTTTTGAACGAATCCCAGTTCATTTCCTCTTGAGCTGACCCCATCAATAATCTTGTACTTCTCCACCAATACTCTGCATCCCTTATAAGCAGGTACGTGGCATAATTGACTTTCACCCTGCCCGATAGTTAATCATCTCGAAGATTTTCTCCATCTCTTGGATCCACTGGTCCGCTCTTTCTGGACCCTCATCACCCTTGAACTTGGGAGGATTATGGCGATGAAAATCCTCTAGTCCTCTAGATTCAGCAGCGCGAATCTCTCTTTCTCTTTTCTCCAGATCGCGTTGAGTCTTGGCAGCCGTCTGTGCAGCAACACACGCAGCCATGTTGTTCATTGCTTCAGCCATCCTATCTTCCCGGCTGACATTGGCTCTTGTGGCGTCGTCTCTTCGTGAAGACATTGTTTCCTACAAAACCATCATCACTTCAGTCACACCACAACTTACACAAGACTTGACACTTTAACTACTTGCTCCTATGTATGATCAGCTAATAACTCAAAACAAATACTTTAATCAGAGCTTTAACCCAAAACTTTAACCAAATGCTCTGATACCACAATTGTAACACCCTGAGTTTACAACACAGCGCGAGTGTAATTTTTTTTTTCAATAAATAATTAAAATGAGTTTTCCAAAATTAATGTCAAGGGAATTAAAATAAAATTTTCATCAGTTCATTTCAAAAGAGAACACCCGGCCTGTGGCCACTAAACAGTATCAGAGTGTCGAAAATACAGCGGAAAAGTCATACATTAATTCCCAAAATAAATTACATTTCCCAAAACTCAACGACGTTTCCGTCGTTAGTGTATCCGTCGATAGGACGGGTTCAGGTAACATCTGAGGGCAAAGCCCAATTTCCACAATATAATAGCAAGGGTCACCGACCGAAATTAACAAATAATCACATAGCATATATTTCACAGCAACAAATATATACATGGCATATCATATAACAATGATGAAAATAATGATGCTCATTTGAAATTTCATGACATGTATTTTTCAAAACAGCAACCAATTAAGATGGAAAATAAGTTGTAAGTGCAGCCAACACTTTAGCATTCACAATCATTCATCAGAAATTCAGATTTCATAAAGTACTCACACACATCACTTTCCAATCATCATCACATAACCCAATCGTGACCCATCGGTCAATCACCCCAATGCAATATGTATATGCTCATGTATACAATATCTTGGAATTACCAAGGCACAGTCGCTCACAGAACCAGCACTCGTGCAGTCGCTCAACAGACCAGCACGTTATACACATACTAAGGTACAATCGCTCACAGACCAGTACCAGTGCAGTCGTTCACAGACCAGCACAATTTCACGAATGGAATGGACCGTCTAATACACGCGGAACCATCCCGTAGCCCAGATAGAATAGACCATCTAATACACGCGAAACTACTCTAAACCCGGATAGAACAGACCGTCTAATACACGCGGAACTATTCTATAACTATCATGGTCGCTACAATTACATGTATTAGCCTCTCACAGGTCAAATACACAGAAGTTAAATCCTCGCACGGATAGAATGGACCGTCTAATACACGCGGAACCACTCCGTAGCCCGAGTAGAATAGACCGTCTAATACACGCGGAACTACTCTAACCCCAGATAGAATAGACCGTCTAATACACGCGGAACTATTCTATAACCCATGGTTACTACTTAACTTCGCGGCCCATCACGGTCACCGCATCAACTCTGTGGCCCATCGCGGTCACCACCTGACTATGCAATGCATGAATATGCAGTGTTTTCTCTTCACTGAAAACAATATGCAAAATCAGAAAAATTCATGCCATCCCATCATATTTCACAACATCTCAAGATAATCAATATCATCATCCACATCAATGATTAAACAGTCAAGCAATCATTAACAATTCACATTATCTCACAAATTTCATACTTAATCATCTCAAGTCTTTCCATTATTCCTCAAACTCTTAAAATTCACAAAACAGTGTTTAAAACTGAGATTTCTAGAAAATACAAATCTGTATTCGAATACAGCCTCTCTGTATTCGAATACAGGAGCCAAACAAGTGCAGAATTAACACTCTGTATTCGACTACAGCCCCCTGGTAGTCGAATATAGAGGCAGTCTTAGTGCACAAATCAACATTTTTCACTACATCAGTAAAGTCCCAAAAACTTCATCACCATCACTTCAAACCATCACAAAAAAATTCCATTTTAATTCGTCATAAACCTTCCCAATACTCCCCAACACGTAGGGTTCACAAAACAATGTTGAAAAACTTGGAATTTCTGAAAACCCGAATCTGTATTCGAATACAGATAGATCCCTTGTATTCGAATATAGAAGCTGAAACTGTAATTTCAACATTCTGTATTCGAATACAGCATGCCTGTAGTCGAATACAGAAGCCAAAAACAGAACCAGAATGATAACCATCAGAACATCAGAAACAAAACCAGAATGATCAACATCAGAACACCAAAAAACAGAACCAGAATCAAAATGATTAACACCAGAATCATCAGAAGCAAAACAAAATGATTCACACCGGAATCATCAGAAGCAAAACATAATGATTCACACCAGAATCATCAGAAGCAAAACAGAATGATTCACACCAGAATCATCAGAAGCAAAACAGAATGATTCACACCAGAATCATCTGAAGCAAAACAGAATGATTCACTCCAGAATCATCAAAAGCAAAAAAGAATGATTCACACCAGAATCATCAGAAGCAAAACAGAATGATTCACACCAGAATCATCAGAAGCAAAACAGAATGATTCACACCAGAATCATCAGAAGCAAAACAGAATGTTTCACACCAGAATCATCAGAAGCAAAAAAATAATTCACACTAGAATCATCAGAAGCAAAACAGAATGATTCACACTAGAATCATCAGAAGCAAAAAAGAATGATTCACACCAGAATCATCAGAAGCAAAACTGAATGATTCACACCAGAATCATCAGAAGCAAAAGAGAATGATTCACACCAGAATCATCAGAAGCAAAACATAATGATTCACACCAGAATCATCTGAAGCAAAACAGAATGATTCTCACCAGAATCATCAGAAGCAAAACAGAATGATTCACTTCAGAATCATCAGAAGCAAAACAGAATGATTCACTCCAGAATCATCAGAAGCAAAACAGAATGATTCACACCAGAATCATCAGAAGCAAAACAAAATGATTCACACCAGAATCATCAGAAGCAAAACATAATGATTCACACCTCAAACATACATTTACAGTCCTAAAGTGCAACTAGAAAGTGGAAGGTGCCCTTACCCTTGTTGCGTGTTCTGCTTCTGCTCAAGTGTATGCGTAAAAAATGGTGAAACTCCCGCCTGCGTTTGCTGCTACAAAACTGGGTTCTCTAGCTCCGTAATGATGTGGGGATTAACTTTAGTACTGAGGGTTTTCTTGTTTGATGCTTGGATTTCCAAGTAATGACACTTTTAGGAATTCCCTCTTTTCACTTTGAAATCGTGAACTGTAATAGAAAACAGAAACATAATGGGAGGGAAAAATGGGGTACTGTTACATGCAGTATGGGCAGTGAGGGATGAGGAATGGTGTTCTGATTTCACCATCCTTCTCACTCCTATTTATAGGCTTGTGTGGTGCCACCTCACCCGCCACTTGTCTGCTCCTCAGCACTTATCCAATCTCGTCGCAATTAGCCGCTAATCCCTTATTTAATTGTCCGTTAATTTAATTACTCGTAATTAAATTAATTTATCCTTAATCCAATAATTTTAATTCTTCTTCCAAAATAAATATTTATATATATATATATATATTCACTCAAACATACATATATTAAATATTTTACAAATATCCCCAAAATACCCTTAATATTAATTCCAAAATTAATATTAAATTTAAGGGTCTTACACAACCCGATAGTGGTTTAGTTCCTTCTTCAATATGGGGTTGTCAGGTTGTTAGGAGAAGACTTGGTTTGTAGAGTCAAGGTGGTGTTGTTCCTCAAAAGTCTGCGGTTGTCAGGCTGTATGGGAAGACTGGCTTGGAGGGTTAGGTGCTTTGTAATTCAAGGTATTTGAATTAGTGGATTAAAACGTTTTGAATGAGGGGACTGAATATAGCCAAGTTAGTGGTGAACCAAGATAAATCTATATGTCAAATTAATTATGCTTTCATTGCTTGTTGCCTCTGAATCCGATTGCTTCTACTCCAAGTAAGTAACAAAAAACCAAACTAGTTTTTAATTTATTTATAAATTATCAAAAAGTTATCAACTTTGGCAAACACAATTTAACCCCCTTCTTGTATTTGCACCTTCAATTGGCATCAAAGCTCGGTCTCAGGGCTGAGCACTTTACAGTGATTGAGAAAAGATCCAAGGATTCAATATGTCTGGATTCAGTGAAGAAGTTGCTGGAGGAAACATGAACAAACCACCTCTGTTTGATGGAGAACGTTTTGAGTATTGGAAAGACACACTGAGAAGTTTCTTTATTTTAAAAGTTACTAAACTTTAGGACTTGTTGGAAGATGGTTATATTGCTCCGAAGAGTACTGATGGTATTGAAATTCCAAAAAAGGAGATGAATGCTGATCAGAAAAGATGTACAAGATGCATCATAAGTCCATAATATTCATGATAAATGCAATCACCTTCAAGGAGTTTGACAAGTGCACCAACAAGGAGACATCAAAGAGTATTTATGAGAGTTTGATTCTGACCTATGAAGGATGCAAGCAAGTTTAAGAAGCAAAGGCCAACCTCCAAGTCAAAAAGTATGAGTTGTTTAAGATGGAAGAAAATGAAGACATTGAATTAATGTTTTCTAGATTCTAGACCCTAGTCTCAGGATTAAAAGTACTTGAGAAGAGTTATACTACTGCTGATCATGTGAAGAAAATCCTTAGGAGTTTGACAAACAAATGGAGACCTAAGATCACTGCAATTCAGGAAGCAAAGGATATGAATACTCTAAAGCTGGAAGAATTAATCAGCTCTCTCAGATCACAGGAAATTGAGCTTGAGGAAGATGAGCCCAAGAAGAAGAACAAGACTCTAGCCTTGAAATCCAAGCCGAAGAAGGTTCTAAAAGCAACATCAGAATAAGAAAATAGTGATTCAGATGATCTGAATCTGAACTTAGGGGAATAGGAGATTGCTTTCATATCCAGAAATATTAGAAAGATGTGGCACAACAGAAAGAAGAAATTTCCCCAAAGATATTCCAAGCAATCCAACAAAGGAAATGATGATAATATGACAAGAAAAGCATCATCTGCTATGGATGCAATGAACCTGGACATATCAAGTCAGAATGTTCAAATATGGAGAAAGGGAAACACCAGAGGAAATATTCCAGACAAAAGAAGAAGAGTCTGATGGCTACATGGGATGATTCTGATGAATCCTCTGACGATGAACAAGTAGATTTGGCTATAATGGCTTATACCAACTCTGCCTCTGGATCTAACACAGATTCTAACTCTGGAAGTGAATCAACAGATGAAGAAATTGAGGTATTTTCTGAATTTACTCGATCTAATTTAATTACTGCTATAAATGATTTTTTGAATAATAATCACAAATTGTCTTTAAAACTGAAAACACTTAGGAAAGAAAATACATATCTAACTTTAAAAGTTAATGTTTTAAAGAATCAAAGTTCAAAATTTAAAACAAAAAATGCAACTCTTAAAACTGATATTACTGAACTTAAGACAGATATTGCAACTTTGAAAACTGATATTACTGAACTTAAAACAGAGAGTGCAAATTTGAAAACTAATATTGTTGAACTTAAGGCTGAAAATCTAACTCTAAAAAGTAATCATAGTTCAACATCAATTGAAAATACCATATGTAACTCTGATATACATGAACAAGTATTTCAAGATTTTCTTGCTAATGGTATGGAAAGAAGCAAATATGCTTATATGATTTATCGAGTTAGTAGCAATGGTAATAGAGGAATAGGATTTGAACCAACTGTAACTGAACTTAGTCCCTCTGATATCTTGTGTACTTTATGCTCTAAAAAAGGTCACTCCAAATTATCTTGTCCCATGTTAAATACAAGGAAAGATATGAAACCTTTCAAGACTAACAAACCAACATCCAACCAAATTTGGGTACCTAAGAACAAAATTATTTTTGTTACAGATGTCTTCAACAATCAAGTTAAAACACCAATCAAGGTACCTGGACAATGTATGTCCGTGACATATGACGGGAGAATATTCTATGTTCCAAGAACTAACTTTGAGCAAATGAGGCACAATGACTTTTGGAGGAAAGCAAAAAGGCCAGATCATTGGTCAAAGTACAGTTGGTAATGGTACTTCCCCTTCTATTAAAAATGTCTTTTTTGTTAAAGGTCTTTGAAGGTGCAAACACGAGAAAGGGGGGTTGAATTGTGGTTGACTAACTTAAATACTTTTTTTGTTTTTGCAGTTTTATAACAAAACCTGATGTATGAATCAAACAGAGTTAGCAGCGGATGTAAAGTAAAAATAAAACACAGAATTTTATACTGGTTCACCGTTAACGAGGCTACGTCCAGTCCCTTCACTTTGAAGGATTTCACTAATTCAAAAACCTTGAATTACAACAATACCATTGACCCTCCAAGTCACTCTTCTCAAATAGTCTAACAATCCTAGACTTTTGAGGAATACAACACATTGACTTCTTAAGTAAAGTCTTCTCCTACCAATATGACAACCCCAAATTGTAGAAGGAATTACAACGCCTTGAATCTAATTGCCAAGTAATCAGCTACCCCTTCTGACTCCCTCAGATTGTAGATTGCACTTCAACAACTTAGATCTAACACAAAGGAAAGAAAATAACACGAGTGCTTGCTTCTGGAAAGCTAGAACTCACAATTAACCTCACTGAAAACTCGAGTGTCTGCTTTTGGAAGTGTATGAATCTTTAGTGACTTTCGATGCTAAGTCTTCTACCTTGAGCCTCCTTTTAAAGATGTAGATTAGGGTCTCTTCTAAGCTTAAATTCGAGCTATATCTTGCGGAATTCTCTTGCAAAAATAACTTGTCCAATCGGGTTTCACTTTAAATAAAAAAAGATATATTTTTCTACTCTAGATTGCCTTTCAAAAATAACTTTGACCAATTCTGACTTTAATTAATTCTGGAACAAATCTTTCGTCCCGCCAATAGCTTCTGAATTCCACAAGACTTCAATTTATTTTTGTATCAAATCCTTTTTAATACTTTAATCAAATTTAATCAAATCTCCACCGATTATCATCATGATTAAATCTGACCCCTTTGATCTTCTGCTCTCGTCCACATCTAGACCATACTAAGTGATCTACTATGATCCTCTGATTTCGGCCAACCATGGACCACACTTTCTGATCTTCTGATCTCAGCCAACCTGGTCTAGCAAACTGATCTGTTGTGATCCTCTAATCTCGGCCAATGCTGGACCACATGTTCTGTCCTTCTGATTTCGGCCAACATTGGGCCATGGTTTGATCTTCTGATCTCGACCAACACTGGGCCATACACTTAAATCTTGACCATTGATCTGAACCTCTTCCCTCTGATCTGAACCAATGCTGAACTAGGTCTGGATTGAACTGAAATTAAATCTGGACAAATAATATTTCAATCTGGACATTTTACCTTCTGATTTGGATCAGGTCTGGATCAAATCTGGACATCATTTCTTCTGTTCTGGACTTAGTTTCATACCTGAACCATGCTACCTTCTAGTCTGGGTCAAATATGGATTGAATCTCTTGTTCTGGACCCATTAATTTATCCTCTAATTAAATCTGGATCAAGTCTGGGCTGTTTATCATTTCACTGCCAGGCCATCTTCTAGTCAGAATAACTTATGGACTAAGTCTGACTTATGATTCCTTTTGGTCTGGATCAAGTCTCCCTCTGGCAGGCTTCCTTCTGGTCTGGTCCAGGTCTCCTTTTGACTTTTCTTCCTTCTGATCTGGGCCAACAAAGATATCCTCTGGTAATTCCAGGATGCATCCTCTGGTACCTTCTAGATGCATTATCTAGTGTCTTCATCTTCTGGTGGCATTTAATGTAATAATTCAAGGTACAAAATAAGATTACATGGAGTGCTTTTGTAAACATCAAAATCCTAAGTACTTCCACTGCCAAAGCTTCATCAACATTGGTTGGTCTGCATTAACTTCTGGTTCTGGAAGATTTGTAACCGCTTCTGATTCTGATAAATCAACTTATGGTGGTTTCTACTTGATTTTGAAAAACTTGGAATGATGTTTTTGCTGAAGTGTTCAATTCGTGTGGATCACTTATTTCTTTAAATCTTTGAGAAACTGCAAAATGCTTATCTAGCTTTGATTTTAAAGATCAAGCTTCTTGTTATCACAGTAAACATAAATATCAAACAATAATAGTATTTACAGCAAGATGTAACCTTTATGTCAGCAGTTTCAGTTTTACTCTGAAAATCCTCTTGCTTCTGATTTTCAGATTTTGAATCTGTATGTTCTTTGATTACATGGTTTGGATTAAGGGATTTGAATTCCCTTCCAGGTTTGTAGTCTTGATGAATTTCACTGGAGTGTTTGAAAAACTCTCCTGATTTTGATTCTTCTCTTTCTGCTTTGGCTGGTACACCATGTTCCTATGGTGATTCTAGAACTTATGGTGATTCTGGTAATCATACTAGTTCTGGTTCTAGTACTGATTCTGATTCTAGTTCCAGTGTTGATTCTGGTTCCAGTTCCTGTGCCTCTGATACTGGTTCTAGTTCTTATTCTGGTTCCAATTCCTGTTCTAATTCGTGTGATATGTGTGATTTCTTTGATATTTCCTGTTCCTCCTATGATTCTGGTTCTGGTTCTGATCGGTATTGTGTTGACCAGTACTTCTTCTACCAGAGTCAATTGGCTTCTGTTTCATAGATGTTGGAATATAAACCTTCTTCTGCTTGTGCATTGCCAACATCCATTGTCCAGGCACCATTGTTGCTGTCTCCTTCTGGTATCTCAAAATTTCTGCAACATAGACAATTTGATCTTTTGGTACCCAGAACTGATTGGGTCCAGGTTTGTTAGTCTTAACAGCTCTCTGATCTTGTTCAGATTTTACCACTGGACAAGATAGTTCAGAGTGACCTTTCTTAGCACAAACAATGCATAAAACATCAGAATGAACAAATTTATTTTCAATAATCGTTTCTGTAAAACCAAGACCTCTCTTTCCAATGTTACTGTTTCCATAAATCATCGATGCATATTTACTTCTTTCCATTCCATTAGAAACAAAGCTTTGATAAAATTGTTCATGCATATCAGATTCACAAACAGTTTTGGAAGTGGAACAAATATTACTTTTGAGAGTTTGGTTTTCAGATTTGAGTCTTGCAACTTCAGTTTTAAAATATTTGTTTTCAGTTGCAAACTTAGAATTTTGATTCTTTAAAACTTGGACTTCTTTGGCTAGATTTTTCTTATCATCCCTAAGAGTTTTCAGTTTTAAAGACATCTTATTGTTTGCATTTAAAAAGTCTTTTATAGCCTCAATTAATTCAAATCTAGTGAGATCAGAAAATACCTCACTGTCTTCATCTTCTCAATCTGTTCCAGAGCCTGAGCCGTATCCAGAGCTTGAGTTGGTATGAGCCATCAGAGTAAGAATTGCTCCCTCTGATGTGCTTCCAGACTTGCTTGAATTTCTGCTTCGATCATTCTTCCTTCTGCCTGCTTTCCTTCCAGAAATCTTGCCTTTATGAAGTCCAGAGGCAGAACTGATGTGTGCCATCTTTGCTGTTTCTGCCTCTTCTTCATCAGACGATTCTTCCTCTGATTCTGATGCATCCCAGGCTGCCATCAGACCATTCTTTCTGAATCTGGAACTCTTCTTGTGTTGTTTGCCTTTTTCCAGATTTGGACATTCTGACTTGATATGTCCAGGTTCATTGCATCCATAACAAACGATACTCTTCTTGTCAGATTCTTCCTTTCCTTTGTTGTTATTTTTCTTCTTGAAGCTTCTCCTCTTCCTGTTTTCCCAGATCTTAACCATCTATTTGGTTAAGTAAGCCATATCATCACAGTCACTGTCGCTATCCTTTGATTCTGATGCTGCTCTTGCAGCTTTCTTCTGTTTCGACTTCAGGGCCAAATTCTTCTTCTTCTTTGGTTCATCTGCTTCCAGTTCTAGTTCATGTGACTTGAGTGAGCTGATCAAATCTTCATGTTTTAAGTTATTCAGATCTTTGGCTTGCTGAACTGTAGTAACCATTGGTCTCCACTTGGTTGGTAAACTTCTTAGAATCTTCTTGACATGATCTGCTGTTGTGTAGCTTTTCTTCAAGACCTTCAGTCCAGATATAAGAGTATGGAATCTACAGAACATTCCATCAATGTCTTCATTATCTTCCATCTTGAACATCTCATACTGTTTAACCAGTATGTTAGCCCTTGCTTCTTGAACCTGCTGGCTTCCTTCATAGGTCAGAACCAGACCGTCAAATATGCTCTTTGCTGTTTATTTATCTGTGCATCTGTCAAATTCTTTGAATGTGATGGCACTGATCATGATGTTTCTGGACTTGTGGTGCAGGTTGTATAATTTACTGTGATCTGGTTTCATATAATTCCATGTCCAGTTCTTCAGTTAGATCTCCTGGAACAATAGGTGCAGTGTGTCCTTTGACTACCAGCTTCCATAATTCAGTATCTTGAGATATGAAGAAACTTCTCCTTTTGTCCTTCCAATACACAAACCTGTCTCCATCAAACAGTGGTGGTCTGTTGATGTTGCCTTTGAATTCTTCAGACATGTTGAACCCCTTTGGACCTTTCCTCAAACATTGTTAAGTGCTCAACCTTGAGACCGAGCTCTGATGCCAATTGAATGTGCAAACACGAGAAGAGGGGGTTGAATTGTGTTTGACTAACTTGAATAATTTTTTCTGTTTTTTTGCAGTTTTATAACAAAACCTGATGTATGAATCAAACAGAGTTAGCAGCGGATGTAAAGTAAAAATAAAACATAGAATTTTATAGTGGTTCATCGTTAACGAGGCTACGTCAAGTCCCTTCACTTTGAAAGATTTCAATAATTCAAAAACCTTGAATTACAACAATACCACTGACCCTCCAAGCCAGTCTTCTCAAATAGTCTAAAAATCCTAGACTTTTGAGGAATACAGGCCATCTTCTGCCAGGCCATCTTCTGGTCAGGCCATCATTTCACTGCCAGGCCATCTTCTGGTCAGAATAACTTCTGGACTATGTCTGACTTATGATTCCTTTTGGTTTGGATCAAGTCTCCCTCTGGCAGGCTTCCTTCTGGTCTGGTCCAGGTCTCCTTCTAACTTTGCTTCCTTCTGATATGGGTCAGCAAAGATATCCTCTAGTAATTCCAGGATTCATCCTCTAGTACCTTCTGGATGCATTATCTGGTGTCTTCCTCTTCTGCCTCTGGAAAATTCATCTTTTGGTGGCATTTAATGTAATAATTCAAGGTACAAAATAAGATTACATGGAGTGCTTTTGTAAACATCAAAATTCTAAGTACTTAGAACTAGCTTGGTTCCAACAGTCTTAAGCATAACTTATTAAGTATTAGTTAAGTGATAATAATTATGATATTTTATTCAATCAAAAAATATGCAAGGCAATTAATCAGAAGGATGGATTTGTACTCTTCACAGGTCAAAGGAAAAACAACATTTAATAGATAAATCTATTTAGTCTAGAGAAACAAGAGGTTAAGTGTCTTATGTCAGTAAATGAAGAGAAACTAATTTGGCACAAAAGATTATGTCATGCAAACCTTAGATTAATTTCAAATCTGAATAAACTTCAACTAGTAAGAGGTCTACCTAAGCTTAGTTACAAAACTGAAATTATTTGTGAAGCTTGTCAAAAGGGAAAACAAACAAAAAACTCCTTTACCCCTAAGAACTCAGTCTCTACCTCAAAGCCCCTTGAGCTCTTACATATAGATCTCTTTGGACTAGTGAAAACAACCTCTCTAAGTGGAAAGAAATATGGCTTTGTTATAGTAGATGATTACACTAGGTGAAGATGGGGAAAATTTTTAAGAAGTAAGGATGAATCCCACTAAGTGTTTATCACATTTTGCAAACAAATCATGAATGAAAAGGGTCTTAAGATTGTAACAATTAGAAGTGATCATGAATGAGACTTTGAAAACAAGTTCTTTGAAAGTTTTTGTGATGAGAATGGAATCTCTCACAACTTCTCTCTTCTAAACCACCCCAACAAAATGGAGTTCTAGAAAGAAAGAATAGATCACTCCAAGAAAAGGCTAGAACCATGTTGAATGATATGAATGTTGCAAAACACTTTTGGGCTGAAGCAATTAATATTGCATGTTATATTCAAAACACCGTCTATATTAGATCTTTATTAAATAAAACACCATATGAATTGTGGAAAGGTTAAAAGCCTAACATCTCTTATTTTAAACAATTTGGTTGTACTTGTTATATGTTGAACACTAAAGGTAACCTTGGTAAGTTTGATTCTCGATCTCAAAATGGTATCTTCATTGGATACTCTGAAAGATCTAAGGATTATAGAGTGTTTAATAGGGAAACTCATATTGTGGAAGAATCCATACATGTTAAATTTGATGACAAACAACTTGACCTTGAAAAGTCAATACAAGATGATGATAATGCAGGTTTACCAGAACCAGAGGAAGCAGATGCAGACAAACCAGAAGAACATGGAAAAATAGAGGATACAAGCAAATTAGAAGAATATAACAAATCTTCAAAGGATGAATCTGATCAAGTCAAAAATAGTCAAGATAAGTAGGAAGAAAGATCTGGATGCAAGTACCAGTCATCTCATCCTGAAACTCTAATCATTAGAAGTGCAAGTAATCCTTTGAGTTAAATGAATTTGAGAGGAATGATGTTTGGGATCTAGTACCTAGACCAGAGAAGAACATTATTGGAACCAAGTGGGTTTTCAGAAACAAGCTAAATGAAAAAGGTAAAGTGGCCAGAAACAAGGCAAGACTTGTCGCACAAGGCTACAGTCAGCAAGAGGGCATCGATTACACTAGGACATTTGCTCCAGTGGCTAGGTTAGAAGCTATTTGTATCCTACTTTCTTTTGCTGCAAATAGTAACATTACATTATTTCAAATGGATGTTAAAAGTGCTTTTCTAAATGGTTATATAAGTGAAGAAGTCTATGTTAAACAACCCCCAAGTTTTGAAAGTTCTGAATTTCCAAATCATGATTTTAAACATAGAAAATCTCTGTATGGTCTAAAACAAGTACCTAGGGCGTGGTATGATAGACTTAGTAACTTCTTGCTTAAAAATAACATTAAAAGAGGACAAGTAGACAATACACTTTTTAGAAAATCAATAGAAGATGACGTTCTTATTATTCAAATTTATGTTGATGACATTATTTTTGGATCTACTAACGGCACTCTTTGCCAATAATTTTCTAAATTAATGCCGCATGAATTTCAAATGAGTATGATGGGAGACCTTAAGTGTTAAGACAAAATCTCAATTAATTGTTTTGATGTAAACAAATAAAGATTAGTTAAAGACTCTAATTATGATTCTAAATTATGTGTTAGTTAACATGTGTTTTTGAGTGTGATAATCCAAGATATGTACTAAGCAAAAGCAAGCAAGATCAGTTTAAAGAATAAGCTAAAAATGAACTGCTAGAAACCAAGAACGTTCTGGACATTTTCTGGAAAAACCAAGAACGTCCTCCACGTTTTTCACTTCATCATGACTATTCAAGACAACTTTCAATGCAAGGAAATATCATGCTTATTTCAAATGGATTACTAGTACATATAGAAGGAATATACAGCTTTCATAATGGCAAAGGAAGTACTTCAAAAGATCTAAGAAGAAAAGATTTGAATCAAGACAAAATGGCAGACCAAGAACGTTCTTGAGAACTGATAGTTCAACATATTCTCGTGATCAAGTGATCCTCAAGCACTATAAATATCAGATGAAAGAGAATACACAAAGACAAGAAAGTCTTAAAGTCAAAAAGGGAAAAAGTTCAGTCAATAGTCTTACTTTGAAGACTTATTATTTTAATCTAACCCTTGACCAAGGAAACCCCTCTAAACGGTAATATTAAGCTGACATGGACCTCCTCAAGTGTCTATAAAAGAAACTCCAGAGCTTAATGAAAATCACGATATTCAAGTGAAAAGAAAAATCATCAATCACTCACATTCATACTTGAAAATCTCACAAGAAATCAGTAGAGTTTATTGTTATTAGATTATTGAAATCTCTTGTAAAGAATCTAACCTCAAACAAGTGTTGAGATTAAACAGATTCTGTCAAACACTTTAAATCATTATCGTGTAAAACTCAAGACTATAAGGTTTGTTTATAGCTTGAGATAGTTGTTTAGAAAATCCTTTTAAGGTTAAAAGGTGAACTCTAAAAATCCTATCAAAGGTTGACAGGTGACCTGATTGAATCTCTTTATGAGTGGAAAGGATTGAAGTTTGTAACAGATCAAGGCTGATCTGAGCTAAGTGTTGTAAAACCAAGAAGGTTATTTGTTTTGAACACTTAGTGGAAAATCTCACGGTTGTGAGGACTGGACATAGCCCAGGTTGGGTGAACTAGGATAAACCATTGTCTGATATCTCTTCCATATCTCTATTTACTTTCAGTATTTCATTTACTAAAATTAAAAATCAATTTCTGTTTTTAAATCAAACCAAGAACGTTCTCATTTTCTGTTTCTAGAATCAAGAAAGTTCTCTGTTTTCTGCTTTTACAACCAAGATCATTCTGCTTTTTTAACTAACCAAAAATGTTCTCCATTTTCTATTTCCAGAACCAAGAACGTTCTCCGTTTTCTTAACCAAGATCAATCTTGAGTTATTTTTAAGTTTTAACAGAGAAATTATAAATAGGCAATTTTACAATTCAAACCCCTTTCCTTGTAAAGTGACATTTCTACTTCATTAAGTTCTTTTTAGGGATACAAATTCAGCAAAGTCAAAAAGGTATATACATTCATTAAACTAAATATACAAAATAGCTTCTCAAGAAGTTTAAGATGAGTGATTGCAAACCTATGGCTACACTAATGCACCATACTTGTTCACTTGAAAAAGATGATTCAGGCCGAAAAATTGACCAAAAAACCTATAGAGGAATGATAGGATCCCTAGTTTACCTTACCGCTTCTAGACCTGACATCATGTTTAGTGTATGTGTATGTGCAAGATTTCAAGCTGACCCTAGGGAATCACATTTAACTATTGTTAAGAGAATCCTTCAATACCTAAAAGGCACTACCAACCTTACCTTGTTATGCAAGAAATCTCCTAAGTACAAACTTAGTGGATTCTTTGATTCTGATTATGCTATAGATAAACTTGAAAGAACGAGCACTAGTGGAAACTCCACCTTTTTCAGTTACAACTTAATTTACTGGTCAAGTAAGAGAAAAAACACTATTGCAATGTCAACAGCAAAGGTTGCGTACATTTGACCAGCTGGCTGCAGTTCGCAACTACTTTGATGAAACATCAACTAGAAGACTACAAAATCCTTGAAACCAACATTCCTATCTATTGTGATAACACTTCTGCCATTTGTCTAACCAAAAGCCCTATACTACATTCTAGAGCTAAACACATGAGATCAAACACCACTTCATTAAGGACTTTGTTCAAAAAGGGGTACTAAACATTCAGTTTGTAGACACTGAACATCAATGGGCTGACATATTCACCAAACCACTACCTGAAGATAGGTTTGACTTCATCAAGAAAAACCTAAACCTTACCTTCATATCTAACTGATATTGTAATCATTTAAAAATTGTTTAGTTTTAAATTAGTTTTTATATTTTCTTGTAATATGTTATATTCATGTTATACACACACACACACAAAAAGCAAAAAAAAAAATTCTCACTTTCATGTCTTTTTGTCTGATGCCAAAAGGGGCAGAAAGATATTTGATAAAGTGGGGTGAAAATACTTAGACTTAGGGGGAGCCCCGAGTTAGGGGGAGTCAAAGAAATACAAAGAAAAGTTATAAAAAATACAAGTTTTGTCATCATCAAAAAGGGGGAGATTGTTGGAACCAAGTTGGTTTTACAATTAGAGTTTTGATGTTAACAAAAGTATTTTATGAGAACAATATATTTGACTTCAAAGAGTATGAAAGAAGGTATGGTCAAGATTTGTAGAATATTTGATCAAGATTTATCTACAACAAATTTACAATCTCAATCTAAACAAAAAAGGAACAAAATCAATTTGAAGAATTTACAAACGCAATCTAAACAAAATACAATTCATAATTAAACAACGACCAAATTGAAGCCCAAATTTTAACTACAAATAGATACTCAAGGATGAAGAAGAAGAGCATCAAAAAGCATAAATGAGTAGTCTTAGAGTTCAAATAGAGAAATACTTGTTTCAAGTTAGAAATACTTTCTGAGTGTTCTTTTCTTAGAGTGTGAGAGTTATTATTATTATTATTATTATTATTATTATCAGCTTTTTAGAAGCAACTACTCAAGTTCCAATCTCTTGTATCCAACCCGATAGTGATTTAGTTCCTTCTTCAATCTGGGGTTGTCAGGTTGTTAGGAGAATACTTGGCTTGTAGGGTCAAGGTGGTGTTATTCCTCAAAAGTATGGGGTTGGTTGTCAGGCTGCTTGGGAAGTCTGGCTTAGAGGGTCAGGTGCTTTGTAATTCAACGTATTTGAATCAGTGGATTAAAGCCTTCTGAATGAGGGGACTGGATGTAGCCAAGTTATTGGTGAAATAGGATAAATCTATGTGTCAAATTAATTATGCTTTCATTGCTTGGTGCCTCTGAATCTGATTGCTTCTACTCCAAGTAAGTAAACCAAAAACTAAATTAGTTTTTAATTTATTTATAAATTATCAAAAAGTTATCAACTTTTGCAAACACAATTCAACCCCCTTCTCGTATTTGCACCTTCATGGTGATCTATTGTTGAGTCTTAAGGCAAGATTGTTAGACTTTTGGGGTATTATGTGGGGAATTCCTAGGTGACTTGAAGGTAGCCCTCCAAATGCCGGGAGCTTCCATGCAACACATGTTTACCTTGATTGTCGCATATATGTATCTCGAGTTGAGTTGAGGGGATATATGAGGACAGGGCCAATTTGAATTGTATGTCCACTTGCGTGGTTGCATAGTATCAAGCCTCCTAACCAAGAACTTCATAGCTAGAATGGTACCAAATGATGAAGTATGAAGTCTAAGCTCGTGCATAACATTGCATTGTCTTGAGAATGTTTTGTTGTGATTAATATGTTTCGAAATTGATAATAATTTCTCTTAGATGATTTGATGTTATAATCAGATAATGATTTAATTCAAGTGATTTTGACATTATAATGTGATATTATTTTCTTGAATTTTTTAATATATCATGATGTGTTAAGATACGAACTATTACAATTATTTACAAGTTCTTATTACTTGTATTATACTATCAATATGATTTCGAAACTCACCTACTTCGTTGTTTGTGTTTGACTTGTTTGACCATGCGTTTGCGCAATCGTAGTTAATATAGGTTAATGAGTCTTGAAGTTCCACTTTGAGCGAAGCTCTGCTCAATATATGTGATACTGGAAATAAGATTTATATGTTGTATTTTACTTATTTAATTAGAAACTACTTTTTGTATGAAAATCTTGTTAGTACTAGTAAGTTTTAGAATTAAATTAAGAAATTATTGTCAAATAAATTTTATTGAGATTGCACTGTTTTATTTGGGAAATTAAGTTTAAAGTGTTGCATATGTACCTTGAGAATTGTGATATCCTAAATCCCTTATACAAGTTTTTATTTCCTTGGGAACATTTTTAGTTATCCGCTGCAAATTTATACAAAAATCTAGTATTGATTATTATGTATGTGTATTTTGGGGTTTAGGGTGTCACATTGTGAGTCGACTCACATTGTTTTGAAGAAACTTTTGAAGTTATTCACACAGTGGTAAATCTATCCACACAACCTACAAAATCAATTTTTTATAGTTACATAGTAGTTATTTTAGTTATGATGGATTGTGCTTTTACCAACCAACTCACGTTATTTAAATATTGATGTGAACCATCTTTATATTAGTGAACACTTTCATCTATTCATCATCATTCATTCATTCATGCATACAAAGTCATAATCAAGATTAACCATGTTTTTCTCGTTCAAGTCTTGTGTGTTTTTAAATTTTTAATTTTGAAACAACAATAATCGAGTATCTCTTGTTCTAGTTGCAACTGATTGTGTGACACTCTAAACCCTAAATTAAAATATAAGGAAAAAATGCACTAGTTTATAAAAACTTTGTAGCGGTACTGAAAATAGTATGTAAAAAGTTATTCTCAAAGATAGATTCAGGGCGTCACATTCACACTTATACAAAAAACTTATAAACAAATATATTCTTGACATCATTCAACAATAAAAAATATTTTTGACTTCAACGCATGTTCAAATTTTATAAATAATTTTAATTTCCATCTTTGAATCAAATATTACAAGATAGCACAATTGATCAAATGATTTTAGAAAATATAGAATAAGTTCAAGACTTGGTAAAAATACAATAGATGACTACCCACCTGATATCATCTATCATAACATCGATCATCAACTGACAACCTAAATTAATTGCGCTTTTGCAATCATGTGCACATAAACAACAAAGAGATGAGTAATAAACAATGTAAACAATGTAAGAATAGAGAAAACACGTGCAAGTAGTTGAATATGCTGGAAAACACAAGAAATGGGGTTTGAATTGTGTTTTGACATTTCTGAAAATTATTTTATTTACTTAAACAAAAAAATATGTTCTTATCATATCATTCAACTTATAATTATAATAAAGTTTCAGTAAACTAAAGTTGAATCATAAATAACTTAGATTAAATAACAGAGTGGAGATAGAGAAGGGACGCGTGTATTTTTATACTACACAATAAATTGTTGCTACATCTAGTTCTCCCCTAATAGAGAGATTTTGCCTTAGTACAATCGAGTACTTAATCCACTATTTAAGCAATAGCATACATATATTATTTACTCTGCCTCTTCAGACTGAGTATTTTTCTTATGCCTCTCTAGGTTTTTTTAGTTAGCACCCTTCTTATCTTTCTGGCAAGCTACCGCTGAGATTCATAAGTATTTTTACATCTCTTTAGCTACCTCTTATAGATAAAACAGTTTTTGCCAATGTTGAGCTAATTTACATCAGTTTTAGTTTGTGTCTAAATTAACACAAAGTCTATTTCTAGGATTATAACTCTCATTGAAAGGATATTACATTTCAAGTCCTATATCATTTCAAGTGGATTAAACACTTTGATTCATTTATATCAATTCTAATAACTCTATAACAAGAGGATTTTTTATTCATTCTTTTCTTTTGATGTGTTTTAAGTTTTACAGAGATTTTCTTAGAACATATCCTTTTTCATTTTAAGTCGTCGTTTTCATATTGATCGGTTTCTACTTAAATATTGAGGACTATATGCGTTGAGGATATTACTGTTGGAGATGTTGAATCGTCTTTAAGGAAAATAAGCCTTTAAGACATGTTCATATATATTTTCATAATTAATTCAATGTATCTTGATTCAAGAAGGTATAACTTAGAGGATGACACTTTCAAAGGATGTCATGCGCTTCTTCTATCAGAGGACAAGTCCATCTTTGATTAGCAGATAATTTTCTCTTCTCCATGGTTCTAGGTTTAGGTGATTGACTTAAGAAAGTTGACTTGTTATTAGAGCGTTGACTTTAAGCGTTGACCAGATTTCAACTAGTTTGCTAGAATAATCAGACGCATAATTTATTACAGTAAGCTTTGTATTATCAAATTCATCAGAAGCGTGTTGATCGCACGTTGATCAGAGTCAAACACAACTTTAACAGATTCATCAGAGCATTGTCTTGATTTCTTCATTTTTCTTCTCTATTCATCAGAAGATGTAGAGATATTGACTTCTTCAAAGTTCTGGGTTCAATTGTCTAACTTAATAAGGTTGACTTTAAATCAAAGTTTTGACTCTAACAAAGGCTTCACTGAAAGCTTTCTTATTTGGTCTTAAGCCATAGGATAATGAAGGTCTTGACTCTTAAGTAGCTTTAGCCATAGGCAAATGATAATTGTAGCATTCTTTTCCTTTGTGATTAGAGGACCAATTATTGATTTACATTTCCTTTGTCTTTAATGTTTTGACTTGGACTTTAGATTATTAGACGTTTGTTTCAAGACTTTTTATTGCTATATTATGACTTACTCTATTAGTAAACATAATTACTTGTTTATTAGGTGATAATATTATGTGTTAAAAACACTTAAATTATTATCTCTAACTTACTCATAATTTATGCTACTTTATTAATATAAATCTAGGTCTTCTAGCTTAATCTGCGTAAATAGAAAATATAGTTAAGAGATAATTGTTCTTATTTTTTTGTAACTAAAAATTACTTTTGTATTGACAATAGGCACATAATCACATTTAACACAAGTTATCACATAATATGCTTACCTACGTATATTTAACATATAGTTATGTTTCCATAATTTCACATGTTATCTTTCGGTGCATATTCAAATATCTGCATGTTCACATTTAACACATATTCACCTAGCAAAACCTTATCACATTTAATCATTTATTACTTTTCAACACATAGTGACATGCAACATAACATTTATTATGTTGATACATTTAAATATTTATCAACCAATTTACATACATATTTATCAACACCATTAATCAAATAGGGAAATTACATTATTATTTCATTATAATAATTTAAGTTATTCAATAACCATCACCGATGCACATCATGATGCATGAAGACACAAGACATTCGCACATACTTGACACTTATGTTTTCCTTGACATTTCTCAATACACTTTGACACTTCCCAAGACACATTAACAATGCAGTACAATTTCACATACTCTTCCATGAGAACTTCTCTACACTTGGGACCATTTACTCGAGAACACTTGGTGAGGAACATGGTACTATGCTCTCGCGGAGGCAGGCACATTCAAGTCCTCAAAGACTCTCTCAACATCATGAGATCCCTTAGGTGACACGTCAAAGTTAGGATTACATGGTAGCTCCCTCAAGTCACTCAAGAAACCTACCTCTATTTGTTCTCGTAATCTAATAACTAGAACTCCATCGATTAGCCCCAATTACAATTGTGTTCCTTCAGTAACATACGCTCGTCACACCCTTTCTATATGATGACGACACTTTCACATTTGGATCATAGATCCTAACACTACCTTTCTACCCTTGTTGATTCAAGTTACCTCTTACCTTAGAGAGTCATCGTCATAAGGGAATCAAGACACTTATAACACTTCATATTATTCATATTTATTGTTCACACAATCACAACACATTTTCACAATTCACTTTTTTCACAACACGCTTCACATTATACATGTTCACAACACATTTACATGGTTCACGACATATTTAAATAGTTCACATTATGGCACAATGCACACATGTTTAAACACCTTAACACCTTTTCAAAGAATACAAATACACTTATTAGGTATATATTACATTAACGACAATTCGATAGTCACACATAGCATTAGGCATTTATTACATAGTATATTATATGAATTGTATTTATTACATAGTATATCATATGAATTGCGTCACATAATTTTAACATACAACATAAAGCACGTTAATAATGTTTTCAATACTTATTTTTAGCCTCAATATATCCTATAACATACTTAATCAATTTAATTCACTTTCTAGAACTTGACGATTGTCCGAACAAGATAAGAAATTAGACATTTTTGTTCATATGACTCAATTGAATTGGTCTCCACCTCACGTCAGATCGATGCTTTCTTACGATTCAAGAATCAACGGGAATTTAAGCAACAACAAGATATCAAATAGCATATCAAACGAGTCCAAACATCAGCTACATGTTCACATTTTCGACGAAAAATGACTAATAACTTATGAGCATAAAAATCTGTGTTAAAAAAATTAATAAATTTTTTAGGAACGAAACAAAGTGAAAACGACGCAAAACATAAAATTTGAAAAAAACATCACCGACACGCAGGAACAATTGAAAGGGTCTACATTAACTATGGAGTACCGCACAACTATGGGGCCACATTTTCAAGACATTGAACATATTGATTAGCATTGGATAAAAGTTGATGTAACAATGGTGAAGACTCATTTTTGAAATGTAATGACTAGTGATTCCAGATATAGAGAATGAAAGAGTACATCGAGAGTAGTTCAAATATGGTCTAAATTAAGAAACCATATGCCCCGAGAGAAGAAAAAGAGTTGTTTCTGATGAAATAGAACGACTGATTAAAGTGTCGCCAAATACAGGTTTAGTGGTCTATTTATTGAGGGAAGGTGGTTTGGTTTGATTCAAACGACAAGGAAGTCATGAAAATGAATTTGACAGGAGAGTTTTTCTGTTTTTATTTATTTATTTGCAGTGGTGTAATTGATGAAGAAAACGGAGGCTGCGAATAGCAAGATTGTTGCAAACAGAGTGCACATAAGTAAAAAGCCCAAGTAGAAGTAAAAATTACAGGGAATAGGGGGTGCAGAGAGCAAATCTATCCCAATTTTATTTTTCTATCCATTCATGTTCTAAAAAAGTAATCACATGCTCCAGTCTCCCATAACTAAAATCTTAGTCTCTAATATAATCTCATACTAAAATACTATCATTTAAAATATGTTAAATTGTCATTTATTTTAGTTCAAAAATTTAAGTGAGGGACCAAAACTTTCAACTTTTAAAATAGGAAGACCAACTATGTGAATTGATGAAAATAGAAAAATCAAATCTGCAAATTAAGCCTTTAAAATAATGGCTAGTGATTTATAAGGTGAAAATATATATGTATATAGATATATGAAAATATAATAAGTGGAATTTGGAATGTTAAAAATAGAGGAGATATCGATAGGCTGCATGTCAAAGGTCTGAAAGGAGGTGTCTTTTCTGGTGTTAGGACTCTGACTACTTTAGATGTGACTATCTTGGAAGATTGAGATGGTGTTTTAGAGCATTTTGGAAGATAAGGTTGTTATACAAGATTTGTAACAATTATCGAAGAATCTTGTAAATGTTACGAATATGATAAAGGAATAAATTGTCATTCATTTGAATGAGGAATGGATGTACTTTACAACAAAGGACTAGGTAGAGGAAAGAGTATAAAAATATAAGTGTGATTTTTCCTCTCTCTAATCTCTTTACAATTGTGAGTTTTAGTTCATTATTTTGTATCTTGGTGATTGAAGGTGAAATTTTGTTTTTCTATTTTCAATGCTACAAAAACTTATATGATATTAATAATTTTATTTTTAGACTTTTTCTTAGTTTGAATTGTTGATTGACAAAATAGGTTTTGGAAAGATATAAAAAATTGTGAATGGTGTTTAAAAGAGAGTTTTCTATTTACATATTTTACTATATCATTCGTGTATTACATTAAAGATAATTCTAATTTACTTCTATTGATTGAATCATTACAACTTCGCTTGATTCAACCAAATTATTTTTCTTGTATTTAAATTGTCTTTTTTGATTAATTGCGATAAAAATTCAAATTTCTAAGGGGATTTCAATTATAAATCAACCATTTACCATCACATTTTTTTATAAATTTTTGCTGAGTGTTAAAAAATCTTTAAAAATTTAGAATTTTATTCAACCCCCCTACTAGAGTCCATAAGCCATCTTGACTAACAACAACACCAAAGTCTAATTCCCCTACAAATGGCGAGCACCTCTTCTCGATTTATTCAGTTTCTTGAAATATTCTTAGAAAAGACATACCTGATATACCAATGGACAAAGGTATTTTTGGTGTTTGATATGAAGAAAATATTAGTAAAGGGCAAACGGATGAACTTTTTTTAGGTCAAGAACTAAGCACCTCTTTTATTTGCATATATATCAGATCGTCAAATAACTTTAGATGAGTGAGCCATTATTTTTTATTTATATCAATGGAACATTTATCATTGATCTAATGTTAGATTTTCTTTTAAGGTAATTGTATGAAAAAGTGTTGTATATGTGTCTATTGACAACCGAATTCTCCTTCTTATCTCCCCATCCAATATTCACGTTTGTAAATGATCCAACTCAGAACCAAAATTAGGTAATAAATGTACTTATGGACAATATAGATAATAAGTTTTTTATTGCACCATATAATTATGAGTTAGATTTTCATTTAAACTTATTTGATTATCTTTTATTTTATCTTTTTGTAGTTGATATTTTGTAATTGTAAGGTTCCTTATGCTAGACTTAGTATATTGATAGATGTCAAAACTAAGTTTATCTAATTAGATGGTGTGTGTGTGTGTGTATGCCTTTATTCATTCTTATTTCTCAAACATTTACAAATGCATTTGAATTAGAAAAAGTTACACGACATCATATTTTATCACGCATAACTTTAGTTGTATTATATGATCTGGTTTGCACACTTTGAAATACATTAAAAACCTTTCATAGGTAATTTTTAACTTTGTAAATGTGAAGGGAAATCGTGAATCAAAATACAGATAAAACACATCAAAATTAAAAAATTTCCCTTTGATGGATCCTTACAAATGGTTATGAATTGGAGATCGTGTAATTACCTCTTGAAGTGCAGAACTTTGATGCGCATTGGAGAGAATGATGAACTTTGCTCAAATGGCAACATCTTTACATAATTCATACGAGCAGATTTCGAATAAGAGTGGCCTCCGTTTACAGTGCTAGTTGGCGAACATAATTGATGAGGGAAAAACTTTTATTGAAGTTTTGGTGCAGTTAGGGTTTCTTTCTATCATAAATTGTGTGTAACAATTCGATATAAGGGTTCTATTTATAGAGCCACTCACACTGACCTAACGCATCATAGCTTTTGGTGTTCCGCATTTCATTCATTCATGCAGGTGCTTCAGAAGAGTGTACCACTTAATAAAACAAGTCTTACTAATATACTTTTAATCACTCATTAATCAGTTCTGATGTGTGTGACCCTGTAGGTTGATATAACATTGGCAATAATATTAAATTATCCATTTACTATTATAAACAATGTGTGATATGTAGCAACATATTGCTATTACCCCAAGTGGCAAGAATGTATTGTGATTTGACATAACATTTATGTGATAATGACCTCATGTTTAATTACCTTTCTTTCCCTTATATCTATATTGAACACAAGGCTTAGTATGTGTCACCCTTGTATAGTTCCATATTATATTCCTTGATACTCAAGTACACTTAGTAACAATAAATAAAATCAATATCTCATATCGACTTATTTTAGCATTTCCATGCATTTTACAATCATACTCTATCAAGGGGCCCACAAATATTAATCATATTGTGGAGGAGGGGCAAATTCCATCTAGGTCTCTCATGTCCATCTACATGACTCGTTGAGTGTGCAATTAACCAACTTTATAGTTGTCTTGTTATAGTTAATGTTTGATGGCAATGAAACACCCAACTCCTCATGTAAGAACCATAGTGGTTTCAAGTCAAAGGGTGGCATACACCACTATCACTATGAAAATAACTTATGACCCATACATAACACACTATATAGTATTCTCATGGTGTGTCAATCCCATACATGTTTATCCTAGTGTATACTTGTGTTGTGACTTGATATCTCATATCCTTAACTTGTGAGATAGAGTTATCATTCCACACTCATAATAGTCTCGATTGTATTATTATTCCCTTTTATAATAATACTTGACTACAAATATTTAAGAATAAAGTTCTATAGTATCTCACAATCGAGTCACCCACTCGACGTTCTATTAAAATGAATTTTACTCAAGGACTTTATTACATTTATACAAACATAATAATTGAAATGCCTCCTATTATAAATATATAACAGGATACAAGTTCTAAGTTCAAATGCAAAAAAATGGCCTCTAGAGTTTGCACCGACAAAATGAACTTATAGAAGTCCTGAACTAATTCTTAAAGTTCCAAACCATGTGAATCAACTTCCATAAGTTGTGAATCGATTCACACAATTTCATGAAGTTTTGTGAATCGACCCACCCACTTGTGAAACAATTAACACTATTTCATAGTAAAATCATGGACTTTCAAGACTCAAGTGAATTGATTCATAAGCTCTCTAAGTCGATGCGCACAACCTACAAAGTTAGTTTTCGATAGTTTTTTACAATTACAAAAAGGTTATTCAAATAGGATGCATTGTACCTTGGCCAACCAACTCTTTTCTCTTTCTATACTGATTAGAACATTCATTATCATCAAGAATATTATCACCTACTCCTAAAGTTCCATGCATTCAAGTACATAATCTAGAATAAACACTTTTTCTTATTCAAGTTGTGTTTGCAAGTGAAACTTTGAGTAAGAAACATCAAGACATGGTATATCTCTTTTTTGTGTGATTATTCCATATGTGTGTGATCGAGGGGATATCAACTAATGTCGCAATGAGATACTGATTTTATACTTAGGGTTTTGATGTTAACAAAAGTATTTTATGAGAACAATATATTTGACTTCACAGAGTGTGAAAGAAGATTCGTGTTTTTGAATACAATCTAAAATAAGATTTGATTCAGATTTATAATTGAAGTATATCTTTGACCAAGTTTAAAAGAAGATACAGTCAAGATTTGAAGAAGATATGATCAACATCTTATCCATAAGAATATGTGGATTATTTACAAGAAGATTTGATCAAGATTTATCTATAAGAATATATGAATTATTTACAAGAATATTGATCAAGATTTATCACATGACGATATGAATTATCTACAAGATGATATGAATTATTTACAAGAAGATATGATCAAGAATTGTTTACAAGAAGAAACACTCACAAGAAGATACATTTATTATTTAAAAAGATATGATTCAGATTTTGACAAAGGACAAAATACTGAATTGGACTTAGTCATATTCTTATTTGTGAAAAATCAAGAAGTGGTCAAACATTATGTTCCCACTCAGGTCAAAGCAAACAATAGGAAAGAAGTTTCATCTGATGAATTTGCAAAAGCAATCTTAACAAAATACGAACAGTATCGATCTAAAAAATATAAAAATTCAATCTAAACAAAATACGAACAGAATCAATCTAGAAGAACTTCTAAAATTGGATTCAAAAATAATGAATTGGCTAAAGTACATATTATCAAAAAGCATCTTGTTCAAAATTATTTTTGAATGAGATCATTGTTGACCAAGCTAGGAATGAAGATACAACTCAGAATGAAACAAAGACTAAATTGAAGCCTTAATTTTATCTATAAATAGATACTCAAGGCTGAAGAAGACGATCATCGAAAAATCAGAAACGAGTAGAAGAACTCAAGCTCAAAATTCCAAATTCATCATCAAGTTCAAAGAGAGAAACACTTGTTCAAATGAGAAATATTTACTAAGTTTTTTTTCTTAGAGTGTGATAGTTAGAGGAAACTACTCAATTTGCAACCCTTTGTATTCAAACCCGATAGTGGTGTTAGTGTGTCTTCAACAATATGGGGTTTTCAGATTGTGTGGTGAATACTTGGTTGGTAGAGTCAAAATATGTGTGTTTCTCAAAAGTCTGAGGATGTCAAGCTGTTTGAGAAGACTAGCTTGGAGGGCCAGGGGCTTTGTAATTCAAGTTGTTGAATTAGTTGATTAAATCCTTTTGAGTGAAGGGACTAGATGTAGCCAAGTTAGTCGGGAACCAGGATAAATTACTTGTGTCACTTTATTCCTGTACTCCTAAGTTTTTTTTTATTGCTTCTACTCCAAGTAAATCATCAAGTCTAAACCAATTTAATCAAATAATGAAAAAGTTATCAACTTAGGCAAACACAATTCAACCCAATTCTCGTGTTTGCACCTTCAAGAGAGATTTTCTGTACAACCTAGTATGGGATTTACTCTAGGTGTTATCTTGCAAGGTTTGAAGGGGTGTCTTCATCTTAAAGATAATGGTTCAGATTGTTCTTGGAGGTTGTTTTAAGAAGTGTGGTTTGGAATGTTTCCGAAAGAAGGAATAGGTGTACATGTGTTTTAACAATTGTTGACATATCTTGAAAATGTTCTATTGGTATAAAAGAAGAAACTCGCATCCTTTGAATGGGGATTGAATATATTCTATACGCGAGAGCGAAAGGAACCAATATAAAAACCGACGTGTGTTTTTGACTTACCTTTACCTCTTGAATTTTTGTGTTTACGTTCATTATTGTTTTCATATCTCGGTGATTGGTGGTGCAAAATTATATTTTTCTTTTTTGAATGTTATAAAGATCGGGGGACATTGAAAATTGTGTTTTGAGACAATTTCATATTTTGAATTGTTGAGTTAGAAAAACTATTTTAAACTTATCTCAAAAAGAGTGAATTGTTTTCATTATTAAACTTTGTGTTCACTTTTATTTAATATCATTGGTGCAATCATTAAGTGGTTCTAACTTTTTTTATATTTGATTGAATTAATATCAACTTTCTAATATTTAATCAAACTATTTTCTTGTGTTAAATTGTCATTCAAATTTTGGCTGATTGATTGTAATACCACATCAAATTTCAATAGAGATATTTTCAAACGAATGCACACTTTATTCCATCACGTTAAAATAATTTCTGCTGCATGATTGAAAAATCTCTGGAAACTTTGGAATTCTATTAAACACCCCTTCTAGAATCTATAAGCTATTTCGACTAACAAGTGGCCTCAAGAATTTGACCTCTTACTGTTACGAGTCTAATGACTTTAAGAGTTATTAAAATTGCTAATAATGTGATTTTGGAACCTAAAGGAAGCCTATGATAGACAAAGGTCATGACTTATGATTTAGATGTAACGTAGCTCATGAAAATCCATATCAATACTTATGATTTAGAAGTATGAGAGATAATTGGAAAAGGTCCCTATATTCCAAAAATGGTTCGAAAGGATATTGTTAATGATAAATTAAAAATGAAATGGACATATTTAGATATTAAAAAGGTTCAATACACTTGGAAAGCTAAGAACATTTTTGTTTCTGCTTTAGGATGACATAATTTCAAAGAGTTTTCAATTGTAAAATAGTCCAACAAACGTGGAATGCTTTGAAACTATTACCAAGGTATTTACTGTTATACTACGTCAACGGACTTGGCAACTCTGAATTTAGCTACTTTGTTTGAAAAGTTACAAGAATATAAACAAGAGCTCAAATATCAAAATACACATTAAGCAAAAGAGCATAAAGAGGAAGAGAAACAAAGCCAAGGATGGTCCATCCTCAAAGTCAAAGAAGGTGGAGGATCCTAAAGTAGAAACCTTACCAATATTATCCAAGTGATAACACCTCAAGTAGAAAATCTGATAACAATAGTGTTGAACATAATGTGTGAATTTAAAAATTGTTGAAGTCCCACATTGGAAAACTCTCATTTTGAGTAGTTCTAATCACTATATAAATATTCTCAAAATTTTGTTGAAGTCCCACATTGGATAGAAAACATATTTGGGTTTGCTTCCATCACTATATAAAGAGTTTCAATTTATTGTGAAAAGTACACCAAAGTTGGATGCATTTCCGAACTTTTTCTTTTCCCCCTCTTATATTCTGCTCGATTGTTACCGAACCACTTCTCCCCTTTCTTTATGTCCCTTCGATATTTTAGAGCAGTTGTTATACCGTAGTCCCTTCGATAAAAATTGTTGAAGTCCCACAATGGAAACTCTCATTTTGAGTAGTTTTAATCACTATATAAATATTCTCAAAATTTTGTTGAAGTCCCACATTGGATAGAAAACATATGTGGGTTTGCTTCCATCACTATATAAAGAGTGTCAATTTATTGTGAAAAGTACACCAAAGTTGGATGCATTTCCCAACTTTTTCTTTTCTCCCTCTTATATTATGCTCGATTGTTACCGAGCCATTTCTCCCATTTCTTTCTGTCCCTTCGATATTTTAGAGCAGTTGTTATGCCGTAGTCCCTTCGATATTTTAGAACGGTTGTTATACCATAATCCCTTCGATATTTTAGAGCGGTTGTTATGCTGTAGATCCGTCGAGTTTTGAGTGGTCCTAATATCACTATCCTTTTAGAGCGGTTTTATACCGTAGTCCCGTCAATTTTTGAGTGGTCATAATACCACTATCTTTTTAAAGTGTTTTTTATGCCGCATGTTGCAGTCCTTTAGAGTGTAGTCATTTTGATTTATGAGTGGTTATAGTACCATATTGCGAGGCTTTAATTGTCTTATTAAGAGTGACTTTAACCGTTATATTGAGAGTGGCTTTAACAGCCATATTGAGGCTGTAATTCTAGAACGCATTTCTACAATGCAGTGGAACTCCGATACAGTGAATTTGGGCTATTTTATCCTAGGGACGTCATAGTTGATAGTCTGCCTTGCAAAATTTGGGGAGTGCCCGCGAAACATCTTTAATAGAGCGACATAGTCCGCGACTCAACCCAGTAATATCTTCGGTGGCATAAATTATGATTTTTAAACAGTTTTTTCAAACTCAAAATACAACAAACAGTGAAGCAAATCTATTCTCATGGCTAAAAATTTATAGATAAGAGGTTAATGATGATGAACTCTATATGTTTTCTACTTATGATCAATTACAAGATGCATTTCATAAACTTTATGAGGAAACTAAAAATATGACAAAAATGTTGGGTCATAAAAGATGAATTGTTTTAAATTTAGAAAATCGAGTGAAAGGTTGAAAATTATTTATCTAAAGCCTTGAAGAAATCTCATGAAGTCACCCAACTTGTGCAATATTATAACATCCTATAAATCAAAAACTAAATATAATTAGAATTTCCAAATTTAAAATAGTATAATTTATATATTATTACTAATATTATTAGTATTAGTATTGATATTATTACTATTATTGTTTTTATATTAAATATAGAAGCGTTTTAAATATGTGTACGCTATAACGTATTTGCTAAAAGTAAGTATAAAATAATATTTTATATTAATTCACCTTATTTTGAGAGAAGTTGTTTGGTTCTTCCAATAACCAATATTCCTATTATTACTCTATTAAAAACATTTCCTATTATTATACTAGCTAGTTATTATTAAGTATCACAAACTCAAACAAATCGAATATTCTTTAAAAATTGAAATTCATGGGTGTAATATTATATATATCAATAATTTAGGAATTATTATACTATTTATATTTCTAAAGAATATTTTAGGAAGAACGCGGATGTCATGGTTGATTTTTCTGGTTAACGCGTCAGTTGAGAACAATACTTGTTTCTAAAATTATTTGCATTATTCGTTGGGACTTAACATCTCATTAAAGTATTGTTTTCGGAGACTGAAATTGAGACCGCTTAGAACGTCGAGAGTTAAGAAGTCCTACCTCCTTTGAGAATAGTAATTTCCTTATATTAGGTTAGTAGATCAAGAATAAGTAAACAAAGTGTCTACATCGCATTTGTTTTAGGATTAGTTATTAAATGCACAATTTTGAATATTTTGATTATGAAAGAATTATCAGTTGTAAGGATTTATTTTTAAAGGTTTCATAATATTATTTCTTTCGAATAATTCTTTATTTATTATTAATACTTTATTCTCTTATATAAATATGAAAGTTTTTTGTCATTATCACAATTGTTAAACCCCACGTAACTAGGCGTTACAAATAATCTCATAACTCATCACATTTTGAAAATTGCATTTCATTAGAAAATGAAAATATTACTTTGAAAGAACAAGTTTCCAAAATTGAAGTTGAAGTGAAATCTTGAAAACTTCAAATAATAGGAAACATTTGTCTAAAATCAAATATTCTTTGAAAATATATTACCATAAATCTAAGTAACAAAATTAATCACATATTACATATTTTTATTGTGGCAAAAAGAAACAAATATCATGTAAATGTTTTATAAGAAAAGTTGAAGTTCCAAATAGTAGGATGATTTGGATTCTTAAGGAACAATTGTTGGAAACAAGTTAGTTTTATACTTAGAGTTTTGATGTTAACAAAAGTATTTATGAGAACCATATATTAGACTTCATAGTGTATGAAAGAAGATTTGTCTTTTTGAAGACAATCTAAAATATGGTCAAGATTTGAAGAATATTTTATCAAGATTTATGACAAGAAGATATGAATTATTTACAAGAATATTTGATCAAGATTTATGACAAGAAGATATGAATTATTTACAAGCATATTTGATCAAGATTTATCACAAGAAGATATGAATTATTTACATGAAGATTTGATCAAGATTTATCTAAAAGAATATATGAATTATTTACAAGATATGATCAAGAATTATTTACAAGAAGAAACACTCACAAGAATATACATTTATTATTTGCAAAGATGTGATTCAGATTTTGACAAAGGACAAAATATTGAATTGGACTTAGTCATATTCCTACTTGTGAAAATTCAAGAACTGATTCAACACTATATTCCGACCCAAATCAAAGCAAGCAATAGGAAGAAAGTTTCATCTGAAGAATTTGCAAAAGCAATCTTAACATAATACAAACAATATCAATATGAAGAATTTACAAACTCAATCTTAACAAAATATGAACAATATCAATCTAAAGAATTTAAAAACTCAATCTTAATCAAATACGAACAATATCAATCTGAAGAATTGCAAACTCAATCTGAATAAAATACGAACATAATAATATAGAATAACTGCTCAGATTGGATTCCAAAATAAAGAATTGGTTAAAGAATATATTATCAAAAAAATATCTTGTTCATAATTATTTTTGAATAAGATCATTGTTGACTAAGCTAGGAATGAAGATACAATTCATAATTAAACAATGACTAAATTAAAGCCCTAATTTTATCTATAAATAGATACTCAAGGCTAAAGAAGAAGAAGATCGTTGAAAAATTAGAAAAGAGTAGAAGAAATCAAGCTCAAAATTCCAAAGTTATCTTAGAGTTCAAAGAGAGAAACACTTGTATGAATAAGAAAAATTTACTAAGTGTTTTTCTTAGAGTGTGATAATCATTGTTATAATCAGCTTGTTAGAAGGAACTACTCAAGTTCCAAACCTTTGTATTCAAACCCGATAGTGGCGTTAGTGTGCCTTCAACAATATGGGGTTGTTAGATTGTGTGGAGAAGACTTGGCTGGTAGAGTTAAGGTATTTGTGTTCCTCAACGTTTGAGGTTGTTAGGCTATTTGAGAAGACTGGCTTGGAGGGTCAGGTGCTTTGTAATTCAAGTGTTTGAATTAGTAGATTAAATCCTTCTGAGTGAAGGGACTAGATGTAGCCAAGTTAGTGGTGAACCAGGATAAATTACTTGTGTCACTTTGTTCCTGCACTCTTTAGTTTTGTTATTGCTTCTACTCCAAGTAAATCATCAAGTCATAACCACTTCAATAAAATAATGAAAAAATTATAAACTTAGTCAAACACAATTCAACCCCTTTCTCGTGTTTGCACCTTTAATAATGTCTCACTATTATCCTTAATTGCTTTGTAGGTGTGCTTGAGAGCATCAAATAAGCATTAATTTGTTTTTTGATAATGGGTGCTCCAATCATATGACGGGAGACAAATCCAAGTTTATTCAATTAATCCTCAAGGATGATAGATTTGTCACTTAAAGAGATAATAATAAAGGAAAAATCCTAGGTGTTGGTAATATTGATAATATTTCTTCTACTAAAATCAACAATGTACTTTATGTATAATATATAAAGTATAATTTACTTAGTAAAAGTCAATAATGAGACAAGGGGTATAAAATAACTTTCAACTCCTCTTGTTGCCAAACTATCAACAAATGTGATAAGTAAGTTAAGTTCAATTGGGCATAAAGTTGAAAACATTTACATGTTAGACTTAGATGAGGTTTCTCCTAAGTCACCCAAATATCTCCTTTCTAAAAATGAAGACATGTGGTCAAAATACTTAGTAATGTTGGAACCAAGTTGGTTCTAAGTACTTAGGATTTTGATGTTTACAAAAGAACTCCATGTAATCTTATTTTATACCTTGAATTATTACATTAAATACCACCAGAAGATGAAATTTGCAGAGGCAGAAGATGAATGCACCAGATAATGCATCCAGAAGGTACCAGAGGATGCATCCTGGAATTACCAGAGGATATCTTTGCTGGCCCAGATCAAAAGGAAGCAAAGTCAGAAGGAGACCTGGACCAGACCAGAAGGAAGCCTGCCAGAGGGAGACTTGATCCCGACCAGAAGGAATCATAAGTCAGACTTAGTTAAGAAGTTATTCTGACAAGAAGATGGCCTGGCAGTGAAATAATAAATAGCCCAGACTTGATCCAGACTTAATCAAAGGATAAATTAATGGGTCCAGAACAAGAGATTCAATCCAGATTTGACCCAGACCAGAAGATAGCATGGTTCAAGGTATGAAACTAAGTCCAGACCAGAAGAAATGATGTCCAGATTTGATCCAGACCTGATCCAAATCAGAAGGTAAAATGTCCATACTGAAATATTATTTGTCCAGATTTAATTTCAGTTCAATCCAGACCCAGTTCAGAATTGGTCCAGATCAGAAGGAAAAGGTTCAGATCAATAGTCAACATTTAAGTATATGGTCCAATGTTGGTCGAGATCAGAAGATCAGACCATGGCCCAGTGTTGGCCGAATCAGAAGGTCAGAATGTGTGGTCTAGCATTGGCTGAGATCAGAGGATCACATCAGATCAGTTTGCAAGTCCAGGTTGGCCGAGATCAGAAGATCAGAAAGTGTGGTCTAGGGTTGGCCGAAATCAGAGGATCACAACAGATCACTTAGTATGGTCCAGATGTGAACTAGCGCATCAGATCAAACGGTCCAGATTTAATCATGTTGATTAACGATGAAGATTTAATAAAATTTGATCAAAGTATTAAAAGGATTTGATTCAAAATTAAGTTGAAGTCGTATGGGAGTTCTGAAGCTATTGGCGGGAAGAAAGATTTGTTCCAGAATTAATTAAAGACAGGATTGGCCAGTTATTTTTAAAAGCAAATCTGAAGCTTAAAAAAATATGTTTTTTATTTAAGTGAAGCCCGATTGGTCAAGATATTTTTGCAAGAGAATCCAGCAAGATACAGCTCGAAATTAAGCTTGGAATAGACCCTAATCTGCATCTATTAAAGGAGGCTCAAGGCAGAATACTTAGCATCGAAAATCACAAAAGAGTCATACACTTGCAAAAGCAAACACTCGAGTTTTCAGTGAGGTTAATTGTGAGTTCCAGCTTTCAAGAAGCAAGCACTCGTATTTTTCTTTCCCTTGTGTTAGATCTAAGTTGTTGAAGTAGAGTCTACAATATGAGGGAGTCAGAAGGGGTAGCAGATTACTTAGCAATTAGATTCAAGGCGTTGTAATTCCTTCTACAATTTGGGGTTTTCAGATTGGTAGGAGAAGACTTGACTTGAGAAGTCAAGGTGCTGTATTCCTCAAAAGTCTAGGATTGTTAGACTATTTGAGAAGACTAACTTGGAGGGTCAGTGATATTGTTGTAATTCAAGGTTTTGAATTAGTGAAATCCTTCAAGGTGAAGGGACTGGACGTAGCCTCGTTAACGGTGAACCAGTATAAAATTCTGTGTTTTTATTTTTACTTTATATCCGCTGCTAACTCTGTTTTTATTCATACATCAAGTTTTGTTTTAAAACTGCAAAAACAGAAAAAATATTCAAGTTAGTCAAACACAATTCAACTTCCCCTTCTCGTGTTTGCACCTTCAAGTAATAGGACTGTCTAAGCTCAAGTTTATGAAAGAAAAACTATGTGATACATGTCAAAAGAAGAAACAAATAAATGTCTCTTTTAAATCTAAAACTTTGTTTCTACAAATAAGCTATTGCAACTCCTCCAAATGGATCTCTTTGGTCCTTAAAGAGTTAAGAGCATACATGGTAACTATTATGACTATATGATTGTTGATGACTATTATATGTAGCCTTTGAAGGCGTATTTTTAATTAAAAAAAGTGTTATCTTAACTTTTAATAGCACTGAGATACATAACACTTAAAAGCGTCTCAAAGGCTAAAACATAATTTTAAAGGAATTTTTTGGTGCAGTGAATGCGGAGTGGCTTTTGATCCAATATTCTTATATTGTATTGGGAGATGAAACTTTGTCATTATCATTGTGAAGCAAATTCCAATACAAATGTGTTAGCTAATTTCAGATGCAACCTTTGTAAACCTAAAATCGTTTTGGAGACTTGTCTGATCCACATTATACATTTTCTTCTTGCAGATATTATAGGAGTTTCTACTACTTATTTGATTTCTTTGTTGTCCTTCATATTTTAGGTTTAGCTCTCTTTCATTCAAAAACAAAAATAAAAAGAAATTCGTTAAATTTACTTTTAAAATGTTATTTTTGAAGAAAAAAACTAATTTATTTAGATTATTTTTTAAAATAAATTCTTAGTATTAACTTTTGAAATATTGTAATTAAAAATTAAAATAAAAATTATTTACTTTGAATTATTATTTATTTAAATTTTTAAAATTATATATTTTAAATTATAATAAATAAATTATAATGGGTAATAAATGATTTCAGTTACAACAATAAAAGTAAAATTGAAAGAAAAAATAATAAGCTATAAACTGATAAGCTACTTGAATTAACTTATCAAAATATGCTATAATCTTTAAACTCATAAATGACTATTACCAAACAGAATTTATAGCTTATAAGTTATAAGCTATAAACTTGTTTCTTGGTCTTACCAAACAGAACTTTAATAAGAATGATAATAATGAAATGTGTTATGATGCATAGGTAGGAGTACAATACCAATATCAGGTACTCATACAAATACAACATACCTCAATTTAAGAAAGTCAATAAAAAATATGAAGAAAAAAACTAATTTATTTAGATTATTGAAGAATGATAATCGAAGAAAAAAACTATATTATTTAGATTATTTAGATTATCAATAAAAAAACTAATAATACCATTATCAGGTATTGATACAAATATGAAGAATGATAATTGAAGAAAAAAACTAATTTATTTAGATTATTTTTTAAAATAAATTCTTAGTATTAACTTTTGAAATATTGTAATTAAAAATTAAAATAAAAAATTATTTACTTTGAATTATTATTTATTTAAATTTTTAAAATTATATATTTTAAATTATAATAAAATAAATTATAATGGGTAATAAATGATTTCAGTTACAATAATAAAAGTAAAATTGAAAGAAAAAATGATAAGCTATAAACTCATAAGCTACTTGAATTAACTTATCAAAATATGCTATAATCTTTAAACTTATAGATGACTGTTACCAAACAGAATTTATAGCTTATAAGTTATAAGCTATAAACTTGTTTCTTGGTCTTACCAAACAGAACTTTAATAAGAATGATAATAATGAAATGTGTTATGATGCATAGGTAGGAGTACAATACCAATATCAGGTATTGATACAAATACAACATACCTCAATTTAAGAAAGTCAATAAAAAATATGGAGAAAAAAACTAATTTATTTAGATTATTGAAGAATGATAATCGAAGAAAAAAACTATATTATTTAGATTATTTAGATTATCAATAAAAAAACTAATAATACCATTATCAGGTATTGATACAAATATGAAGAATGATAATTGAAGAAAAAAACTAATTTATTTAGATTATTTTTTAAAATAAATTCTTAGTATTAACTTTTGAAATATTGTAATTAAAAATTAAAATAAAAAATTATTTACTTTGAATTATTATTTATTTAAAATTTTAAAATTATATATTTTAAATTATAATAAAATAAATTATAATGGGTAATAAATGATTTCAGTTACAATAATAAAAATAAAATTGAAAGAAAAAATGATAAGCTATAAACTCATAAGCTACTTGAATTAACTTATCAAAATATGCTATAATCTTTAAACTCATAAATGACTGTTACCAAACAGAATTTATAGCTTATAAGTTATAAGCTATAAACTTGTTTCTTGGTCTTACCAAACAGAACTTTAATAAGAATGATAATAATGAAATGTGTTATGATGCATAGGTAGGAGTACAATACCAATATCAGGTACCGATACAAATACAACATACGTTAATTTAAGAAAGTCAATAAAAAATATGATTTTTTTTATACAATTTAACTAAGAGAACTAACTTGTTTAATTCACAATAGAAAATATCAATAATAATTTAAAATGTTAAAAAATTGTATTTGATTACAATAATAAACTCACACACAAAAATGATATTATATTAATATATATAAAAATTCATAATTTCATTCACAATAAAATAAAATAATGAAAAAAAGAGTACAATACTAATATCAATACTAATGAAGTACCCGAGAGTGCTTTATTGATTTAGAAAAGAAATTATCGACGTACACTCAGTACACTGCATGTGCACATTGATTAGAGAAATATAAATAGAAATAATTATGTGATATGTTGATGATATAATAGAAAGTGAAAAATATAAATAAAAGAAAATGAGATATTAAATTAGTGTAAAAAAATAATAAATGTTCAGATATAATTTCAATGTTAATTTAGAATTATACATAAGCTTAATCGAGAACTGCCAAGATTAAAAATTATTAAGTTGGATATTACGGATTTCAATTTTTTTTACCACCATTTGATCAGCATAACAAAAAGGTTGGTTAATATATGTTGATATTTAGGGGAGGGTGTATAAAGGTACTGCTCATCTACCTTCCATTCCACCGTCAAAACTGCTAGTATACAATTCCCCAACACCTTTTCATTTATTATTGTTATTGTTATCTTAGCATAAGAGAAACAGTCACCTAATTCTCACTACAAACTCTGTCACCACTAACACACTGCCAACACAACTTTAAAAACTATTCTTCCTCTCTCTTTCAGATCTACGCAACTAAAAAACAAAGAAAATGCAAACCCATCTCACACTCACACTCACACTCTTCACTCTCTTCCTCTACTTATTTTTCACAGGCTCAGCCGCGGCCCATGATGAGGCCCAAGATCTGGTCCGTTCCTCGTGCATTCACGCCAGGTACCCAAAGTTATGTCTCCGAACACTCTCTAACTACTCCGGGCCCGCTAAAAGCCCATTAGACATAGCCAAAGCTGCGCTTCGGGTTAGCTTGGCCCACGCGAGGAGAGCTTCTGAGTATCTAGGAGCTTCTAAAGGTGGGGCCCGCAGCAGCAGTTTGAGCAAACTGCAACGGGCTGCTCTAAGCGACTGCGAAGAGCTGATTTCGGACTCGGTGGATGAACTTCAAAGGAGTTTGGAGGAGTTGAAGCATCTACGACCGGAAACGTTCCGGTGGCAGATGAGCAACGCCTTGACTTGGGTGAGTGCTGCACTCACTGACGGCGACACTTGCCTTGACGGGAATGTGGGGCCCGAAGTAAAGCGGAGAGTTGCCGACGTTGCGAGGGTGACAAGTAATGCTCTATACTTGATCAATCGTGTTGGAGAAAGTGGAAATGGGAAGCCCAAACCCAAGCTCAATGCTCAGTCAAGATCCAAGAAATGATATTAATCCTTAAAATAAAATATAAATAAAAAAAATTATCTAAAAATTGATGTATTTAATTTTAATTTTTAATTAAATATATCAAATTTTTAAATATCATTTATATTTATATTTCCGAAGGAGTATTGTTTTTGTATTTTATTTTTGTTGTTATTATTGTGTGTACGGAAAAGAAAGAGAAGAATGTGGGAAGTGTGTGGTAGTTTGTTATTTATTACTTGTGGTAATGTAACCGTGAACGGTTGTTGTAATTGATAAATGCTGTTCCTTTGTTAATGTTTATGTTGCTGAAATGTATCAATGGCGAAGTAAAGCAAATATGTAAAAATGAAGTCGATGGCATGATGAAGATAGGATAATGTGAATGATAACTGAAATGTGTTTGGGACATTTTCATATCTAAATTTGCAATAGGTAGCCACGTATAGTATAAATGTCACTCTCTCATGTTAAATGTCTTTGTAATATTTACAAATTAGTTTTTACGATCGTAAGTGTCAATTAAATTAATTTTTGAATTTTATAAATTAATAAATAAATTAATTAAATTGTAAAATAGTAAATTAAATAATTTTTGTTTAAATTTTTATTGATTACGGTATAATATGTTAATTGAATATTTAACTCTTCTACATTGATCTTGTATCAATTTTTATCACAAAGTGAACTAATTTTTTTATGAGATTTAAATATTTCATGAACTAATTTGTTAATTATTACTCCATATATAATTACAATTGCTCATAAATTTATCTCTCGAATAACAAAATTTCATCGACAAATTTGTCCCTGAAAAGATGACATTGATGTAAGATAACATGTATAAACCACCATATATTCAATTACAATGTCGAATCAAAATATCTAACAAAAGAAACTTACACAGGGACTATTTTACTACTATTTTATAATTTCAATGATTTATTTGTTAATTTGTAAAATTCATAGATTAATTTGACGGACATTTATAATTTGAAGGACAAATTTGTTAATTCACTCGATATTTAGGTTTAATTAAATATTTTAGTTCCAATAAAATTTTATAAAATTTTTAGTTTCAGTAAAATTTTAAAATTTTATTTTTAATCTTTATAAAAAAAAATACGTTTTGTAGTTCTTATAAAATTATAACTCTGTAGTAAAAAAATTTATCATTCTTATGTCTTAGTCTCTACTATAATGTCACTAAATATTAGTGAATGATTTTTTTTATCTTTCATGTTTAAATATTATAATAAAAATTTCAACAAAAAAATAGGTTCAAAATTTGACTTTTAAATTTATGTTGTCTTTATATTTATCTTAAATTTATAGTGTTTAAAAAAACAAAGTATTATATCCACTTTTTAAAATTTCAAGGTATTGAATGTACAATTATCAAAATTTTATTTCTGTTTTTTATTCTTTAGCAAATGCTATTAGGGGTACTTGTTAGCATTTTTCTTTAAACAATTTGTATTTAATTCATTACAAGTTAAGAAATTCTAAATTTTTTAAGAGACACTACTAGAAATTTCGCCTTTGGTGACCAATTTAGAGATTAAATTATTTCGGTCTCTTTAGAGACTGAATGAGAGACCAAAATACAAAAATGTATAAATAACCGTTTTTGCATCACTAATCGATCGCGGATGATATTTAGAGACTAATTTAGCAACTGAAAAATCGGTCTTTATTATTTATATTTCCTTTTTAATTCAAGATTGAACAAGATTTGGAACAAAATGAAACTAAAATTTCAAATATCTCAAGCATACAAAACACTAAAATAGAAATTAATAACAAAAATTACCACTTAATGAGAGGCTCTAAATGCCACATAATATGAATTTGAGTGTTTTCATATGAGTTTAAAGATCTAACCAAGTGATATTTTCAAACAAAGTACCAAATAAAATGGAGAATACAAACAAGAAAATATGGAGAATGAATGAAATAGTAGAAATCGCCACACTCCACAAGGAATAATAAGATCAATGTAGAATCACCACAATAGTAAGAGGCTCTTGATAAGATCCAAATTTTATTCAAAGAAGAACCCTAGAGAGCATTTCTCTAATCTCACCCAAATTGTTTTCTTCTTTCAAAAAGTTCCCCATGTCTTACAATAAAAAGATATATATAACCTAACACAAAATGACATGGTGCCTAGGTTACACACAACTAATGATATTGTGCCAAAGCTACCAAATATTTAGGCACACACACATGTCAACATAATTCATAATTATAAGGTATGATTATTACATCTCAAAATTAAAAATAAGTCTTAAGGTATTTCTATGACCAAAAGACTAATATAATGTAGATCAATCTTGTCATAGGTCTTAAAACTAAGAAAATTAACAACTTGTTTTTCTAATTGTTTCTTTAGCTACGTAGTCTTCCTTCTAGTCAATGGTCTTTTCGCTCCTAGTTCTTGAAACTCATTAACCTTCATGTAGGGTTTGGTCCACATCAGCATTTGAACACAACAACAACTTGATAAAACAATTTATGAATAACTTGAATGTTCAACTTATGCCATATACTATAGACCAAGTTCATGAAGATGAAATTGGAGATAATGATGTTGGTGATCATGATGGTGAGATTAGTGATCATGATACTGTTGATTTTGATTATGAGATTGGTGATAATGATGCTAGTGATCATGATGATGAAAAGTTAGATGAATAGTGATAAGTTAATCCAAAGAACAAATATGTTGCATTTTGTTATGACTAAAATATATTATATTTAAACTAAAATTTTATCTATATTTTTTTGAGTACTTAGAAATATTACTTAAATATATTATGTTCTTTAGTTATGTACATTGATAAGTTTAATGCATTTAAATAATTTTGGTGTATGAACTCTTTAGATATTGACATCAGATTAAAAAAAATTGTTTTTATTGTTTCTTTAGACATTAAAGTAATGGATTAAAAAAAACTGTCAAGTTTAGAGACGGATTTAGTGGTCAATTATTTAATAAAAATCACTACTTAAGTAACAAATTTCGTCTCTAAATTAGTGGCTAATGACATAGAAAATTAATTCAAAGTGGCTGCTAAATCGGTCTCAAACTTTAGTCACTAATTCGGTCTCCAAATTCGGTCACTAAATATCGGTCGTTAATTCGGTCGCTAGAAGTCGCAACGACCAATTTTGAAACAATAGCGACCGATTAATCGATCATTAAAGTTGAAATTTCTAGTAGTGGAAATTTTCACTAAAACTGCATGTATGATAATTTTATAGAAACTAAAAATGTGATTGTTTTATAGTGATTAAGAATGAAATTTTGAAATTCTATAGGGACTAAAAACTTCCTTAATCCTAATATTTATTTATCTCAAATTTTGTCTTTATATATCATTAGTATTAATTACTTTTTACTATATTAACAAGCAAGAAACTTGTGTTGTTCCACGAGTGGTGCGGAGTTCGTATTCTATATATGCTTCTTAAGACTCCAAATAAAAATTCTTATTTTATGTATCAATATTCGTCCTGTATATTTTTAAAATATTATTAGTAGAAAATGTTGGAACCAAGTTGGTTCTTGCAATTAAAGTTTTGATGTTAACAAATGTATTTTATGAAAATAACATATTTGACTTAGAAGAAGAATGAAAAATGTCACCAAAAGAATAGATCAGAGGATGACGTTACCAGAAGAAGAAATCAGAGGATGACGTCACCAGAAGATGATGTCACCAGAAGCAGAAATCAGAGGGTGATGTCACTAGAGAATGTTATCAGAAGATGACGTCACCAGAAGCAAAAATCAGAGGATGACGTCACCAGAGGATATCATCAGAGGAATCTGTTAGAGAAAAATGCTCAAAACAGAATTGGAGCAAAAGACTCGAGAAACATAATCTAGCTAAAAATATGCTCAAAATAGAATCTGAGAAAAATGCTCAAAACAGAATCTAGCTAAAAATATGCTCAAAACAGAATCTGAGAAAAATGCTTAAAACAAAGTTGGAGCAAAAGACTCGAGAAACAGAATCTAGCTAAAAGTATGCTCTAAACAGAAGCGAAGCAAAATGCTCAAAACAGATTAATCGAAATACACTCCAGAAGTAAAGCATCAATGAGCAAAATACTCAAAACAGAATCTGAGCAAACTACTCTAGAATATTCTCAAAACAGATTAATCGAAATACACTCCAGAGGTAAAGCATCAGTGAAGTCCTAAAGTTCAACTATAAATAGAGACTTAATGCTGAAGATTAAAGCATCGAAAAGAAAAAAAAAGAACTCAAGCAAAAATTCATAAGTATTCAAAGAGTTCAAAGGAGAGAAACACTTGCTTAAAAGATAAATATTTTCTGAGTGTTCTTTTCTTAGAGTGTGAAGCTGATCGTCATCATAAATTATTCAGAAGCAAACACTCTAGTTCACTTTAAGCATATTGTGAGTATCAACTTTTCAGAAGTAATTACTCAGTTCTAATTTCGATCCCTTATATTAAATCCTATAGTGTTGAAGTTTCTTCTAAATTCTGGGGTTGTCAGGTTGTTAGAAAAAGACTTAGCTTGTAGGTTTAAGGTTGTTAAGGTTCTAAAAAGTCTGGGGTTGTCAGACTTTTTGAGAAGACTTGGCTGATATAGTCAAGGTGTTGTTGTTCCTTAAAAGTCTGGGGTTGTCAGACTGTTTGAGAAGACTTGGCTGGTATAGTCAAGGTGTTGTTATTCCTCAAAAATCTGGGGTTGTCAGGCTGTTTGGGAAGACTGGCTTGTATAGTCAGTGGTGTTGTAATTCAAAGGAGTTTGAATTAGTGAAAAGGCCTTTTGGAAGATCTGTAACAGCTTCTGATTCTGGTTCTGGAAGATCTGTAACAGCTTCTGATTCTGGAAGATCTGTAACAGCTTCTGATTCTGATAAATCAGCTTCTGGTTCTAGTGAATCTGTAACAGCTTCAGATTATGGTAAATATCCAGATTTCTCTTCTGACTTATCTTGGTTGTTTCTGACTTGATCAGATTTATCTTTTGAAGATTTGTCATGTGTTGCTGACTTGCTTGTATTCTCTACCTTTCCAGGTACTTCTGTTTCTTCTGCTTCTGCTCCTTTTGGTTCTGGTGAACCTGCACTATCTTTATCTTGCTTTGATTTGTCAAGATCAAGCAGTTTGTCATATAACATAATATAGATCAAATAATTTAAAAATGAACTCAATACAGCCAAATCATTAATTTTGCTTCTGGTGGTTTCTGCTTGTCTTTGAAACCACTGGAATGTTGTTTCTGCTGAGGTATTCAATTCGTGTGAATCACCTGGTTCCTTTGACAGTTTGAAAACCTGCAGAATACTTATCTAGCCTTGATTTGTTAAGATCAAGCTTCTTGTTATCACAGTAAACATAAATATCAAATAATAATAGTATTTACAGCACGATGTAACCTCTATGTCAGCAGTTTCAGTTTTACTCTGAAAATCCTCCTGCTTCTGATTTTCAGATTTCGAATCTGTATGTTCTGTGGTTACATGGTTCAGATTAAAGGATTTGAATTCCCTTCCAGGTTTGTAGTCTTGATGAATCTCATTGGAGTGTTTGAAGAACTCTCCTGATTCTGATTCCTCTCTTTCTACTTTGGCTGATACACCATGTTCTTATGGTGATTATACTGATTCTGGTAATTATGCTGGTTCTGGTTCGGGTTCTGGTACTGATTCAGATTCTGGTTCCAGTGTTGGTTCTGGTTCCAGTTCCTGTGCCTCTGATACTGGTTCCAGTTTTGGTTCTGGTTCTGGTTCCAGTTCCTGTACCTCTGATACTGATTCCAGTTCTGATTCTGGTTCCAATTCCTATTCTGATTCCTGTGATATGTGTGATTTCTTTGATATTTCCTGTTCCACCTATGATTCTGGTTCTGGTTCTGATAGGTATTGTGTTGACCAGTTCTTCTTCTACCAGAGTCACTTGGCTTCTGTTTGGTAGACGTTGGAATATAAACCTTCTTCTGCTTGTGCATTGCCAACATCCATTGTCCAGGCACCATTGTTGGTGTCTCCTTCATGTTGCTCAGAATATTTGCAACATAGACAATTTGATCTTTTGGTACCCAGAACTGATTGGGTCCAGGTTTGTTAGTCTTAACAGCTCTCTGATCTTGTTCAGATTTTACCATTGGACAAGATAGTTCATAGTGACCTTTCTTAGCACAAACAATGCATAAAACATCAGAATGAACAGCTTTACTTTCAGTAATCGTTTCTGTAAAACCAAGACCTCTCTTTCCAGTGTTACTGTTTCCATAAATCATAGATGCATATTTACTTCTTTCCATTCCATTAGAAATAAAGTTTTGAAAAAATTGTTCATGCATATTAGATTCACAAACAGTTTTGGAAGTGGAACAAACATTGCTTTTGAGAGTTTGGTTTTCAGATTTGAGTCTTGCAACTTCAGTGTTAAAATCCTTGTTCTCAGTTGCATACTTAGAGTTTTGATTCTTTAAGACTTGGACTTCTTTGGTCAGATTTTTCTTATCTTCCCTAAGAGTTTTCAGTTTTAAAGACATCTTATTATTTGCATTTAACAAGTCTTTTACAACATCAATTAATTCATATTTAGAGAGATCAGAAATAACCTCACTGTCTTCATCTTCTGATTCTGTTCCAGAGCCTGAGCTGTATCCAGAACTTGAGTTGGTATGAGCCATCAGAGACAGAATTGCTTCCTCTGATGTGCTTCCAGACTTGCTTGAAGGACTACTTCGTTCATTCTTCCTTCTGCCTACTTTCCTTCCTGAAATTATGCCTTTATGAGGTCCAGAAGCAGACCTGATGTGTGCCATCATTGCTGTTTCTGCCTCTTCTTCATCAGACGATTCTTCTTCTGATTCTGATACATCCCAGGCAGCCATCAAACCCTTCTTTCTGTATTTGGAACTCTTCTTGTGCTGTTTGCCTTTTTCCAGATTTGGACATTCTTACTTGATATGTTCAGGTTCATTGCATCCATAACAGATGATGTTCTTCTTGTCAGATTCTTCCTTATCTTTGCTGTTATGTTTCTTCTTGAAGCTTCTTCTCTTCCTGTTTTCCCAGATCTTAACCATCTTTTTGGTTAAGTAAGCCATATCATCACAGTCACTGTCACTATCCTCTGATTCTGATGCTGCCATTGCAGCTTTCTTTTGTTTCGACTTCAGAGCCAGATTCTTCTTCTTCTTTGGTTCATCTTCTTCCAGTTCTATTTCATGAGACCTGAGTGAGCTGATCAGGTCTTCAAGTCTTAAGTTATTCAGATCTCTGGCTTGCTGAACTGCAGTAACCATTGGTCTCCACTTTTTTGGTAAACTTCTTAGAATCTTCTTAACATGATTTGCTGTTGTGTAGCTTTTCTTCAAGACCTTCAGTCCAGATATCAGAGTCTGGAATCTGCAGAACATTCCATCAATGTTTTCATCATCTTCCATCTTGAACATCTCATACTGTTTGACCAGTATGTTAGCCCTTGCTTCTTGAACCTGTTGGGTTCCTTCATAGGTCAGAACCAAACTGTCGAATATGCTCTTTGTTGTTTCTTTATCTGTGCATCTGTCAAATTCCTTGAATGTGATGGCACTGATCATGATGTTTCTGGACTTGTGATGAAGTTTGTGTAATCTGCTCTGATCTGGTTTCATATCATCCATGTCTAGTTTTTTAGTTGGATCTTCTGGATCAGTAGGTGCAGTGTATCCTTTGACTATCATCTTCCATAGTTCAGGATCTTGAGATATGACGAAACTTCTCATTCTGTCCTTCCAATACTCAAACCTTTCTCCATCAAACAGTGGTGGTCTGTTGATGTTGCCTCCCAATTCATCTCTGGATTCTGCCATGTTGAACCCCTTCGACCTTTCCTCAAACACTGTTAAGTGCTCAGCCTTGAGACCGAGCTCTTATGCCAATTGAAGGTGCAAACACGAGAAGGGGGGTTGAATTGTGTTTGACTAACTTGATTACTTTTCGTGTTTTTATACTTTTAAAACAAAACTTGATGAAATAAAAACAGAGTTAGCAGCGGATATAAAGTAAAAAATAAAACACAGAATTTTTATATTAGTTCACCGTTAACGAGGCTACGTCTAGTCCTTTCACCTTGAAGGATTTCAGTAATTCAAACCTTGAATTACAGCAGTTCTACTGACCCTCCAAGTCAGTCTTCTCAAATAGTCTAACAATCCTAGACTCTTGAGGAATACAACACGTTTCTTCTCCTGCCAATCTGACAACCCCAGATTGTAGAAGGAATTACAACACTTTGAATCTAATTGCCAAGTAATCTGCTACCCCTTTTGACTCCCTCAGATTGTAGACTCTACTTCAACAACTTAGATCACACGAGAAAGAAAATAACAAGAGTGCTTGCTTCTTGAAAGTTGGAACTCACAATTGACCTCACTGAAAACTTGAGTGTTTGCTTTGGAAGTGTATGACTCTTTTTAATTTTCGATGATAAGTATTCTGCCTTGAGCCTCCTTTTATAGATGCAGATTTGGGTCTCTTCCAAGCTTAATTTCGAGCTGAATCTTGCTGGATTCTCTTGCAAAAATAACTTGACCAATTAGGCTTTATTTAAATAAAAAACATATCTTTTATTAAGCTTCAGATTTTCTTTCAAAATAACTGATCAATCAAGTCTTTAGTTTCTTCCCGCCAACAGTCCTGGGTTCCACAATACTTCAATTTATTTTTGTAACAAATCTTTTTAATACTTTGATCAAAATAAATTAAAATCTCCACCGTTAATCCTCATGATTAAATCTGGACCATTTGATCTTCCTGCGCTAGTCCACATTTGGACCATACTAATTGATATGTTGTGATCCTCTGATTTCGGCCATCCCTGGACCACACTTCCTAACCTTCTGATCTTCTGATCTCGGCCATCCTGGTCGAGCAAACTGATCTACTGTGATCCTCTGATCTCGGCCACTGCTGGTCCACTCATTCTGACCTTCTGATTTCGGCCAACACTGGGCCATGGTCTGATCTTCTAATCTCGGCCAACACTGGGCCAAATAATTAAATCTAAACCATTGATCTGAAAATCTTCCCTCTGATATGGACCAATTCTGGACTTGGTCTGGATTAAACTGAAATTAAATCTGGACAAATAATATTTCAGTCTCGACATTTTACCTTTGATTTTGGATCAGGTCTGGATCAATTCTTGAAATCATATCTTCTGGTCTGGACTTAGTTTCATACCCTGAACCATGCTATCTTCTGATCTGGGTTAATTCTCTTGTTCTGGACCCATTAATTCATCCTCTGATTAAGTCTGGAACAAGTCTGGACTGTTTATCATTTCACTGCCAGGCCATCTTCTGGTCAGAATAACTTCTGGAATAAATCTGACATTTGACTCCTACTTGTTTGGATCAAGTCTCCCTCTGGCAGGCTTCATTCTGGTCTAGTCCAGGTTTCCGTCTGACTTTGCTTCCTTCTGATCTGGGCCAGCAAAGATATCTTCTGGTGGTGTTTTGACATCTTGGAGTATCTTCTGGTACCTTCAGGATTCAATCTATGGAACACTTTGATCTTCTGCTTCTTATTACTTCAGCTTCTGGTGACATTTGATTTAATAATTCAAGGTTCAAAATAAGATTACATGGAGTGCTTTTGTAATTCTAAATACTTAGAACCAACTTGGTTCCAACAACTTTATGGTTTGAAACAAGCTCCAAGAGCTTGGTATGATAGGTTGAGTAAATTCTTATGTGAACATGGATTTCAAAAAGGTAAAGTTGATAAAACCTTATTCAATAAAAGAACAAATGATCATACCTTACTTGTTCAAGTCTACGAAGATGATATCATATTTGGATCAACCAAAAATGAAATATGTGAAGAATTCTCATTAATGATGCAAGGAGAATTTGAAATGTCCATGATGGGAAAATTAAATTATTTCTTAGGACTTCAAATCAAGCAACTTAAGAACGGCATCTTTATTCATCAGACAAAATATTGTAAAGAATTATTAAAAAGATTTGAGATGGACATCAGCAAAGAAAGTGCTACTCGCATGGGATCTGCAATGTATGTTGATAAAGACGAAACTGGTAAATCAATTAATATATCAAGGTATAGAGGTATGATTGGGTCTCTCTTATATCTAACGGCCAGTAGGCCAGATATTATGTTTAGTGTTTGTTTGTGTGTAAGGTTTCAAGCAGATCCAAAGGAATCACATCTAGTAGCAGTAAAGAGGATAATGAAATATCTAAAAGGAACAACCAATGCTGGCCTATGGTATCCAAAAGGTAGCATATGCAATCTCATTGGTTATTCTGACACTGACTATGCAGGATGTAAGACGGATCGAAAAAGCACAAGCGGCACCTGTCACATTCTAGGAAATGCACTAGTATCATGGTCTTGTAAGAAACAAGCATGTGTGGCCTTAAGTACTGCAGAGGCAGAATACATAGCAGCAGGCAGTTGTTGTGCTGAAATCCTTTGGCTTAAGCAACAACTTTGGGATCTGCAATGTATGTTGATAAAGACGAAACTAGTAAATCAATTAATATATCAAGGTATAGAGGTATGATTGGGTCTCTCTTATATCTAACGGCCAGTAGGCCAGATATTATGTTTAGTGTTTGTTTGTGTGTAAGGTTTCAAGCAGATCCAAAGGAATCACATCTAGTAGCAGTAAAGAAGATAATGAAATATCTAAAAGGAACAACCAATGCTGGCCTATGGTATCCAAAAGGTAGCATATGCAATCTCATTGGTTATTCTGACACTGACTATGCAGGATGTAAGACGGACCGAAAAAGCACAAGCGGCACCTGTCACATTCTAGGAAATGCACTAGTATCATGGTCTTGTAAGAAACAAGCATGTGTGGCCTTAAGTACTGCAGAGGCAGAATACATAGCAGCAGGCAGTTGTTGTGCTCAAATCCTTTGGCTTAAGCAACAACTTTGTGACTATGGACTTGATCTCGGGTGTATTCCTCTGAAATGTGACAATACCAGTGCTATCAACATCACTAAGAATCTAGTCATGCACTCTCGAAACAAACATATCGACATACATCATCACTTTTTGAGGGATCATGTGCTCAAAGGCAATGTTGAAGTTACCTTCGTGGACACTCATAATCAACTAGCGGATATTTTTACAAAGCCACTACCTAGAAAATCATTTTACAAGATACAAAGGGAACTAGGCATTCTAAATGAGAATGATCTCTAAAAGGTTTGAAAGATTTGTAAGTCGTATCACTTTTAATTTTCAACTTTTCCATCTTCTCTTACTTGATATATGATTCTTTGACATCTATGTATGTTTTACTACATGTTTAAAATGTTTTTGGTTTATTTATTTTAAAAAATTTCACTTTGGAAACGAAATTTTTACTGTCGTATTCGAATACAGACAGTTTGTATTCGAATACACGTTCCCAGAAAAACTTGTATTCGAATACACCAAATCTGTAGTTGAATACATATTCAAATTTTTTTAGCATATAAAAGGATTGTCAACAGTTTTTAGGTTACGAATACAAAAACTGGTAGCCGATTACAATCAAAATCTCTAGTCTCCTTTCTTCAAAAACTTCATCCAAACCTACATACAATCATCTCTAAACCTTCCCCTCATCATACATTACATCTAAGATTACTTTGAAATCAAACCCAAAACCCTAATTTCCCTAAAAACCGTAAACTTCATCTTCTCAAAAATGGATGCACACAAAAGAGGACCAAGAACCAAGGTTGCTACTGTGGGTCCCTCAAGGAAACGAAGAAATGAAAATATGGCTGAGCTATCTAGATTACTTCACTCCCTAGAAGAGTTGGACAGATTCAGAACCCATTTTCTGACAAAAAGCTGATAACTCCAAAAAACCTTGTTGAGGAAAAAACCTTTTTGATATATGTTTTAATGACAACAAACCTTTTAAATTAAATGATTAAGTTTTATGAGTGGTGGTCTACTAATGATTTCACTTAAGTTTTGTTTAAGGAACATGAATGCATAAGTGAACAAAGCAAGAATCCATTCACTTCATCAAAATGCACAAATGTGATCAATTACAATCAAAAGAAGCCATTCGAATCACAAAGAAAAAAGGCCATGAATCAAGCTGCCAAAACAAGACTGAACAGTCTCCAGAATGTCCAGAATTAACAGCATGTTAATGATTCAAGGAAAGCCAAGAAATCAGCATAAAGAACACTCTTGACACAGTCTGGAAAAACAGAAGATGTTACCCGATGACATCACCAGAAGATACCTCTAGAGGATACTAGAAGATGCCTCCAGAGGATACCAGAAGCTGTCACCAGAGGATGAAGTCATCACCAGAGGATGACATCCTCAGAGGATGATGACGTCACTAGAAGATAACATGACCAGAGGATGACATCACCAGATGATGATGTCACCAGAGGATACTAGAGGATACCTCAAGAAGAGGATACCAGAGGATACCTCAAGAAGAGGATACCAGAGGATACCTCAAGAAGAGGATACTAGAGGATACCTTCATAAGACGTCACCAGAGGATACCTCAAGAAGACGTCACCAGAGGATACGTCACTAGAGGGTACCTCCAGAAGACGATATCAGAGGATACCTCCAGAATACTATCAGAGGATACCTCCAGAATACTATCAGAGGATACCTCTAGAAAACGATATCAGAGGATATCTCCAGAAAATACATTCAGAGGATACCTCCAGAAAATACATTCAGAGAAAGAACCAAGTCTGTTCTTGGACATCAGAATGTCCAGAATGATCAGAACAGTCTCCAGAATGATCTTCTATCAAGAATGATCATCAGTCTCTAGGAATGATCATTAGTCTCCAGAAATGATCATCAATCTCTAGAATGATTATCATTCTCCAGCATGATTAACAACTATCTTCAGAATGATCAAACATCAATCTCCAGCATGTTAACAATCAAATCTCCAGCATGTTTAACATCATTCTCCAACAGTGTATCATCAGTCCAGAATGATACAATCATTCTCCAGCATACTGAACATCATTCTCCAACCTTGTTACATCTTTCTCCAGCTTGACTGCCAAGAACCTTGAACGATCTTGAAGTATATTTACATCAAAGCAGATCCAAGAAAAGATCAGAAAGACATCCAGAATGATCAAAGTTGAACCTCCAGATTGATTATCAATCTCCATAAAGTTCAAATACTAGGACTCCAGGTTGATTATCAATCTCTTGAATTTTCATTAACATTTTGCAGAAGTTCATCATCATTCTCCAGGCTGTTTTGACATAATCAAAACTCCAGATCAAATCAAAGATATTAACAAATATATTTGAAGTACAAAGGATCATTAAACAAAGGAAATCTGATCAAGAATCAAAGGTTTCAGCCCAGTTAAAACAGAAATTAAAAATAGTCAAAAGCAGGATTATTTTTAATCAGAAATATTGCCTTTGGTCAAGCCTGACAAAAGCACTACCAACGGCTCTATTTGACCATCATTAAATGCTCTCACGCCTATAAAAGGAAGGCCAAAGCTCAGGAAGAAAACGCAGCTTCAAGTACAGAGAAAAACATCATTCACATACATCTACATACTTGAAAGCTTATCAATCACAAACAAAAGATTCAGTTTTGTTTTTCTTCTTCATATCATAATCATCTACTGAATTCTTTTGTCAAGAATCTAATCTCAAACATGAGTTGAGCATACTCAGATTCTGTCCAAAAATCAAAGACATTCAAGTGCCAAGATAGATCATCAATCACTCACATACATACTTGAAAATCTCTCGTCACTTAAAAGAATCAGTTTGAATAAATTCTTTTTACTCTGATATATTTATACTGAATTCTTTGTAAAGAATCGAATCTCAAACAAGAGTTGAGACATCTCAGATTCTAACAAAACAGTCTCTTCATTATTGTAAAACTCAAACTATAAGAGTTAAGTATAGTTTGGGGTAGATTGTAAGAAATCCTATCATGGTTGGTAGGTGATTTGATTAATCTCTTTCGGGGTGGAATTAGATTAAAGTCTGTAACAAATATCATGGTTGATCTAAGCTAGGTGCTGTAAAACCAAGAAGGTTCTTGTTTTAAACACTTAGTGGAAAATCTCACCGTTGTGAGGACTGGACGTAGCCCGGGTTGGGTGAACCAGGATATATCTGTGTGTGATATCTCTTCCCTTATCTCTATTTACTTTCAGTCTGTTAATTATGAAGTTAAATAGATAAACTGAACTGTTGATTTTAACTAACCAAGAACGTTCTCTGTTTTCTGGTGAAAACCAAGAACGTTCTCCTTTTCTGTTTTCACAACCAAGATCAATCTTAAGTTATTTTCGTAAGTTTTTAACAGCAATTTTAAAAGGGCGAATTTACAATTCAAACCCCCCTTTCTTGTAAACCGATATTGCTACTTTAGTTTTGACAAAGATACTGTGGAAAGAAAACGCACACAAGCTGGTTCGGAGTTTGCTAGACAAAGATATGGTGTTGGTAATCTGACTGTTGACAACAGATTACTGCATTATTTCTTAAGCTATATATTGATACCAAAAGCAGGGAACTACTCACAGATTTCTGAATTTGAACTTCAAATTATGATCTTTATGATAGAAGGGGCTGATCTAAATTGGGCATACTTCGTCCGCTCAATTCTATATGCTTCCGAAGACTCTATAGCTTTACCCTACGCACGAGAAGTCACAAGAATTCTAGATCATTTTAAAATTGATTTCTCAGGCGAGGTGTTGTACCAAACAACCAAAGATAATCTGCTGGATTTAAGTGTTTTGCCTAGTATGAAAATAGTTTGGAGTGAACCACTTCAAATTTATGTCCATAAGGGTGATCTTGGACAAATTTCATCAACTGCCCAAGATGACAATGCAGAAGAAGCAGAACCAACAACAGGCCCAACAGCAGCACCAAAAGCAGCAACAGCAGTAGCACTAGAACCAGACAACATAGCACATACTGAAGAAATCATCTCAAACAGGATGATCATGGACAAACTTAACTTCATTCAATCCTTTGTCACAGATCAATTCCAACACTTGAATGATTCTTTCAGTAGTCAAATTCAAAACATGACTGCTTCCTTCAACAACCAATTCTAAGATCTTGAAACAACCATCACTAAACATCATACATTCTTTCATCAAGAACTCAGTGACCTATCAGACAAATTTGACCATCTGCATCTCCCACCAGACTCAGATGATTAAATTGGCTATTTGCAAGTTTTTGTTATTTTTTTTTGCTATGTTTGACTTTCCCATTAAAACTCTTATTTTCTTTTAATATGTATTACTAGACATGGTTTTGTTAAAATTTCATTTGATTGCAAATCCTTCTATATATCATACGATGCTTCTATTCCTATTTATATATGCTTTGTTTATAGTATCCTCTTCCTTTTTGATAATGTCAAAAGGGGGAGAAAAAGTGTATATATATTGTTGTTGCTAGTTAGTTTGTACAGATCCTCCAACACTTAAGAAGGAGAAAAACATATATCAAGGGGGAGTAAGCACATATCTAGGGGGAGAAATCAAGACGTTGAAAAATTCAAGCAACAAGATTTTTGTCATCATCAAAAATGGGGAGAATGAAAATTAAAGATCTACATTTTTGATGAAGACAAAAAGTTCATTGATCAAAAAGCAAAAGGATATTAAGCACTCATCCTTCAAATTTATGTTTAGGTAAAGTATTTAATATTAAATCAAAATACATTTCAAATACAATATTATGAGAACCTTTTTGATAGCATATGCATTAAAATGTTTTATAAAAATATTTAAAAACATAAACATATGTTTGAAAATAAAGTTCTTACAAAAACTGAAAATCTGTATTCGAATACGAAGTGTCGTAGCCGAATACAGATTACAAGTCAGTAGCCAACACTGAAGATCTATATTCAAATACGAAGTTTCGTAGCTGAATACAGATTGCAAGTCAGTAGCTAAATTTAAACTTTTGTATTCGACTACAGCTTCGTGTATTCGATTACAACTCAAGTCAGCGGCAAAAATCTCATACTTGTATTCGACTACGAGGTATCGTATTCAAATACGAAGTTCAAATCTTAAATAAAAACTGAACGTTATAGAAGTGTATTCGAATACACTAAGGTTGTATTCGAATACAACTTCGAAACAATGCAACTTTTCAATTTTGAAACATTGCACAAGTTCATCAAAACTTTTGGGAACCATTGCCATTGATCTTAAGTTTACCTATGAAGTATAAATACTTTAAAGTTTCAGCTTTTACTTAGAACTTTCGACTGACCTTTTTAGAATCAATTTTCTGAAATATCAAACACTTCAAAAACTTAATTTTCATATTTTCAAGTACATGCTTTTCATTTTCATATCATTAAGAAAGGTTCTCAGTTGTACTTGGAAGTGTGATTGATTAAGTATCAAATACTTAGTGTTATAACCTTGTTCTTAGTTAAAACATCATTACAAAATCAAATAAAGTCATTGTATCACTTGAAGAACTTAGTGTAGATTCTTCAAGTATGTTAATTGAGATAGTGGTGTACTATCTTCTGTTAAGTGTTAAAGAATCTGTAACTGAAGTCTTAGGGTTAGACTTGTAACATATTCGAACAAAGTGGAAAATCTCTTGTGGTGTGCAAGAGGACTGGATGTACCCTTGGTTGTAAGGGGAACCAGGATAAATTCTTGTGTGTTTGACTTTCTTTCATTTACAAGCTTTCATTCACTAACACAGCAAATTAAACAAATTCAAAACAGTCACTTGAACAATCTCACAGAAACTCTAAAAAAACAGAAAAATCGTCTAACACCTAATTCACCCCCCCCCCTCTTAGGTGTACCTTTGTTCTTACAAAAAATTACAGGGCTAATTCAAAAACAATCAGACCAAAAATATTTAAGGTGATATTTTGTTTTTAATTCAACAAACATAGTAGCAGCAGATAATAACAACAACAACAACAATAATCGTAAAATTTGAATTTATGGCATAGATAAGCATTGCATAACATATTCCATTTCAAACAACAATAGTGTTTTAGTTTTAAGAAATAACTATAAAGATATCATATATCAGACTCACATAAGGCTTAGCTTCTAGCATGAACATGCATAAACCAACGTCATGCCCTAAAATGACCACACCACCAGGTTGTTGGCAGCCTGTAATATGCAAGTAATCAGTATCTTGTCGAAATGTATAAGGCACGACATCTGTCATCATATTTACTGGGGCAACAGCAATGATAGCCAAACTTTTTTCCGGGAGAAGTTCCAACAACTTTTTTCTTCTTAGGATGTATTCTTCATTAGATATGCCTGGTGTGATCTCCCCATCTTTTAGAAGCTAAAATGCAACATAAAATCCCAGCTTCATTCACAAATTCTCACATAAACTAATAATGAAACAAGCAGTATCAACTCTTAAGAGCAAAAAATTAATAAATAAATAAATAAATAAAAACACATAGCATACTATTGCAAAAAGCTCTTTCTCTGTTTCTGATGAGTACTCAAATTCCCCCTCATGTCAATTTGAACATAAAAAATTGACACCAAACAAACCACATCAAAACCCTAAATATTGAAGTCAAATAAATCAGTAACTTGGAAATCAAATAAAGGAAGCATGAAGAACAAAGAATATGGGAGCTTTACCTTATATAGCACAACAAGAAGACGGAAGATGACGGAAAGATGGAATACAATGAAAAGACGAAGCAATCAGAGACGAAGGGAGGCCGCAATGAGCAAATTTGAGATGGAGTGTAACACCCCGAATTTTAAACAGCGCGAGTGTATTTTTTTTTTCAACCGAAATAAATAAATGAATTTTCAGAATTAATTCAAAAGAATTAAAATAAAATAAAATTTAGTCATCTCATAAAATAATACATCTTAAATTCAAATGACAGGAATAATTAAATAATTACATCGTAAATATAACTAAGTAATTTAATTTTGGGAATTAATACTTTTAATACAACAAACGGTAATACGTCAACAAAAGTTAGTGTCGTAATATCTCCAAAAACATCCGGATTGCGGCTCACTAAAACATTATGAAAGTGCAAAATATATACAATTATCCCAAAATAAATAATTACATCCACTGAGCTCAAGACCCTATACAACAAGTCTAAACTAATCATGCACTAAAGCTACAGTAGCAAGGGTTCCCTCCACATCCTATACAAGTCTCGTCTGACTCCGTGGCTCGCCTCGATGTGACGTCCTCCTCCTCATCATACAGGGAAGGATCAATCTCCTCCGAAGTCAGATCTACCCACGATCTGGGTCGCTTGGGCGGTGCCGGAATCTCAAAGCAATCATCTGATGTTCTAGACGGACCCGGAATATCAACTGCTGCTAGTGTTGGTCCTTTATTCTTCTCTCCCGCCTCGGATTCACGCATAACACTTCCAGCTACCGGATTTGGAGTCACCACACCTACTATGGCCTCCGTCTCAACCCCTACAGTAGGACCCTCCACGTCCGAAAAAAACCTCATACTCCTCCAATATCAGTCTAGAAGGTACCAAAAAGTCAATCCTCACGTGAGTGTGCCCTACATAAGCCACTGCCCCGTCGATCCTACATGTCCTCGTCAATCTCCCCGTGTAAGTAGCCCTGCTTGAGACGGGGTCATACACCCAAGCAGTAGGCAAGTGATGGTCAATGAAATCTAGCGACGTTTCCGTCGTCTGTGTACCCATCGGTGGTACGGGTTTGGGGGTCATCTGAGGGCAAAGCCCAATTTCCACAATAACAGTAAAGGGTCACTGACCGAAATTAACAATTACTACATAGCAATTATTTCAAAGATCAAATACTTTCATGGCATGTTTAAATGATATGACAACAATAATGATGAAGTATGCTTACCTATTAAATATATACATAACATCTTTGCTAAATAGTCATTTTACATATTAATCATATTGCAAGTACAACCAAAATCAGCAATCACTAACACCCATTTGACACTTAGAATTCATCAGATATTGGCAACCCTCGGTTTCCACTCATCAACTCATTTTCAAATATGACTCACAGTCAACCATTCCGATGCAATATGTAAATGCCAATGTACACAACTCTTGGAATTACCAAGGTGCAGTCTCTCACGGACCAGCACACGTGCAGTCTGTCACAGACCAACACGATTTTACAAATAGAATGGACCGTCTAATACACGCGGAACTATTCTACAACCCATCACGGTTACTACATTTACGTGTATTAGCCTCTCACAGGCCAAATACACAAAAGCTAAATCCTCGCACGAATAGAATGGACCGTCTTATACACGCGGAACCATTCCGTAGTCCGTATAGAATAGACCGTCTAATACACGTGGTACTACTCTGTCCCTGGATAGAATAGACCGTCTAATACACGCGGAACTATTCTATAACCCATGGTTACTACTTAACTTCGCGGCCCATCGCGGTCACCACCTGACTATGCAATGCATGAACATGCTATGTTTTCTCTTCACTGAAAACAGTATGCAAAACCAATCTGAAATCCAGACACTCCATCACCACCTCAAACCATCTCAAATCATCTCAAACCATCTCAAAAACTTCACATAAGTTTGTCATATACCTTCCAAATGTTTCCCAACTCTTTAAGTGCATAAATCAATGTTTAAAATAGAGTTTTTGAAAAAAAAATCAATCTGTATTCGAATACAAGATGCCAAAACAGTAAAAAATCAGCATCTCTGTATTCAAATACGAGGTTGTCGTAGTCAAATATAGATGCGAAAACAACACAGAACATCATCACAACAACAAAAACATATAACTGATTCTACTCATCAACACAACAACAAAAACATCATCAATGCATCAACCAAAGCAGCAACAACACAGAACATCAACAACAGCATCAACAACATGCATTTTCAACATTCATAACCACATGCAAGGCAGTTTCAGTATAAAAAAAAAACAACAACAAAAACATCATCAATGCATCAACCAAAGCAGCAACAACACAGAACATCAACAACAGCATCAACAATATGCATTTACAGCCCTAAATGCAATCTAGAAAGTTGGAAGGTGCCCCTTACCTTAGTTACGTTTACTTTTCCGTTTAAGTTACCGCGACAAAAGCCGGCGACACTTCCACTCACGTCGTCGCTACGAAAGTTAGTTCTTTAGCACCGTGAAGATGAGAGGAACGACTTTCCTTCTTGGAACTTTCTATTTCGACGCTTGGATTTCCAAGTAATTTGACTTTTGAGTATCCCTCTTTTGTTACCACCAACACAAAACAGTTTGCAAAGAAGAGAAGGAATGAGAAGAAGGCTCACGGCTAGTGAGGGAAGGAAAGGAAATGTTTCTGATTTCTTTTCTTGTCTTTCACTTCTATATACATATAAGCATATATCCTTTCCACCTCACACATAATACATATTAATATTATAATATTACTTGATCATCAATTAACTAACTACTCCTGTCATAACTAATAGATAACATGTTAATTAACTGTCCGATATTTAATTGCTCATAATTAAATTAATTTATCCTTCGTCCAATAATTAATCCATCTCAAAATAAATATTTATATATATATGTAAAATATACATATATTAAATATTTTACAAACATTCCAAAATTACACTTGATATTAATCGATAATTTATTTTAAATTTAAGGGTCTTACAGAGAGAGATCACTAATAAGGAAGAACCCAAGATGGAGGATAGTCATGAATGGGGAGGAACCTGAGATGGAGGATGGAACGCAAATTGGGAGAAAATAAAACTGAGATGAACATAGAAGGTTTGTTCGCAATTTTGGAGAAAACGAAAATGAAACAGGTTTTGGAGCATTGGAAGATAAAGGTTTTGGAGGAAACTTAAACTTAGAGCGGGATGCAAAAATTTGAAAGCTCACAACGGCGACGGTTGGAAAAAAAGGTCGCAAAAACCGTCGCAATTCAACATCAAAAGCGGTTTTTTAGAAACTGAAGGTGCAAACACGAGAAGGGGGTTGAATTGTGTTTGACTAACTTGAATACTTTTTCTATTTCTGCAGTTTTATAACAAAACCTGATGTATGAATCAAACAGAGTTAGCAGCAGATATGAAGTAAAAATAAAACACAGAATTTTATACTGGTTCACCGTTAACGAGGCTACGTCCAGTCCCTTCACTTTGAAGGATTTCACTAATTCAAAACCTTGAATTACAACAATACCACTGACCCTCTAAGTCAGTCTTCTCAAACTGTCTAACAATCCTAGACTTTTGAGGAATACAGCACCTTGACTTGTCAAGTCAAGTCTTATCCTACCAATCTGACAACCCCAGATTGTAGAAGGAATTACAATGCCTTGAATCTAATTGCTAAGTAATCTGCTACCCCTTCTGACTCCCTCAGATTGTAGACTCTACTTCAACAACTTAGGTCTAACACAAGGGAACGAAAACTTAGAGTGCTTGCTTCTGGAAAGCTGATACTCACAATTGACCTCACTGAAAACTCAAGTATTTTGCTTTTGGAAGTGTATGACTCTCAAGTATTTTCGATACTGAGTCTTCAGTCTTGAGCCTCCTTTTATAGATGTGAATTAGGGTCTCTTCCAAGCTTAAATTCGAGTTGTATCTTGCTGGATTCTCTTGCAAAAGTAACTTGGCCAATCGGGTTTCTCTTAAATAAAAAACATATCTTTTTAGCTCTAGATTTGCTTTCAAAAATAACTCTGGCCAATCCTGTCTTTAATTAATTCTGGAACAAATCTTTCTTCCCGCCAATAGCTTCTGAATTCCACAACACTTTAATTTATTTTTGTATCAAATCCTTTTAATACTTTGATCAAATTTAATCAAGTCTCCACTAATTGTCATCATGATTAAATCTAGACCGTTTGATCTTCTAATCTCTTCCAAATCTGGACCATACAATCTGATCTGCTGTGATCCTCTGATCTCGGCCAACCTTAGACCACCTTTCTGATCTTCTGAACTTGACAACTCTGGACTTGCAATCTGATCTGCTGTGATCCTCTAATCTCAGCGAATGCTGGACCACACATTCTGATCTTCTTATCTCGGCCAACACTGGGCCATATACTTAAATCTGGACCATTGATTTGAACATCTTTCCTCTGATCTGAACCAATTATGGAATAGGCGTGGATTTAATTGAAATTAACTCTGGACAAAGGATATTTAATTTTGGACAATTACCTCTTGATCTGGATCAAGTCTGGATTAAATCTGGACATCACTTCTTCTGGTCTGGACTTAGTTTCATACTCTGAACCATGCTACCTTATGATCTGGGCCAGCAAAGATATCCTCTGATAGAATTTTGACATCCTGGTGTATCCTCTGGTGCTTTCAGGATGCATCCTCTGGTACCTTCAGGATGCATTATCTGGTGACTTCAGGAGGTGTATCCTCTGGTCTGATTTTACCTTCTGATTACTCATCCCCTGCCTCTGGTGACTTCAGCTTCTGCCTATGATAACTTCATCTTCTGGTAGCATTTAATATAGTAATTCAAGGTACAAAATAAGATTACATGGAGTACTTTTGTAAACATCAAAATCCTAAGTGGTTAGAACCAACTTGGTTCCAACAATCTCCCCCTTTTTGATGATGACAAAACCTTAACTTATTTTGCTAGCTTGTAACTCGAAGTACTTGAAATACTCCCCCTCGGACCAATCTCTCCCCCTAAGTCTAATACTGACTTTTTATTCTCCTTTTCAACTCCTTCTTGAATCACTCTTTCTTTTCTTCTCTTCTCCTCTCCTTTTCAACTCTTTCTCTATTCATCTCTTTCTGATTTATTTTTCTCTCTCCCCATTTCTTCTCCTTTTCAACTCCTTCTCTTTTCACTCTTTCTTTTTCTCTCTTTATTTTTTCTCTCTCCCTGTTTCCTCTCCTTTTCAACTCCTTCTCTTTTCATCTCTTTCTTTTTCGCTCCTCCTTTCTTTTTATCTCTCATTTTCTACTTATTTCTCTTTTTTCTCTCTCTCCCCCTTTTTGTCATCAGCCAAAAAGAGGTCCTACTATTTTTGTATTTTTGTTTTTTCTCTTTACAAAGTACATAAATTAAAAAAAAGAAATAAAAGACATAAATTAAAATTACAAGAAAATTAAAAACTCCTAAGATGACTACTTGAGCTAGTCAGATATGGAGATAATGTTTATATGCTTCTTGATGAACTCAAACCTATCTTCAGGTAATGCTTTGGTGAAGATGTCAGCCCATTGATGATCAGTGTCCACAAATTGGATGTTTAAAGTCCCTTTTTGAACATGGTCCCTAATGAAATGGTGTTTTATTTCAATGTGTTTGGCTCTAGAGTGTAAGATAGGGTTCTTGGTTAGGTTTATGGCTGAAGTGTTATCACAGAACAAAGGGATATTGGTTTCAAAGATGTTGTAATCTTCAAGTTGATGTTTCATCTAGAATAACTGTCAGCTACATCCTGCTGCTGATATATACTCAGCTTCAGCTATTGACATGGCAATGGTGCTTTGTCTTTTGATTGACCAAGAGATCAAATTATCACCTAAGAATGTGCAGTTGCCACTTGTACGTTTCCTTTCCAGCTTGTCTCCAGCATAGTTGGAATCACAAAAACCTTTTAGTTTGTAGGTGGGGGTTTTCTTGTATAACAATGTAAGGTTGGTAGTTCCTTTAAGGTATCTCAAAATTCGTTTGACAGCAGTTAAATGGGATTCCCTATGGTCAGCTTAAAAACGGGCACAGACACAAACACTAAACAAAATGTCAGGTCTAGAAGCAGTTAAATAAAGAAGGGATCCAATCATACCTCTGTATGTTTTCTGGTCTACCTTTTGGCTGGTTTCATCTTTCTCAAGTGAGCAGGTTGGGTGCATGGGGGTGGCCATAGGCTTACAGTCACCCATCTTGAACTTTTTGAGAAGTTCTTTAGTGTATTTAGATTGGTGAATGAATATACCTGATTTACCTTGGTGAATCTGAATTCCCATGAAGAACTTAAGTTCTCCCATCATGCTCATTTGCAACTCTTTCTGCATTAGGTCAGAAAACTCTTTGCACAAAGTGCCATTAGTGGATCCAAAGCTGATATCATCAACATAAACTTGAATAATCAAAATATCATTTTTAATGGATTTCCTAAATAGAGTATTATCAATCAGGCCTCTATCAACTTCATTCTTAAGCAGAAAGTTACTAAGTCTGTCATACAATTCCCTTGGTGCTTGTTTTAAACCATATAAAGATTTTTTAAATTTTAAAACATGGTTTGGAAAATTAGAATTTTCAAATCCAGGGGGCTGTTTGACATAGACTTCCTCACTTATATAGTCATTTAAGAATGCACTTTTAACATCCATTTGATACAGAATTATATCATGATTAGCAAAAGTCTCAGTGTAATCTATACTTTCCTATTGACTGTATCCTTGAGCTACAAGTCTGGCTTTGTTCCTTACCACTTCACCTTTTTCATTGAGTTTATTCCTGAACACCCACTTGGTTCCAATAATGTTTTTGTTTGGTCTGGATACCATATCCCAAACATCATTCCTTTGGAATTCATTCAGCTCTTCTTGCATTGCAAGTATCCAACCTTCCTCTGCCAGAGCTTCATCAACATTGGTTGGTCTGCATCAACTTCTAGTTCTGGAAGATCTGTAACAGCTTCTGATTCTGATAAATCAACTTCTGGTTTTGGTAAATCTGTAACAGCTTCTAATTCTGGTAAATATCCAGATTTCTCTTCTGACTTATCTTGCCTGTTTCTGACTTGATCAGATTTATCTTTTGAAGATTTGTCATTTGTTGCTGACTTGCTTGTATCCTCTACCTTTCCAGGTACTTCTGTTTCTTCTGCTACTACTCCCTTTGGTTCTGGTGAACCTGCACTATCTTTATCTTGCTTTAATTTGTCAAGATCAAGCAGTTTGTCATATAACATAATACAAATCAAATAATTTAAAAATGAACTCAATACAGCCAAAACCATTAATTCTACTTCTGGTGGTTTCTGCTTGTTTTTGAAACCACTGGAATGTTGTTTCTGCTGAATTGTTCAATTCGTGTGAATCACCTGGTTCCTCTGACAGTTTGAAAACCTGCAGAATACTTATCTAGCTTTGATTTTTTAAGATAAAGCTTCTTGTTATCACAGTAAACATAAATATCAAACAATAATAGTATTTACAGCAAGATGTAACGTCTATGTCAACTGTTTCAGTTTTACTCTGAAAATCCTCTTGTTTCTGATTTTCAGATTCTGAATCTGTACAATTTGTGATTAGATGGTTTGGATGAAGGGCTTTGAATTCCCTCCTTGGTTTGTGGTCTTGATGAATTTCACTAGAGTGTTTGAAGAACTCTCATGATTATGATTCTTCTCTTTCTGCTTTGGCTGATACACCATGTTCCTATAATGATTCTGGAACTTATGATGATTCTGGTAATTATACTGGTTCTAGTTCTGGTTTGGGTTCTGGTACTGATTCTAATTCTGGTTCCAGTGTTGGTTCTGGTTCCAGTTTCTGTGCCTATGATAATGGTTCTAGTTTTGGTTCTGGTTCCAGTTCCTGTTCTGATTTTGGTTCCAGCGTTGGTTCTGGTTCCAGTTCCTGTACCTCTGATATTGGTTCCAGTTTTGATTCTGGTTCCAGTTCCTGTTCTGATTCGTGTGATATGTGTGATTTCTTTGATATTTCATGTTCTTCCTATGATTCTGGTTCTGGTTCTGATAGGTATTTTGTTGACCAGTTCTTATTCTACCATAGTCATTTGGCTTCTATTTGGTAGATGTTGGAACGTAAACCTTCTTCTGCTTGTGTATTGCCAACATCCATTGTCCAGGCACCATTGTTCGTGTCTCCTTCTAGTTGCTCATAATATCTGTAACATAGGCAATTTGATCTTTTGGTACCCAAAACTGATTGGGTCCAGGTTTGTTAGTTTTAACAACTCTCTGATCTTGTTTAGATTTTACCATTGGACAAGATAATTAAGAGTGACCTTTCTTAGCACAAATAATGCATAAAACATCATAATGAACAACTTTAGATTCAACAATAGTTTCTGTAAAATCAAGACCTCTCTTTCCAATGTTACTATTTCCATAAATCATAGATGCATATTTACTTCTTTCCATTCCATTAGAAATAATGTTTTGAAAAAATTGCTCATGCATATTCGATTCACAAACAGTTTTGGAAGTGGAACAAATATTACTTTTGAGAGTTTGGTTTTCAGATTTGTGTCTTGCAACTTCAGTTTTAAAATCCTTGTTTTCAGTTGCATACTCAGAATTTTGATTCTTTAAAACTTGGATTTCTTTGGTCAGATTTTTCCTATCTTCCCAAAGAGTTTTCAGTTTTAAAGACATCTTATTGTTTGCATTTAGAAAATCTTTTAAAGCATCGATTAACTCGGATTTAGAGAGATCAGAAAATACCTCATCGTCTTCATCCTTTGACTCTGTTCCAGAGCCTGAGTTGTATTCAGAACTTGAGTTTGTATGAGCCATCAGAGCCACAATTGATCCCTCTGATGTGCTTCCAGACTTGCTTGAATGACCGCTTCGATCATTCTTCCTTCTGCCTGCTTTCCTTATTGAATTCTTGCCTTTATCAAGTTCAGAGGCAGATCTGATGTGTGCCATCTTTGCTGTTTCTGCCTCTTCTTCATCAGACGATTCTTCCTCTGATTCTGATGCATCCCAAGCTGCCATCAGACCCTTCTTTCTGAATCTGGAACTCTTCTTGTGTTGTTTGCCTTTTTCCAGATTTGGACATTCTGACTTGATATGTCCAGGTTCATTACATCCATAATAGACGATGCTCTTCTTGTTAGATTCTTCATTTCCTTTGTTCTTATGTTTCTTCTTGAAGCTTCTTCTCTTCCTGTTTTCCCAGATCTTAACCATCTGTTTGGTTAAGTAAGCCATATCATCACAGTCACTATCGCTATCCTCTGATTCTGATACTGCCCTTGCACCTTTCTTCTATTTCGACTTTAGAGCCAGATGAAGTGGCTAGAATATCACTAGAAGGGGGTTGAATAGAGATATTCGAGGTTTTAAAAATTATGTTTTAGTTTTAAACTATTGTCCTCTTTCAGAGGATGATTATCAGATGTTGAAAAGTAGAGAGAGAATAATGACACACAAATTTTTATACTGGTTCACCCAATGAAGGCTACGTCCAATCCTCACACACTTGTGAGTTTTTACTAAGTATCAAAAGCTATCAGCCTCTCACTGAGGTTGATTACAAATCGTGTATTCTTTAGCTTCATCAAGCTTACAATTCTTTCCTTCTGATTTCTCTGAAGTGTTACTCACTTGAAGTTCTAAAAATGATATGAAGTAGTTTGATAGGAATTACTTTCTACAAAGATGAAACAAAGATCTAGTTTAAGATTATAGAAAGCTTGAAAGGAGATTGATAATGCTCTTGATAGCCTCTTGATATTTTCTTTTTTGCTCATGTAGTTGTGTGTTTTGCTAAAGAAGAGCAGCCTTCCTTTATAGAGAGAAGGAAACTTTCTCTTCAAGAAAATTTTCTTTTTTGACCATTTTCCCAAGTTGTAATGATCCTCAGTTTTGTTTTGAATTTACAGCCTTGCCATTCTGTCCTTTTACAGCCTGGCACTTGGGAGGTTACTTCTTTACTTAGCTTTCCAGGAGGTTGGATCATTCCATACGTTTTTAACAACTGGCCAGTGCTCTTTTCTGGTTCCAAGACATGACCCTTCTCTGTTCGCGAATGATGCAGCTTCTGATAATTTGGAACTGTTAGTTTTTTTGTAGGAGGATGAAGAAGTAGCTAGAGTTCATCCTCTGGTGATCTTTTTATGGTATTCATCTTCTAATGTTTACCTTCTGGTGCTGATCTTCTGATGTTTATCTTCTGATGTTCATCTTCTGATGTTCATTTCTTATCTTCTGATATATATCTTCTAATGTATAACTTCTGATGTTCATCTTCTGATGTATATCTTCTGATGTTCATTTCTTATCCTTTGTTGTTCATCTTCTGATATATATCTTCTTATGTTCATCTTTTGATGTATATCTTCTGAAGTTCATCTTCTGATGTATATCTTCTGATGTCGGCCAACCTAGACTAGCAAACTGGTCTGTTGTGATCCTCTGATCTTTTGATCTCGGCCAACACTGGGCCATATTCTTAAATCTGGACCATTTATCTGAACCTTTTCCCTCTGATCTGGACCAATTCTAAACTGGGTCTGGATTGAACTGAAATTAAATTTGGACAAATGATATTTCAGTCTGGACATTTTACCTTCTGATTTGGATCAGGTATGGATCGTATCTGGACATCATTTCTTTTGGTCTAGACTTAGTTTCATACCCTGAACCCTGCTATCTTCTGGTCTAGGTCAAATCTGGATTGATTCTTTTGTTATGGACCCATTAACTTATCCTCTGATTAAGTCCGGATCAAGTCTAGGATGTTTATCATTTCACTGCCAGGCCATCTTCTGGTCAGAATAACTTCTGGACTAAGTCTGACTTATGATTCCTTCTGGTCTGGATCAAGTCTCCCTCTGGCAGACTTCCTTCTGGTCTGGTCCATGTCTCCTTATGACTTTGCTTCCTTCTGATATGGGCCAGCAAAGATATCCTCTGGTAATTTCAGGATGCATCCTCTGGTACCTTCTGGATCCATTATCTGGTGTCTTCAGCTTTCAGGTTTTCTACTTCTGGAATTAACGGCTTTGTTTCCTGAATGCATTCATTCTTCTAGACAGGAGGTTACGATCTTTGGATCATGTTCCTTTCTTAGTACAATACTTAAATGCACGCATTAGTGTAATCATAATCTTAAGATAATTTTGTTATCATTAAAAGAGATTTTTTCTCAACACCAGATTCTTCTTCTTCTTTGGTTCATCTGCTTCTAGTTCTATTTCATGAGACCTGAGTGAGCTGATCAGATCTTCAAGTTTTAAGTTGTTCAGATCTTTGGCTTGCTGAACTGCAGTAACCATTGGTCTCCACTTGGTTGGTAAGCTTCTTAGAATCTTCTTGACATGATCTACTGTTGTGTAGCTTTTCTTCAAGACCTTCAGTGCAGATATCAGAGTCAGGAATCTGTAGAAAATTCTGAAAATTAAAGATCTACATTTTTTATGAAGACAAAAAGTTCATTGATCAAAAAGCAAAACGATTTTAAGCAACTCATCTTTCAAATTTATGTTTAGGTAAAGTATTTAATATTAAATCAAAAATACATTTCAATTACAATATTATGAGAACCATCTTGATAGCATATGCATAAACATATGTTTGAAAATAAAGTTTTTACAAATACTAAAAATCTGTATTCAAATACGAAGTGTCGTAGCCGAATACAGATTACAAATCAGAAGCTAAAACTAAAGATCTGTATTCGAATACGAAGTGTCGTAGCCGAATACAGATTGCAAGTTAGTAGCCAAAACTGAAGATCTGTATTCGAATACGAAGTATCGTAGCCGAATACACATTGCAAGTCAGTAGTTAAATTTAAACTTTTGTATTCGAATACAGCTTTGTGTATTCGAATACAACTCAAGTCAGTGGCAAAAATCTCATACTTGTATTCGACTACGAGGTATTGTATTCGAATACGAAGTTCAAATTTTAAATACAAACAGATCGTTATAGAAGTGTATTCGAATACACTGAAACTGTATTCGAATACAACTTCGATACAATGCAACTTTTCAGTTTTGAAACATTGCACAAGTTCATCAAAACGTTTGAGAACCATTGCCATTGATCTGAAGTGTTACATATGAAGTATAAATACTTCAAAGTTTCAGTTTTAACTTAGAACTTTCGACTTACCTTTTAGAATCAATTTTCTGAAATATCAAACACTTCAAAACTTAATTTTCATATTTTCAAGTACATGCTTTTCATTTTCATATCATTAAGAAAGGTTCTCAGTTGTACTTGGAGGTGTGATTGATTAAGTATCAAATACTTAGTGTTATAACCTTGTTCTTAGTCAAGAACATCATTAAAAACTCATTGTATCACTTGAAGAATTTAGTGTAGATTCTTCAAGTTTTGTTAACTGAGATAGTGGTGTACTATCTTCTGTTAAGTGTTAAAGAATCTGTAACTTAAGTCTTAGGGTTAGACTTGTAACATATTCGAACAAAGTGGAAAATCTCTTGTGGTGTGCAAGAGGACTGGATGTACCCTTGGTTGTAAGGGGAACCAGGATAAATTTCTGTGTGTTTTTACCTTCTGTCATTTACTGCTTTCATTCACTAACACAACAAGATTAAACAAACTCAAAACAGTCACTTAAACAATCTCCAAAACTCTAAAAACAGAAAAATTGTCTAACACCTAATTCACCCCCCCCCTCTTAGGTGCAACTCTGTTCTTACAATTGGTATCAGAGCAGGTTTTTGGTAATTTGCTCCTAGATTCATGGCTTCCGCACAACCTGTTTTTAGAGATGGTGGTAGCAGTAACAAACCACCCTGTTTTGTCGGTGAACATTATGATTTTTGGAAAATACGTATTCAAGCATACCTTGAGGCTCAAGGAATTGACATATGGGAGACTGTAGAAAACGGTCCATATATTCCAACAACAGTCATCAACAATAAAGAAGATATAAAAATAAAAGCCTCATGGACAGACGATGAAAAAAGAAAAGTACTGTTTGACAAGAAAGCAAAAAATATGTTACAATCAGGATTAGGTATGGACGAATTCTTTCGTATATCCCACTGGAAAACAGCAAAAGAGATATGGGATACTCTTGAAGTAACCCATGAAGGAACAATTGAGGTAAAACGTTCAAAACTGAACATTTTATCTCAAGAATACGAAATGTTTTGAATGCAACCAGGAGAAGCAATCCTGGACATGCAGAAACGCTTTTCTCACTTAACAAATCACTTGACAGCACTTGGAAAAAGCTTTACTAATGATGAATTGAACCTAAAGGTTCTGAGATCATTAACCAGAGCATGGCAGCCCAAAGTGACAGCAATTTCTGAAAAGAAAAGTTTGTCAAAAATGTCACTCTCAGTGCTTTTTGGAAAGTTACAAGAGCATGAAATAGAATTAGAAAGACTGGAAAAGAATGAGAGTTTAGAAAAGAAAACAAAGAATATAGCATTAAGAATAGAATCAAAAGAATTAATCAATGAAGAAGATTCAGATGAAGAGAAAAACATCACCCTCCTTGTCAAAAAATTCAGTAAATTTCTTCAAAACGATAAAACGTTTACAAGAAAGAAAAACTTCAGGAAGAAAGATGCTTCTACTACAAATCAGAATTTTACTTTCTTTGAGTGTGGGAAACCAGGACATATGAAAGCAGAATGTCCTAACATTATCAAGAAGAATGCTACAAAAAGAAAAGAGTTCAAAAAGGCGTACATAGCATGGGAAGATAATGAAGTAAGTTCTTCATCAAATTCAGATAATGACAAATGCGCTAATGTTGCTTTGATGGCATCTCATCATTCTGATAATGAAGAAGAGGTTAGTAGTAATACTATTTGTTATGATAATAATGACTCTTGTGTTGAAGATAATGATGCACAACAAGCCATTAAAGAACTACTTAATGAATGTAAAAATATGTACAAAGTAGTGTCAAATCAAAAGAAACAGATTTTATCTCTAAATAAAAAGATTGACACTATGGAACAAAATTCTGAAAAACAAAAACAGATTTCTACATGCATTAAATGTGATTCACTTTCTTTCAAAATTGTCCAAATGAATAGAGTTATAGAAAGGTACGAAAAAGGACAATTTGGATTGGAAAATATACTTAGCATGCAAAGATATTCAAATGACAAAACTGGACTTGGTTACTCAAAATTTGATAAACCAAGTATTGGTAAAACTATCTTTGTAAAAGCAAGTAACCAATCCAAAAATGAGAAAGTAATAACTGTTCAAAAGAATCATTTTTGTCCTAAGAAAAGTATTATTCAAAAGAAACCTTGCTTTCCTAAAAAGAGTCCAAAATGTTTCTATTATGGTCTTAATGGTCACACACCTAATGCTTGTCATGTAAGGAACGTTGGTGTTCCACAAGGGCATTATGTGTGGGTCATGAAAGGTACTAATCTTCAAGGACCCAAAACACTTTGGGTACCTAATAAATTATAAATCTTGTTTTGTAGGAATACACACAAAGTACACCAAATATGTTGTACTTGGATAGTGGATGTTCAAAGCACATGACCGATGACAAAAAAAAATTTTCAGCACTAACTCTTGAGTCAAAAGGTTATGTGATCTATGGAGATAACAACAAAGGAAAGATTTTGGGCATTGGAAAGGTTGGCATGGCTCCATCTCCTCCAATTGAAGATGTCCTCTATGTTGAAGGGTTAAAACACAATCTCATAAGCATAAGCCAGCTTTGTGACAAAGGTTACAAAATCACTTTCAACAAAAATGATTGCATTATCCAAAATGAGGTAACAAATGAAACTCAATTTATTGGTAAGCGTTTCAAAAATATTTTTACAATTAATCTTGATGATTTATCCTTAAAAATGAAATGTCTTATGGTAAGTGACAACGATGATGCTTGGCTATGGCATAAAAGATTTGCACATATCCATATGGATCACTTAAACAAGTTAGTTAAGCATGAACTTGTTGTAGGCTTACCAAAAATGAAATTTATTAAGTACAAATTATGTGACGCTTGTCAAAAAGGTAAACAAACTAAAGTTTCCTTTAAACCCAAAAATATTATATCAACTTCAAGACCACTTCAATTAATACATATGGATTTGTTTGGACCATCAAGAACTAAAAGCCTTGGTGGAAATTCATATGGACTAGTAATAGTTGATGATTTTTCAAGGTTCACATCGACCTTATTTTTGGCAAATAAAGATGAAGCCTTTAAAGCTTTTCAGAAATATGCCAAACTAGTCCAAAATGAACAAGCCACCAAAATTGTATCAATTAGAAGTGATCATGGAGGAGAATTTCAAAATACATCTTTTGTAGAATACTGTGAAGAAAATGGAATATTCCATAATTTTTCTGCACCAAGAACACCTCAACAAAATGGAGTTGTTGAGAGAAAGAATAGATCATTGGTAGAACTTGCAAGAACAATGCTAAGTGATTCAAGTCTACCAAAATACTTTTGGGCAGATGCTGTAAGTACAGCTTGTTATGTATCCAACCGAGTCATAATCCGACCAATGCTGAAGAAAACTCCATATGAACTTTATAAAGGAAGAAAGCCGAACATCTCTCACTTTCACATATTTGGATGCAAATGCTTTGTGTTAAATAATGGTAAGGACAATCTCGGAAAATTCGATGAGAAGGCCGATGAAGGTATTTTTATTGGTTATTCCTTAACTAGTAAAGCATTTAGAATTTTTAATAAAAGAACTTTGATAGTTGAAGAATCTATATATGTGTCTTTTGATGAAACTAACCCCTTAAAAGAGGATAGAATTATTTATGATAATGATGATGAGACAAGTACAGAAAATCAAGTTGATCAAACAACTCAAAAGGACGAAATCAACATAGCACAACTAGATCAACACACTGATCTTCCTCAAGAGTGGAAAACCCATCGTGATCACCCGATTGACAACATAATAGGTGATATCAACAAAGGAGTCACTACAAGGCTGAATCTCAAAGATGCTTGTTTAAATATGGCATTTGTTTCTCAAATAGAACCTTCCAAAATAGGTGAAGCCCTCAAAGATGATCAATGGATACTTGCCATGCTTGAAGAACTAAATCAGTTTGAAAGAAACAAAGTTTGGGAACTTGTTCCAAATCCAGGAAATAAACACATCATTGGTACCAAATGGGTGTTTAAGAACAAATTAGATGAAAATGGAATAGTTATCCGAAACAAGGCAAGATTGGTCGCACAAGGATACAATCAAGAAGAATGGATTGATTTTGATGAAACATTTGCTCCAGTAGCAAGATTAGAAGCAATCTGACTACTACTTGTTTATGCTTGTTCTATGGATTTTGAAATATTTCAAATGGATGTCAAGAGTGCGTTCCTAAATGGCTATATCAATGAGGAAGTCTACGTCAAACAACCACCTGGGTTTGAAGACTTCAAAAATCCTTCACATGTCTTCAAATTAAAGAAGGCACTTTATGGTTTGAAACAAGCTCCAAGAGCCTGGTATGATAGATTGAGTAAATTCTTATGTGAACATGGATTTGAAAAAGGTAAAGTTGATAAAACCCTATTTATTAAAAGAACAAATGATCATACCTTACTTGTTCAAGTCTACGTAGATGATATCATATTTGGATCAACCAAAAGTGAAATATGTGAAGAATTTTCATTAATGGTGCAAGGAGAATTTGAAATGTCCATGATGGGAAAATTAAATTATTTCCTAGGACTTCAAATCAAGCAACTTAAGAATGGCATCTTTATTCATCAGACCAAATATTCTAAAGAATTATTAAAAATATTTGAGATGGACAGCAGTAAAGAAAATGCAACTCCCATGTATGTTGATAAAGACGAATCTGGTAAATCAATTGATGCATCAAGGATATAAGACGAACCGAAAAAGCACAAGTGGCACTTGTCACATTCTAGGAAATGCACTAGTATCATGGTCTTATAAGAAACAAGCATGTGTGGCCTTAAGTACTGCAGAGGCAGAATACATAGCAGTAGGCAGTTGCTGTGCTCAAATCCTTTGGCTAAAGCAACAACTTTGTGACTATGGACTTGATCTGGGATGTATTCCTCTGAAATGTGACAATACCAGTGCCATCAACATCGCTAAGAATCCAGTCATGCACTCTCGAACCAAACATATTGACATACGTCATCATTTTTTGAGGGATCATGTGCTCAAAGGAAATGTTGAAGTTACCTTCGTGGACACTCATAATCAACTGGCGGATATTTTTACAAAGCCACTACCTAGAGAATCATTTTACAAGATACGAAGGGAACTAGGCATTCTAAATGAGAATGATCTCTAAAAAGGTTTGAAAGATTTGTAAGTCATATCAGTTTTTAATTTTAAATTTTTCCATCTTCTTTTACTTGATATATGATTCTTTAACATCTATGTATGTTTTACTACATGTTTAAAATGTTTTTGGTCTATTTATTGTTAAAAATTTCACTTTGGAAACGAAATTTTTACTGTTGTATTCGAATACAGACAGTTTGTAGTCGAATAAACGTTCCTAGAAAAACATGTATTCGAATACACCAAGTCGGTAGTCGAATACAGATTCGAATTTTTTTTCATATAAAAGGAAGGTTAAACAGTTTTTAGGTTACGAATACAAAAACTGGTAGCCGATTACAATCAAAACCTCTGGTTTCCTTTCTTCGAAAAAAATTCATCCAAACTACATACAATCATCTCTAAACCTTCCCCTCATCATCCATTACATCTAAGATTATGTTGAAATCAAACCCAAAACCCTAATTTCCCCAAAAACCGTAAACTTCATCTTCTCAAAAATGGATGCACGCAAAAGGGGACCAAGAACTAAGGTTGCTACTGTGGGTCCTTCAAAGAAGCGAAGAAACGACAACATGGCTGACCTATCCAGATTACTTCATTCCCTAGAAGAACTGGACAGATTCAGAACCCATTTTTATGACAAAAAGCTGATAACCCCAAAAATTGGTACGCTTGATTCATTTTCTGAGTTTAAATTTCCTGAGTTACTGAAGGCTAAAAATTTAGACGAATTTATTGGATACAATGGTCCTATTTATCCTGACCTAGTTAGGGTATTCTTCTGTAACCTTGAAAAGGAAGGGAATAAATTAGTGTCTAAGGTTAAAGGAAAGGTTATTAATTTAGACACTAAACTTATTGGAGAAATTCTGCACATACCTTATGAAGGTCAGAAGATGTGTCCAGGACATCTATATGAATGGGTGAACACTACAAAATATGATGCCTATATTTCGTTGTGCCGTTTTGACAAAGACACTATGGAAAGAAAACGCACACAGGCTGGTTCAGAATTTGCTAGACAAAGATATGGTGTTGGTAATATGACTGTTGACAACAGATTACTACATTATTTCTTAAGCTATATATTGATACCAAAAGCAGGGAACAACTCACAGATCTTTGAATTTGAACTTCAAATTATGATCTTCATGATAGAAGGGGCTGATCTAAACTGGGCATACTTCGTCTGCTCAGTTCTATATGCTTCAAAAGATTCTATAGCTTTACCCTACGCAAGAGAAGTCACAAGAATTCTGGATCATTTTAAAGTTGATTTCTCAGGCGAGGTGCTGTACCAGACCACCAAACTTAAGTGTTTTGCCTAATATGAAAATAGTTTGGAGTGAATCACTTCAAATTTATGTCCATAAGGGTGATCTTGGACAAAGTTCATCAACTGCCCAAGATGAAAATGCAAAAGAAGCAGAACCAACAACAGGCCCAGCAGTAGCACCAGAAGCAGCACCAGAAGATGCACCAGAAGCAGCAACAGCAGTAGCACCAGAACCAGACAACATAGCACAGACTGAAGACATCATATCAAACAGAATGATTATGGACAAACTTAACTTCATTCAATCCTTTATCACAGATCAATTTCAACACTTGAATGAGTCTTTCAGTAATCAAATTCAGAACATGACTGATTCCTTCAACAACCAATTCCAAGATCTTGAATCAACCATCACTAAACATCATACCTTCTTTCATCAAGAACATAGTGACCTATCCGATAAAATTGACCATCTACATATTCCACCAAACTCAGATGATTAAATTGGCTATTTGCAGTTTTTTTGTTATTTGTTTTCTGCTCTGTTTAACTTTTCCATTAATACTCTTAGTTTCTTTTAATATGTATTACTAGACATGGTTTTGTTATAATTTTATTTGATTGCAAATCCTTCTATATATCATGTGATGCTTCTATTTTTTACTTGTGTATATTCTGTTTATAAGTATCCTCTTCCTTTTTGATAATGTCAAAAGGGGGAGAAAAAGTATATATATATATATATATATTGTTGTTGCTAGTTATTTTGTACAGATTCTCCAATACTTAAAAAGGAGAAAAACATATATCAAGGGGGAGTAAGCACACATCTAGGGGGAGAAATCAAGACATTGAAATTCAAGCAACAAGATTTTTGTCATCATCAAAAAGGGGGAGAATGAAAATTAAAGATCTACATTTTTGATGAAGACAAAAAGTTCATTGATAAAAAAGCAAAAGGGTTTTAAGCAACTCATCGTTCAAATTTATGTTTAGGTAAAGTATTTAATATTAAATCAAAAATACATTTCAAGTACAATATTATGAGAACCATCTTGATATCATATGCATTAAAATGCTTTATAAAAATATTTAATAACATAAACATATGTTTGAAAATAAAGTTTTTACAAAAACTAAATATCTGTATTCGAATACGAAATGTCGTAGCCGAATACAGATTACAAATCAGAAGCTAAAACTAAAGATCTGTATTCGAATATGAAGTGTCGTAGCCAAATACAGATTGCAAGTCAGTAGCCAAAACTGAAGATCTGTATTCGAATACGAAGTGTCGTAGCCGAATACAGATTGAAAGTCAGTAGCTAAATTTAAACGTTTGTATTCGACTACAGCTTTGTCTATTCGAATACAACTCAAGTCAGTGGCAATAATCTCATACTTGTATTCGACTACAAGGTATTGTATTCGAATACGAAGTTCAAATTTTAAATACAAACAGAACGTTATATAAGTGTATTCGAATACACTGAAACTGTATTCGAATACAACTTCGAAACAATGCAACTTTTTAGTTTTGAAACATTGCACAAGTTCATCAAAACGTTTGGGAACCATTGCCATTGATCTGAAGTGTTACCTATGAAGTATAAATACTTCAAAGTTTCAGTTTTAACTTAGAACTTTCGACTTACCTTTTAGAATCAATTTTCTGAAATATCAAACACTTCAAAACTTAATTTTCATATTTTCAAGTACATGCTTTTCATTTTCATATCATTAAGAAAGGTTCTCAGTTGTACTTGGAAGATTGATTGATTAATTATCAAATACTTAGTGTTATAACCTTGTTCTTAGTAAAGAACATCATTAAAAAATCATTGTATCACTTGAAGAATTTAGTGTAGATTCTTCAAGTTTTGTTAACTGAGATAGTGGTGTACTATCTTCTGTTAAGTGTTAAAGAATCTGTAACTTAAGTCTTAGGGTTAGACTTGTAACATATTCGAACAAAGTGGAAAATCTCTTGTGGTGTGCAAGAGGACTGGATGTACCCTTGGTTGTAAGGGGAACCAGGATAAATTTCTGTGTGTTTTTACCTTCTGTCATTTACTGCTTTCATTCACTAACACAGCAAGATTAAACAAACTCAAAATAGTCACTTAAACAATCTCCAAAACTCTAAAAATAGAAAAACTGTCTGACACCTAATTCACCCCCCTCTTAGGTGCAACTCTGTTCTTACACATTCCATCAATGTTTTCATCATCTTCCATCTTGAACATCTCATACTGCTTGACCAGTATGTTAGCCCTTGCTTCTTGAACCTGCTGGCTTCCTTCATAGGTTAGAACCAGACTGTCGAATATGCTCTTTGTTGTTTCTTTATCTGTGCATCTGTCAAATTCCTTGAATGTGATGGCACTGATCATGATGTTTCTGGACTTGTGATGAAGTTTGTATAATCTACTTTGGTCTGGTTTCATATCATCCATGTCCAGTTCTTTAGTTGGATCTCCTAGAACAGTAGGTGTAGTGTATCCTTTGACTACCATCTTCCATAATTCAGGATCTTGAGATATGAAGAAACTTCTCATTCTGTCCTTCCAATACTCAAACCTTTCTCCATCAAACAGTGGTGGTCTGTTGATGTTGCCTCCCAAATCATCTTTGGATTCTTCCATGTTGAACCCCTTGGACCTTTCCTCAAACACTGTTAAGTGCTCAACCTTGAGACCCAACTCTGATGCCAATTGAAGGTGCAAACACGAGAAGGGGGATTGAATTGTTTTTGACTAACTTGAATACTTTTTCTGTTTTTGCAGTTTTAAAACAAAACTTGATGTATGAATAAAACAGAGTTAGCAGCGGATATAAAATAAAAATAAAAACACATAATTTTATACTAGTTCACCGTTAACGAGGCTACGTCCAGTCCCTTCACCTTGAAGGATTTCACTAATTCAAAACCTTGAATTACAACAGTTCCACTGACCCTCCAAGTCAGTCTTCTCAAACAGTCTAACAATCCTAGACTCTTGAGGAATACAGCACCTTGACTTCCTAAGTCAAGTCTTCTTCTACCAATCTGAAAACCCCAGATTGTAGAAGGAACTACAACGCCTTGAATCTAATTGCCAAGTAATCTGCTACCCCTTCTGACTCCCTCAGATTGTAGACTCTAATTCAAAAACTTAGATCTAACACAAGGGAAAGAAAATAACACGAGTGCTTGCTTTTGGAAAGCTGGAACTCACAATTAACCTCACTGAAAACTTAAGTGTTTGCTTTGGAAGTGTATGACTCTTTTGTGATTTTCGATGCTAAGTATTCTGCCTTGAGCCTCCTTTTATAGATGCAGATTAGGGTCTCTTCCAAGTTTAAATTCGAGCTGTATCTTGCTAGATTCTCTTGCAAAAATATCTTGACCAATCGGGCTTCACTTAAATAAAAAACATATCTTTTTAAGCTTCAGATTTGCTTTCAAAAATAACTGGCAAATCTCGTCTTTAGTTTCTTCCCGCCAACAGCTTCTGAACTCCCATACGACTTCACTTTATTTTTGTAACAAATCCTTTTAATACTTTGATCAAATTTAATTAAATCTCCACCGTTAATCCTCATGATTAAATCTGGACCGTTTGATCTTCTGCTCTCATCCACATCTGAACCATACTAAGTGATCTGCTGTGATCCTCTTATTTCGGCCAACCCTGGACCACACTTCCTGATATTCTGATCTCAACCAACCTGGTCTAGCAAACTGATCTGTTGTGATCCTCTGATCTCGGCCAATGCCGGACCACACATTCTGACCTTCTGATTTCGGCCAACACTCGACCATGGTCTGATCTTCTGATCTCGGCCAACACTGGGCCATATACTTAAATCTGGACCATTGATCTGAATATCTTCCCTCTGATCTGGACCAATTCTGGACTTGGTCTGGATTAAACTGAAATTAAATCTAGACAAATAATATTTTAGTCTGGACATTTTACCTTCTGATTTGGATCAGGTCTGGATCATATTTGGAAATCATTTCTTCTGGTCTGGACTTAGTTTCATACCCTGAACCATGCTATCTTCTGGTCTGGGTCAAATCTGGATTGAATCTCTTGTTCTGGACCCATTAATTTATCCTTTGATTAAGTCTGGATCAAGTCTGGGTTGTTTATCATTTCACTGCCAGGCCATCTTCTAGTCAAAATAACTTCTGGACTAAGTCTGACTTATGATTCCTTCTGGTCTAAATCAAGTCTCCCTCTGGCAGGCTTCCTTCTGGTCTGGTCCAGGTCTCCTTCTGACTTTGCTTCCTTCTGATTTGGGCCAGCAAAGATATCCTCTGGCGATTTCAGGATGCATCCTCTGGTACCTTCTGGATGCTTTTTCTGGTGTCTTCATCTTCTGTCTCTGGAAACTTCATTTTCTGGTGGCATTTAATGTAATAATTCAAGGTTCAAAATAAGATTACATGGAGTGCTTTTGTAAACATCAAAATCCTAAGTACTTAGAACCAACTTGGTTCCAACAGAAACCCCATCAGAATTACATTTAATCTAGTTGGAAGAAGGAGAAAACTAATGAACAAGGGCGAATAACTCGAGCACAAGGAGGACGAAAATTACCTTAAAAAATTAACGTATGAAATTCCTGGATTTATGAATGTATGCTTCCCTTTGAAAAATTACCAAAAAGAGAAACATCCCCTTTCATTATATTTTTAACCTAGGACAAATAAAATTGAACCTTCCTTCATTTCTACATTACCAAATCATCCAAAAACTATGAGTGATTAAAGATAAGCAAAAATAAAATAAAAATTGATAAAGAGATATTTTACTGCTATGCTATGCTGAGTAAAATATCGTTTTTTTTACAAATCATTTATAATATAATAATTATAATTTACTGTTCAAATATTTTTTATTGATCAATTAATTAATATATCACAAATCAATTAGTTAAAAGAAAGTAGGAGATATAAGATTGGTTCACTGGCTGCATGGGAGAGTTTAGGAGGAGAGTGATAAGGAAGTGGCTAATTAAATCTCCACCAACAACAAAATATTAATAATATTAACAATACTAATTGCTAATATCAGTTATTGCAAAAAAAAAAATTAGTTAAAAGACAATATATACTAATATTTCATCAATAGTGTGGATTAAATGTCTTCAACTTTAAAATTTGAAGAATATTATAATACACTAATTATAATTTATTGCATAAATTATGTATGAGATATATATTTGTCAGTAGTCAATTAGTTAAAAGATTATATTTCACGAATCATTTAGTTAATAGAGAAAATTTGACTAAAATTATGATAAAATAATTTTAAATCATTGTATAAAACATACACGAGACAAGTATAGTGTCTCTTGCATATTTACAGATAAATTAAATATATATATATATATTCCACTAACTATAATTTACTTTATAAACTTTAAATGAAACAAATATTTTTCAACTTTTATGTTAGTTAATATAGGATCTTTTATGAATTAATTAGTTTAAAAGAGAAATATCTATTTCATTAATATGTGTATCTTGAATATCTCTTAGATAAAACTTAAAGAAAATTATAATACTCTAATTTTAATTTATTGTATAAATTATACAAGGGACATCTTTTTCAGTGATCATGTTCTAAAAATTAGAGCATATTAGGATAATATATGATATTAGATTATATTATATTATCATATTAAAAAATAATCAAATGATATTATTTAAGGTTAAATAAGTTTTTACTATCCATAAAATTTTAAGATATTGTTTTAAGTCCCTATAAAATATATTAATTTTAGTCCCTACAAAATTATTATCCAAACATTTTTAGCCCTTGTTAGAATGTTGACATATATTTTTGAATGAGTTTTTTATAGACATATTTACAGTATTGTAAAAAGTGCATCCACAAAAATCGAATTCAACATTCTATTTCTAAGTCTATATTTTTATTATTTTTATGATGGGTTTATGACATTTACAAAATTAATATTCAGTTCATCTTAAGTTTAAAAAATTCTAAATCTTTATAGGGAAACTTTTTATAATATTTTAAACTTTTTGCATTGTGGTTTATTCATCAAGCTTTATTTTTCTATAATTTAAAAAAAAAAACATTTCCTCTATGTCAAATATTTTTAATAAATATTATGCCTTAAATTATTTAATTAGTTCTGTTTTTGGATAAAATTATTTTGAAAACTATGTTAAAAAAATAATATGATATAGTATAGATTTTATGATGATATTCACTTCTCTCCACATATATTACATGATTGTATACAATTAATTATTATGAGTTTTTTTTGTGAACTACTAAACTAATGGAAAAAACAACAGAAAGATAAAAGAATAAATTGCGAAAAAATTAAAAGTTTGATTGATAGCGTGTTTTTAAAATGAAGTATACAGTCGGTATTTATAGACAGAACTAATCCTACTTGCCAAAATATCGTGGCCTCCAAAATCCAATCATGACTATCCTTAATCGACTAGTCTTGCAGGTGGTGCATGTTGTTTTTCGTTATTGGGTGTATGTGGCATCTCATTTTTTTGCCTTGATCTCCCTCCATCGTGGCAATCCCCCTCATCCACACATGTTTTTCAACTTATATTCAACCTCTACAAAATTAGTCGCTTCAATAAGTGGTGGCTAAAAATTTGAAACACGAGTTTTATAGATTAATTATCGATTTCGTATAACTCGTATTCGATAACTCGTAGTTCATCTGACCTTTATTCGGCTATCGGGGTATCGATAAACCTCATTCGAGTGTTGGCTACTCTCAATCAACAACTTATATTATTTTTTAGTGTAAACAATAATAAATGTTAAAGCTCGAGTAAAAAACTTAATATTATTTTTTTATTGAAATATTATGTAGAATTTAGAATATCTTATAATTATTATATATAATTGTTAATATATAAAATATTATGATATAAAAATTACAATAAATGACCCAAGAAATGATCAAGCAATTAATATATGATAATAATATATCAAATTTAAACATAAAAATAACCTTTTTGTCATTTAGTCCAACCTTTTTAGGTTGAATGTCTTTATCATATTCAAATCCAAGATGTCACAGTTGTATGTGAGTTTATAGATGATATTTATCATCTCTTTCATAGACAAAAAAAAAATTCAAATAGAGTGATAAAATGATCAAAACAATGAAAGATTAATGAATGGTTATTTTTTATGATTATTTTTTTTAAAATATATTTTTTATGATAGATAAATCAAAAGTAATTTTTTATTAAAAAATTTAGATCTTTAAAATAATATTGAATAATATATTTTTCAAATAATTTTGTCAAAAAATAATACAACAAATAAAAAAATAAAATCATCAATAAAATGATATTTAATGGAATATTTAAAATTCCATAAAAAATGAAATATTTAAAATTAATAACAAAATAATCGTATTTCAATAAAGTAGTAAAATAATCAGAAAAAAGTTAAGGTTAAATAAATTAAAATTGATAAAGGTTTATTAAAGATTGTAAGTTACAAATAAAAGACATGTATTTAATGATAAATTAAGCCCAAATCTCTTTTACATAAGAACTTGCTTTCTCTATAATTATAAAATGACACGTCACAAATTCTATTTGTCGCCTTTTGCAGAAATTATTTATTATTATATAATAAAATAAGTGAGCCACAAATATGTAAATAATACTGTAGTTTTTTTTTTAAAATATAAATAATATTGTAGTTAATCTATATTAATTTGTATATGTAAATATAATTTTTATAATTAAATTTCTTCTATCATATTAATATGTTATTGGTATGAAACAAAATAATTATACATTTAACTTTATATAAAAAGGATTGCTAATTTACATTTACTTATTTTCGGAAGGTATTGATTAACCACCTACACATTTTCTATTTAGAATAATAAACTACCATTATTTACAATTTTAAATAAGAAAAATTAACAATTAATTTTGCATTTTTTTTACAAGAATTTTATAATTTTCTTTATTTTAATAAGAAAATGTAGATTAATAATCTACATATTTTCTATTTAAACTAAAAACCCAACACTTTATCTTGGACACCTACCTAAATATGTGATTACTAATGTAATTTGATATATTATTTTAAAGTTTTATCATTTATTTTTCTACCTTCTTTATGTGTCTAAGTTAAATTATGATAAATATATCAGAAAATAAAACAACCAACAATAATTATTGTCTTGCGTTATCTAAAGCACCATTCCCAATACAAGAATTTCCATGTCTCACAAGTTGGATGAGAATAGGCTAAACTGAGTTAGACTTTGCAATTATGAGTCTGGTTTGTCAAAAGGTTTAAGGTCTAAGCATAACATGTGACATGTCATAAGTTTATTTTTTAAGTCTAACCTTAATAAAATTTTGGTATGGTCTGCTAGTCTACTAGCTATTTTATTTTAACATTTTTGAATAAATAATTAAACATATCTTTAAATAAATTAATGAGTTAATATGTAAATGAAATAATTATGTTCTATTTTGATATTTAATATGACATTTTGAAAAATATGACTTTATACACATTCTACTTCAATTCTATTTTATAATCATTTAAATATGTCAAAAACTAAAGAAGGTTAATATGAGTAAATTATTAAAAGTTGAATATCTAACAAAAAGATCAAAATTTAATATAATAATTATAGAAATGAAAAAAAATATATTTATATTTATTTAAATAGGTTGGTCTGATATACTTAAAAGACTTGTTATGTAGTCATTATCCTGACTCTTTTAGCTAAATATGCTTTTTTTAAAATTAGTGATTTTATTTGTTTAAAAGAAAAGTCTAACCTAGTCTGGACCTGACGTAAACTAGATCATATACCTCTATCGATCAATCTGATCTATTCCCACTTCTAATCTCAAAGAAGTGCTCATTTTAATTTTCTAACTTCATGATTAGATTTACTTGTTACGGTCCTCTAAAATAGTACCTACATTCTTAATTATAACCCTCTATATTATTTTCACATATATTTTTAAAAAAATAGGTAGTTTAGTTAGTATTATTAAATAATGTGTATTTAGAAAAATAATATTAAATGAACCTAATAACTTGAATGAATGCTTATATTTAAGGCTACATTATTTTATAAAAAAACGCTTATAAATAGAGGCAAAGGAAGTAATTGTTGATCTAATATACAACAGCAAAAATAAATAGTTTAATTGTAATTTTAGTCCCTTTATTTTTACCAGTTCATGAAATAGGATCCTCAATTTTAAAATCTAACGATTTTGATCACTCATTATGATTTTTTAATTAAAAAATAGCGATATGACATGTTTTAAATAACGTGACATATACTACAATGATTTATAATGACTAACACATATGAAATCGAAATAAAGTTCTCTAAAAATTTGACTTTTAACTTCATAAAATTTTCATTTTTGTAATTTAATTAATGACTTATGATAATTAATACATCTATATGATTACATATCATGAAATCAAATGTCACATTATTTAAAATATGTTAGATCGTCATTTTTTAGTTGAAAAATCTGAAAGACAGACCAAAATTATTGACTTTTAAAATAGAAAAATCAATTCCGTGAATTGATAAAAATAGAAGCAACAACACTACAATTAAACTAAAATAGATATATCTAAAATACGTGTAATTAGTTATTGTAAATAAAATACGTATAATAATTAATTGTATACAATCATATAATATATGGGAAGGGAAGCGAAAATCATCATAAAATCTATAATATTATTCTTTGACTTAATTGCAGTTTTAGTCCATCTATTTTTATTATTAAATTGATCCGTCTATTTTAAAATCTGATCATTTTAGTCCCTTGTTTTTATTTTTTTAACTAAAACAAGATATAACATATTTTAAATGATGTGACATAAGATATAACAACGTAGAATGATTAACAGTCATGAAATTATCATAAAACTCTCTAAAAACTTCAAATTCAACTACATAAATTATTCATTTTTGTAATTTAATTAGTGACACGTGAATAATTAATCCATCTAGATGATTCTATATAAATGACATCGTATGTCACGTCCTTTATAAAATGTGACATCATCGTTTTTTTAGTTCAAAAATTTGAATGAGACCAAAACTGTTGGATTTTAAAATAGAGGGATAAATTTCGTGAATTGGTGAAAATAGATGACCAAAATTATAATTAAATCCTATTTTTGTAATATATTTTTAAAAATAATTTTATCCAAAAACATTACTAGTTAAATTTTTAAAGGCAACATATTTATTAAAAATATTTGACATAGCAGAAATATTTAAAAAAAATTATAGAAAAATAAAGTTTGACTAGTAAAGCGCAATGCAAATAACGACATAAAAATCGGACGTTTGTCGCGATCACACTATAGAACAAAAAGAACACTATAAAGGAGATTTGAATTGTGTTTTTTTAAAAAAAAACTTTTGCGCATCTATATTTAAAGTTAAAAAGATAACGCACGACTGTGAAAATAGAGTAGAGAGACACAACAATTTATCCTGGTTCACCACTAACACGGTAGCTAAGTCCAATTCCTTTAACTTGAATGATTTAAACCACTAAATTATCACTAAATCAGACTTACACTTGAACACCTACTAGTCACACTGATCATATTCAATTTTCTCAACCTTCTAGCTTAATACACTTAAGTTGTTGAAGAAGACAACCGCTAATGGGCTTGGTTACAACAAAAAGGTTTTGGGGTTTATATGAAATATCTCTTGTAGAGAGAGTTTACAATTTTTGCTTCAGAAAAATTCTCTTAGCACTAACAAAATGATAATAATAGTACATATGTGGTTATTGCTTGTTGCTTGTATTTAGTGTATTGGTCTTTGTTGTGTCTTGCTTTGTTGATGGAGGCACGTCCTTTATAGAGTACAATTAGGGTTTCTGGCTATTGTATTGAATGCAGAAAATCAGGATAATCCATGAAGTTTCGCATCGTACCATTGTGATATTGATTTGATAGAGAGACTTTTCATAAAAGACTGATCTTGTACTGATTCAGCATGTCTGTTTGAAACGGTTGGAAAGTACAGGGAACAATGATCGAAGAGTGTCTTGAGACCTTTAGACAAGTAGCTGATTCAGGATGTGTATCAGAGGATGCACAAATTGCTTTGTCTTCAGAGCGTTGACTTTTTCAGAGGATGGAACTTCAGAGTAAGACAATCAAATGCTTGATGTGATTGTAAGAGGCAAAAGAATTTTTGTCACACTTATCAGAAACTGATTCAGAAGAATGCTTATCTGAGGGAGACTATCAAAATTCACGTTTGAGTTCATTAGAGGCAAAAAAAAATGTGACAATGCTTTGCGCTATCAGAGGCATTGCAACGCAATGCAGATTGGCGTATCAAACTTGGCGAAGAGAGGGCAATACGTGTTGTATCTTTGTCTTTATCCATATAACAGAGAATACGTTGAGAGTCCATTGACCGAGCATATGAATTCGAACCTGAACACTTAAATTTAACATTAGAGCATCAAATTGTTCCCACAAACAATTTTGTTATCGTTAAAATAAGTGAGGGACTTATTTCTTCAAATCAGTTTGGTTCTAACACACACACTCGCTCACTCTCTTCAGCCTCTGTGTGGGCTTCGTACGCGTGTGAATAATGTCATCTTCAACCTCTAACAGGTCAACCATGACCAGAACCGGGTCAAAACGCAGGTCGAACATCCAGCTGCGTTTTCTTACATTTTTCAACTCCGTTTCGTGTGATTCTTTATGGTTACGTACAAAATACAATTGCTAATCATTTTGACCTAAATTTATTGAGTATTAAACATCAAAACGTGAGATTATAATAAAAAATTGCGGATCTATAAACTCATAATAAATAAAAAAACACGAAATCAATAGCATTAGTTTCCTATGATTGTTGTCTAAGAAATCCAATGATTTTGTGCATTAATTTATTGTATATCAATATTCAAAAATTTGCTAAAACACAAAAACGAAAATCATCCAAAAAATATATAAAATTCGAAAAAGAAACTAAAAGGTACAATTTCCTCAAATATATAATGTAGAAGAATAATAGGAGAGAATATAAAGATTATTATTGAAAAAAATTTGAACTTGGATGAAGAAAGAATGCAAAAGATGTGAATTGGCAAATGGAAGAAGATGAGTAACATATTAAATTTTTAAAGGATGTATCTGCAAATACACAATTTTACTTGCTATAATTTTAAGCTATTTTTTAATGACATGATTAATAAGTGAAATGTGGCTTATTATAATTGGTAACACCTCATGTGGGTATTGTACCCATCTTTTTTAAATGGGTAAGGTAGGTGTCATCTTTTTATTTGATAAATACTCTGGATCGCATTTAATGGCCCTGCATTGATTATGTATTGTCGACATAGGGTATTGGTTCAAAACATGGGCAAGATCGATAATGGAGAGGTCTGCTCCAACTCAATAATAACCATACGTGCTAATAGTGGGGTATCCAGCACATTAAGTCTGCCAGTACAAAAATTTATATATATATATATATAAATATATATAGGCATTTGAGTGGTATAAATCGAGCAATTCACTTATAATATAGAATTAGTAATATTAATTATTGATTATTAAATCAATGATTGATATTATTTACATATCTATAACCAATTATGGAATTATATTATCAACCATTAGTACCAACTTTTCACATTCAAATCATATATATAAAGAGAGGAGGGATAAAGTTTCACTTAAAGAGATACACTAAAAGTTATACTTATTAAATAACATTGTATTAGATATATTTTTCAAAATCAACCATTAAATTGAAAGTTATTATCATATAGATCATATTTATAAATTTTGATATTAATCTATAAAATTTATTATTTCATCAAAATACGTCAAAATTAACATTATATATAATTATACTTTGATTATATCAAAACAAAAAAAGTATAAACAATTGTGAATTTAAAAATCTTTCAGTGTGATTTGATTATGTCTATTATCAATTGTGGTTTCAGATATATGAAATGGATTTAGTGATTTAATTGCATAATTTACATTGTGCATAAGCAAAAGGCACTTGACTAGCATTGTATGTAAAGGAGAAGTTTTAAATGACACTGTCTTGGTAGAAAATATTAAATTTATATCTTGGTTATGGTTTAGTGGGAGAAATGAGAGATATGTAAATCGTATTTATTTAAATTGGTGGCAAAATTCTTTAATTTGCATGCAATGCATCTGAATTGTTGTTCCCAAGAAATGGGGTCTCCTGTTGAGATATATTATTTAGTTGTGGTGCTGAAGGGACTGTGAAGATAGTTGCTTAGATAAATTAATCTGTCATAGTATTGGTCTGTAACAGGTTTTGATTAGTTTGAAAAATGTCAAATTATATAAGAGAAATGGTTTACATCCTTGAGGGAGTGGGTGCAATATTATGGGGGAATTGAGTGATGTTAGGTGAAGGAATTGTTGTACCATAGCATATTTGAGTAGGTGTGTTATTTTGTATTATTTATCTACTTTCGAGTATATTATTTGACGGGATTTTGCAGCCCTTGATAAAAGGTGGATAAAATTTTCTTTGCTAGGATGTTGGATCCAGACTGTGCTCATTGATGTAAGAGTTGTAGTACCATAATACTTTATTTAATTAAAAAAATTCATTATAAAAAATACAAAAAATCAACATGCTGTTGTGCAAATAGTGTACACATGTTTTCTTTTTTTCTTGTTTTGCTTGAGTTTTGCAGTCAAACAATTAGACAAGATAATGTAATAACATAGAAAAAATTGATTTTATTCTTTTTGTTCTATGTGTAGTTGTTTGTTATATGTATAGTTGATTGGTGATTAGTACAGAACAATTAAGTCTTTAATCATGTGACTCATTCTCTCAATCCCGTCTTCTTCTTTATTGTTATCTATAATTTGGTAGTTAGTAATGAACTTTGGTTGGGGTTTTCTTCTTCAAGTTCTACTATTTGTTTTTTTTTTTTTAGAGATGTCTTGAATTAGTCCTATAATCATGTTGTGTCTACTTTTGTTGGGATATTTTTCTTCAAGTTCTGCAATTTGTTTAATTTTTTCAGAGAGTTCTTTAATTTGTCCTATAATCATGTTTGTTGTCTATACTCATCTTTCTCTATATGTCCTTTATACTTTAGTTGCATTAGGGTCCACTACCTTTTGTTGCTTTCTCTAGTTTGTGGTTATTGTGGTTTTTCTTTTTTAAGTCTCATGGCTCATTGTATATATTTGATAGTAATTTATGCTAAATGTCATGTGACATCTAAATGTCTCATGATTCATAAGTAATTAATATTTAAAATTTTCTGCTTTATTTTTCTAATTAATGGGATCATGTTTATTTTTTCAATAAGAGTTACACTAAGAGTTAGATTGTATCGATAAACTCAATGAGTTACACTCGTTCAATAATATTGTGTCGAATAAATATTTTTTTTAATCGACCGTTAGATTCAAAGCTATTATCGTATATATCATATCTATAAATTTTGACATTAATTTATAATTATTTACTATGTCATCAAAATACGTCAAAATTAACATTATATATAATTACACTATTGACATTAATCTTAACAGATCATGATGACATAAGAAATGATTATAGATTAATATCAAAATTTATATATATGATCTATATGATAGTAGCTTTAAATATAATGTAAAAGTATAACTCATAGTATAACTTTTCAGGTGTAATTTTATCCCTCCTCATATATTTACACACGAAGAGATATACACATGATGTAATATTATATCGTTCAATCACGTTTTACTCCATGCATATATATTTTGTAAATTTGATCATTAATTGGATTGAAAGATTATTTCATCTTTATAAATTTTACATAAATATAAAGATTTTAATTGTCATGCACTATCAGTGTAAAATAATTTACATTGTCGATACATCACAATCATTTATGAACATGACTTTAGATGTAGATATGGTAAAAGTCAAATATCTCTAATTATCTAATGGTTGTGATTGAGTGACAATGTAAAAACTCTTTACATTGAGACTATATATGAATCAAATCAAAATCTAAAATCATTTGATATATTATTGAGGTACGAAGAAATTAACTTCTAAAGCACTTTTAATATATGACACTAATCTTGATTTATCTCAATAATGTATCAAATGATTTTAGATTTTTATAAAATATAATAGAGATGATTTATATGATATATTATTTCAATCAAATGGCAAACAACAACAACAAAAATTTCAATCAAACAATCAAAATTTGCAAAATATATATCAAATAAAACGTTATTGAGCAATGTAACATTAGTGCAATATTACATCGGTGTAATTTGATTCCTCCCTCTTTCTCTCTCTATATATATATATGAGATCAACTTTTGTAGACATTAAATATTATCAATTTCACCCTCTAATTAGTAACTTTCATTAAATAGATTAAATTTGAAAATTTTCATAAATCTATTCAAAATGTTTGGTATTTCATTGAATACATTCAATTCAATGTATAATATATTTTTTTAAATGTAAAATATAGACTATAAGATTATATAGTTACATATATCCAACTTCTATAAAATTTGGTATGCATTATTATTAAGTTACTATGAAACCAATAAAAAAGATACTATAAAATAATAATGTATTAAATGATTTTAAATGGATTGGGCTAAGGCTTAATGGTTGTTTCCTGTTGGGCTTGAGCCCAGTTCGGAACAGTTTCTTACTAAGCTTGTACTTCGGAGGTTCAAAGTGGAGGGTTTGATGAGCTGGTCAAATTTTTGGCCACTTGGATGCATGCTCGTATAACTATATGGTGGAAGAAGTTTATTTCATGGGAAGTTCTCGTATCGAAGTCTGGCTTTGATATGCCCGTCTGTTCCTTGGCCAAATTCACGAAGCGGGAATTTTGCAAAGCCGTGTGTTGGTGGAGTACCTGAAAAGACAGTTCGTGGGTCGTTTGCTTTAGACGTCATTCTGAAATGATTTCTAAATTCAAGGACGTGCACCCTGCTGACGCCGTCAACTCTTTTAAAAAGTACACATTTTAAGTGGAAGGTTGAGAAGAAGTATATGTTTGGCCTCACTAGATTGACATAAAGGTTTTGTTGAAGTGCAAGACCCCGAATACATTTGTCGAATGTCTTGGTTTGTCCTCTTTTTATATTACAATTCATATTCACTGTCTATGATCTGTACTTATATTATCTGAAATATTTGTGCACTTTCAAACCATCGTTGTTGTTGACTCTAAGCCCGCTAAGGGGGATAAATCTTCGGTGAAGAGGATCTTGCCACCTTAGGATAAGATGGTACCACCCTGCAACAAGTAGATCACCTCATAAACTACTTTGGACCTTTCGGCGCCCACCATTTCATCTTTTTCCACCACGTTAGCCAGGCCGCCAATGAGCTCGGGAATTTGTTGTATCCAATAGCTAAAAGTTTCAAAATGTTGGGTAAGATAGTGTTGAATTTATGAAGCATATGGATAGATTGGTTGATGAATCGTTTCAAAATGTCATCAACCACGTTGTCTTTTCAACTCCCCTTTGAATTTGGCCTTGGATGACCTCGACTAGTCAAAGGTGCTGAAGGATGGTTGTGTGGGTCTTGGCACTTTAAATATAAATATTATTCTGAGATTATATGAGTTTGTCTATCTTTTGTTGTACGTGTTGTCCCTATTTGCCCTATTTGTCTATTGCTCTGAGCTTATCGTCGCTTCATTGAAATAGAATTGAATCACTTACAGCAGAATGGGTCAACAAATTAGTGTGAATTGATCGAACGAATTAATGCGAATAGGATCGAGCAAATGAGTGTCAAATGATTTTAGCAACTTACTGCAGATCGAATCGAGCAACTCAGTGCAAACCCGTTGCTGAGGAGTCCTTGGCCAAAGGTGCCCTCTTCTTTCCCTACCTCCAAGTGAAAACTTGGAATGACGTGGACAAGGGAGGGAGCACACACGATGATTCGGTGGCTATCCAAGATAAGGGGTGTGCCGAACAAGGGGCGTCATCTACGCTGCTATGGTGGAACGATAGGGAGGGGCGCCTTTGGCGTCAGTATGTCGACCTTATCGTTAGATTGGGAGGGATGGGCCTAAGCCAATACTGGTTATCTGCAATAACATGACAAGAAACATATATTCAAAATACTTGTGTTACTATTATGACTTTGGAGCAATTCATTTACCAATATGTCCTAGTTAGGCCACATGCGGCTTTTCGAACCTTCAACTGTAATACACTTTTAGTTTGTCAGCATTCCGTGTTTGGGGTATGGCTTTGTCGACTGTCGAGTTGTGTTTCCAAGAGGTATGCTCATTTTTCTGTCTTAGCTACCACACGATAATGGCCCTCCCAGTTAGGGGCGCGCTTCCCTTGGTCAACATTATTCTGTCTGATGTTAGCTTTGCATCAGACGAGCCATCTCACCCTAAAGTAGGTATTAAATAAAGGAATCTAGCTATGAAGGAAACATTTATGAAACTTGGATTGGTTTTTTGAAAATCAAATCACCCAATTGGTGTTAATAACTGCCACATTATCAATATCTAGCATCTAAGTACTCCAATTTTTATCAATAACTTGGAAAATAGGAAGGAAAAATAAAAGAGACCAGTGCAGTCGATGTTAGTGTGTAGATTTTCACCCAGCCAAATTTAAAAGTTATTAGCAAAGGAACAATCTAAAAAAAATATGTTTAGCATCCTTTGTGAAGTTTTTCATTCTCACCAATTTTACCATGAAAGATGCGTCAAATCAAGAAATACTTAGATAGTAGAACACATTCATTTCAAAACGTCTTGGCCCAAGGAAAGGATTTTCCAAGTGTATTGATAAAGTTATAAGCTTCCTTGAAACTCATATTACCATAATTTGATGCCGACCAAACTAATTTATCATCTTTAACAAAGTTAGGAATGTTGATACCGTTAATCTTATCAAGTAAGTTCACAAAATTGCTAGTCTAATAATCCCAGATAAACTAAGACCCTATTGACACAAAATACCAATTTGATGTTTTAAAGATAACAAATATTTTAATCGTATTTTTAAAATTTTGATCATCTTGTGATCTAACATGTGTTTTTGAGTGTTTTAAGATATAAATAGGAACTAATTATAGTATAAGTTTTTCACTCTTAAAAAGAACAAAGTTATTATTCAAATTAACTAAAAGAACGTCGTTCTTATGGCTGAAAAAAATGAAGACCAAAAACATTCTTGTATGATGAAGCCAACACAAGAGCCATAAATGCATGCAAGTCAACTTAGCAATAAAAGAGAATCAACTTTGATGCTTAAGTCATTTCAATGTTCTTGCATTTAAGAAGTCATTTATGGATAAGAATGATTGAAAAATAATCTGAAAAACATTCTTATGGGTCTAGGCAAAAGGAATATATCATAAACGCTTTGTTTGATCTAACAAAGATGTTAGCACTATTTTAGATTTCATTTAGATCAATGAGAGCTCAACAAATCAAATTTGTTTTACTCAAAGATTGGCTCATAGTTTTGATTATGATCATTCTCTCCACTTGCAAGCCACAATAAGTGTATGCAAGTAGAAAAGGTGATTGACATGTTTACAAGTTCCCATGCTGCTACACTAAAGAACTAAGAGGTGGCATAATTTGAAGTTTTCAAGCTAATCCACTCCTTTAAAAATGTAATAGAATGTTCTAATGGTTGAAGAGAACATTCTAATAAATTTTAACATAAAACAAAGATGACTCGTCAAGAAGGATTGTTTTGTGCCTTGATTAACATGCACGACAACTCTATTTTTCTACTACAAATTTGAAGCCTTCATCATCTATATATAAGAGTGATCTCAACACTTGAATTGCAAGAGTATAAACTACAAATCATCATTCACTTGTTTATTTCTTACAAGTTTTTATAAGACTCTCTTTTATCATACACTAAACATAAGCCCAAGTTTAAGGGTGAACTAGAATAATTCGTTTTTGTGATTCTCTCTAACTTAAACTTTGATTTTTAAGTATACCCTGAAGTAACAATATCAATTTACAAGGAATGGGAGTTTGAATTGTAAATTTTCCTATTTAAACATTCTCTGTTAAAACTTAAGAAAATAACTCAAGATTGATCTTGGTTGTAAAACAGAAAACGGAGAACATTCTGGGTTTTGGAAACAGAAAACGTTCTTAGTTAGTTAAAAATAAAAATCAACTTGTCTATTTAACTTTAATAATCGAAATACCAAAAGTAAATAGAGATAGGGAAGAGATATCACACAATGATATATCCTAGTTCACCCAACCCGGGCTACGTCCAGTCCTCACAATCGTGATATTTTCCACTGAGTGTTCAAACAAAGAACCTTATTGGTTTTACATCACCTAGTTTAGATCAACCTTGATCTGTTACAAACTACAATCTTTCCACCCAAAAAGGAGTTCAATCAGGTCACTTATCAATCTTTAGATGATTTTACACTTCACCTTTTAGTCATAAAAGGATTTTCTAACAAACTACTCAAACTATAAACAACTCTTATAGTCTTGAGTTTACACAATAATGATTTAGAGTGTTTGGTAGAATCTGGTTAATCTCAACACTTGTTTGAGGTTTATATTGTTTACAAAAGATTTTAGTAAGCTAATAACAATAAATCCATGAATGAATGGTACTGATTTCTCTTGATGAATGTGAGACTTTCAAGTATGAATGTAAGTGATTGATGGTTTTTTCTTAGCACTTAAAATATCTTATTTTTCTTTAAGCTTGGAGTTCCTTTTATAGGCTTTGAAGAGGTCCTTGACAGCTAATATGATCGTTGGAGAGGTTCCCTTGGTCAAAGGTCAGGTTGTAAAAAATCAGATTTCTAAACAAGACTGTTGACTGAAACTTTCTTCTTTTTTACTGCAAGACTTTCTGATCTGATGCATTCTTTATCATTTGATTTGGACAATGTTTGAGGGTCTTTTTATCATGAGAATATATGTCTCAAAGTCATGCTGAAGTTTCAGTTTTAAGAACGTTCTTGGTTTATATCACAGAAGCTAGAGAATGTTCGTGAACATGGAGAATGATTGATCTTGAACGATTATGTCATTTTGCCTTGAGTCATGTCTTTTCTCCTTTAATCTTCTGGAGTATTTCTTTTGCTAATATGAGAGTTGTACATTCCTTGTAGATGTACTGGAAATTCAATCGAAATTTGCAGGATCTTTCCTTGTATTAAAAGTTGACTTGAACTTTTTTGATGAAATGAAAAACGTGGAGAACGTTCTTGGTTTTCCAGAAATATGTCAAGAACGTTCTTGGTTTCTAGCAGTTCATTTTTTGCTTTTTCCTTAAACTAATTTTGCTTGCTTTTGCTTAGTACCTATCTTAGATTAACACACTCAAAAACACATGTTAAATAACACATTATTTAGAATCGTAATTAGAATCTTTAATTAATCTTTGTTTTTTACATCAAAACAATTAATTGAGATTTTGTCTTAACATACACCAATCACCCAACAACACTGCAATTAAAGTTTATTGCATATTTATTCATAAGAACACTTTTTACTCTAAACTAACCTTTTATCTAAGTGCGCCTTTGAGATAGTTCTTTTTTAAATAAAATTTTATAAGAACACAATTCAAACCCCATTCATTGTGACATATTATTCTATTTCAATTAACATCAAAGCGCCTAAAAATTGTTAGAGGAAAACATTTAGAAAGAAGTAATGTCAAAGGCAAAATACATTCTAGAAGAAGGATCATCAAACAAACCTCCTTACTTTGATGGTTCTGAAAAAGGATCATCATACATACCTCCTTACTTTGATGAATGCGAAACTACAAAAGAAATTTGAAATGCCTGAAAATTCATCATGAAGGAACAGACCATGTCAAATAAACAAAAATAAATATTGGAGTAAGAAAATTTGAAATGAATGAAGAAGAAAATATTGATGAAATATATTCAAGATTCACAGTTATAACTAAAGAGTTGTGTTCTCAAAAAATGATACACAACTCATGATAGAGTTCATAAAATAATAAGAATTCTCCCTAAAACATGGAGACTTGTGGTTACAACTATCACTAAAATTAAAAATATCAAAACTTTAAAACAAGAGTATCTTCTTGCATCCTTAAAATCTCATGAAACAATACTCCAAGTAGATAAACCAGTAAAGAAAGACAACATGATTGCTCCAAAATCATCTCTAACATCTCAAGACAATTGTGAAAACTCATCCTCATTTAAAGAGGAAAAATCAAAAGAATATTTTGAGCATAGAAAACTTGGTTAATAAGGCTATCATCTCGAGAAAGATTCAAATAATAATGAAAAGAAAAGATCAAATTAAAAGAACATCTCAAATAGATGAGAAGTTCTCAAAACAAAAGTTGACAAAAATCAAATCACATGTTATGGTTGCAAAAAGCTAAGACATTATTACAAGATTGAATGTCCTATAATCAACAGAATGCCAAAAATATTTTCCTACAAAAAGAAATTTATGATGGCAACCTGGGATAACTCTAATGAATCAAAATTGAAAGAGAAGGAAGCCAACATTTACTCAATGACCAACTCAGAAATAAAAGAAGTAACAATTAGTGATTTTTATCCTTTATGTGAAAATATAGAAAATGAGTTAAATCTTTTATATTATTCAAATATTTTAACTCAAAAGTGTGGTTTAATTAAAAATAGCTATAAGAAGAAAATAAGAAGCCGCTCAACTTGAATAATCAACTTCAAAAAACCATTCAATAGTTGCAAAAATTGCACTTCAAAATATCTTAATAACAAAAGAATTTTAATGAAAAAAATTCCATATTCCAAAAATCCAAGAAAAAAACAATAAATTAAAAGAGAAGTTGATCTTTTAAAAGGTTACATTTTAAATTTTGTTAAGCCTAGTAACACTTTTCAAAAGATCATGGGTTATTTTTAAGCAAAAATAGAGTGCAAAGGTATAATATGATTAGCTTAACATTTCAACTATGTTGGCACCTCAAGTCAATCATCTATCATTTACAACACTCTAAAATATTATTAAAAATAAAATAACAATAAAAAAGAAATACAAGAATCTTGGGGGACTATGCCAAAAACCAAGAAAATAATATTCTAGGATACAAACTACTGCATCATTAAAAACCTTATCAGGAAAGCTAAGAGAAATAAAGTCACAGTGAAAGAAAAAAAAAGTGTTGTAAAAATCTATAGAAACCATAAAATTCTATATCCAGAACGACTAATATTGTTTTGGTTGAAAACAAAATATCATAGGTTCTCAAGTAGGAGTATTTAACAATGCTGACTTAGGGTTCAAAACCTCTCAAAATTAAAAGATGTACAAAAACTTCTTTATTCCCAAAAAAAAAGAAAAGAAAGTAGAAAGAAACAAGTGTCCATTTGTAACATAGATAGCCATCTCCAATCATCTTGCTTTTAGAAAAAATCAATCAAAGGAAATAGATAACATTTTTATTATAAAGGAAAACAACAAAAATTTTAAACAGAGGATTTTTTATTGTGAAAGAAATAGACATTTAGAATTCAAACGCTTTAATAAGAAAAAATCATATGAAAAATTCATTAACAAACAAATACCTAAATCATTATGGGTACCTAAGATGTTATTAACCTCAATTACACAAATGTCTCTTAACAATCAACAAAATCCTTGATACTTGCAAAGTGGATGCTCAAGACATATGACTAGAGATAAACATTGTTTTCTCTCATTAGAGAAAATGGATGGAGGATCTGTAACTTTTAGAAACAATGATAAAGTCCAAATAAAAGATACATGTATCATCGGTAAAAATAACTCTGTAAAAATTGAAGGTGTTTAATATGTAGAAGGCTTAAAATATAATTTACTTAGTATTAGTCACTATGTGACAGTGGTTTTGAAGTCATTTTTAAATCTAACATGTGCGAAGTAAAACAACCATTATCTAGAAATACATTTTTCTCTAGGTCAAGAAAAAAGAACTTTTATTTTTAATACTTAGATGAATTACCAGTTAAATCATGTTTTAAAATTATTGAAAAATATAAATGAATTTGGCACAAAATAATTGGTCATATGGGTATAAAAATGATCTCAAAGTTATCCAAACTTGACTTAGTTCGAGGTCTTCCAAAGATAAATTTTGACAAAGACAAAATTTGTGAAACTTGTGTAATAATTAAACAAGTTAAAAGTAGTTTTTTCATTTCATAAACATTATTTCCACTAAAAATCTTCTTGAGCTACTTCATAGTGATTTATGTGGTCTTGTCAAAACTACAAATCTTGGTGGCAAGCAATATTATTTTGTCATGGTAGATGAGAATTCAAGGTTCACATGAATTTTATTTTTAAAACAAAAAGATGATTTTTTTGAAGCCTTTAAATTTTTATGTAAAAAATTTCAAAATGAGAAAGGATCATATATTATCTCAGTAAAAAGTGATCACGGTGGAGAAATTTAAAATTCCTACTTCAAGTCATTCTTTGAGGATAATGGCATTTCTCATAATTTTTTCTGTTCAAGAATTCTACAACAAAATGGAGTGGTTGAAATAAAAAAATAGAACTCTTCAAAAAATGGCAAGAACGACTTTAGAATGAATCAAATGTCGAAAATATTGACAATTTCAAGAGTTGAATAGTTGTTTTATAAAAGTTGATATGTTGAATTGTTTCTTTGTGCAATTTGTTTAAGTTCAAGTGATTTATGTTATACATTTGATAAAGAGAGATTAGATGGTTAAATGACTGTTATGAAGAATTAGACCTAAAATAGGGTTAAATAATTGTTTAGTTTCTTATATATAGAGAAAGATATTTTTATTAACATTAAAAATAAAAAATAAAACATTCAAATATGAAAAACTGTAGCGAATACTTATGATGTATATTTATGCTTTAAAAAAATAAAATATTATATATATTATCTCAAAATTTATTGATCTAACTAAGTTGTACTCTCATGACCCTCACACATAATGAAAGGTCACTCACTACCTATAACTAGGTTCTACTCTCATGACTCTCACACATAATAATATAATATATATATATATATATATATATATATATATATATATATATATAGTTTGAGCCAAATTTCTCAACACAATTATACAATATTCTTTGTACTGTGTAGAAAGCCTATTCACATTCATTTGATATGGGAGAAAATTTGTTACAACAAATCCACACATTTCTTGGGCGTGCTTGTAACTAAGATTGAACTAAGTACTAAGTAAAATATCAATATTAAAAGGAGCTTTAACTACTTCAATGCACTCACAAAAAGGGGAAAGAGATGAGCAGGCTATAGGGATGAGAAAAAGATAGATGGTTAGGGTTTACAGATATGGGGACTAAAATAAAAGGTTAGACTGTATTAAATTTTTAAACTATCCTTTTATTGCTTCCACATACCCTCTTTCTATTTTCACTACTCCATTCTTCACAACACTACCAAAAGATAAAATATTAGCTATGATGTACTTTGCTGATTTAACCACTCAATATTTTTTCTTACTAACCACTCAATATTTTTTCTAACACTTCATCACTATCAAAACATCATACACACACTTCCTTTTCACGCCTTCATTTGTTAATAGATTATTTTAAAGTATGCATTAATGGACGATGGACTGTAATGAGTCAGATTGATTTGATTTGATTTCTTAAAAGGAATAAAATTTAGTTTTTGCAATAATTTTCAACGAAATATAAATTAAATTGATGAAGAATATATTGCTTTCAATCAACATAAACTTAATTTATAAAATATAAAAGACTGTTGACGTAGTTTTTTAATATTCACGAATTCTAATCGATAAGGGTTGATTTGGTTCAATTTTTTATACAAACATCATAACCATTTGAAAGAATGCAGATTAATTTGGTTTTTGCAAAATTTTCTCGTAAAAAAAGAGCAAATCAAACTTATGCTAAATATAAACTTATGCTAAATATCTTATTTTAAATCTAAATCATACAGACAAATTGTTTGTCACTTATATTCATTAGTAGTGTGTCTTTTATATATATCATCTACATAAAAATTTGAATAAAATTATAATATAATAACCATAATTTATTTATTTATTTTTTTTATTTTTTATTTTAACCTTTGGTCTTACTGGAGATGGGCTTGGTAATACAAGTTTAGCTAACATATGATAGGATTGTTCCAACATCTGAATTTCGGATTCTCTCGATAAATTTGTCTTTAAGTCAGATTCTCATTTATGATATTGAACTATTATACAAAAATTTGTCTTTAAGTCAGATTCTCATTTATGATATTGAACTATTATACAAAAGACAAATTTTCACTGTTAAAAAAATTAAAAATCACTATTGATGGAGCAAGTTATTACTATTGAAACTCAAACTCAACCAAGTTATAAATGATAAAAGATTTAAAATAACTATCATTCATAGTACCAAGTTACTTATGCAATTTTATTCTCAAATACAAGACAAATTTTTGCTAATCAAATTTTAAAATAACTATCATAGGAGACACTTTCACAAATGATATTAAACTATTATACACAAGACAATTATTAGTTATAACTCACAAAAATTTCAAAATAATTATCATGTAAGAAATAACTTATCATTGATGTAATTGAACTATTATATACGAGATAAGTCGTCAATAATAAAAAAAATTAAAATAACTATTATGCACGAGATAAATTTCAAAATATAAAAATTTTAAAATATAAAAATTTCAAAATAAATATCATGTACGAGATAAATTGTCATTATTAAGATTGAAATTTCATGTACAAAACAAGTTGTCACTAATAAAAAATTCAAAATAACTATCATATACATAACAAACTATCCATAATATTCTTTTTATATTCATGAACACAATAAAACACAAAAGATAAAACAAACAACTATTTACCTAATATTCATTTTGATTTTTTATCTTTGATTCATTTTGATCGTTTATCTTTTATAGTCTATTTTAATCCTTGTCACAATCACAACAAAAGTTATAACATCCAATCATTGAAATCTCTTCTAACAATTATCAATATATATCTAGTATAAAGATTTGGCTTCTCTAAAGTGAGAAGCCGGTGAAGTGACTTGATTAATGGTTGATATTATAACCACTAATGATTGGCTGTGCATATATACAAAACAACGACCATTCATTTAATGATTAATTATTGACATTACTCACTTTATTTCAAATCCCCAGTAATAAACTTGGCTTGCATTTGAAAAAATTTTTCTTACATACTTTGAAACATATATAAACTCATTGAACCGAATGACATTTATCAAAGTTTATTGTATTTTCACCTTATCTTTATTAAGATTACACACTTAACTTTACAATTGATTTAAGATTTGATCTAAATAATTTATGACAATAATTATACCATTATTTGAAAGAGTTACGATAAAAATGACTACTATAGGTCACTTATAAAAGATAAAGATCCCAAATAAATAAAAAAATAAAATAAAATATCAAAACAAATTTCTAATAAAAGATAAACAACCAACAATAATGTTAACGACATAGGTCAAAAGTAAAAATAATAAATCATGATGATTTTGAAGCAATGTTTCGCTTACACATTCACACCAATCACAACCTCACCCTCTTGCTAGGTCGTTTTCGTGGGCCACCTCAACAGTTAACAACATAATATTGAAGTGACTCACAAAAGATGCTCCTAGCAACATAGATCTAATATAGGGTTCAAAAGTTGGCCACTAAGTAGAGGTACAACAAAGATCTAATCAAATAGCCACTACTGTCACATATCTTCAGATTATATTTAGACTAATCTGGTGTCCAGTTCCACGTTTCAAAAGACAACATACTCATACTCATTAAATTGAAATCTACCTCAGGCATAAATTTCAATGAAAATTGAAAATGTCACCTAATCTTTTGCCAGCTAAAACAACAATACAAATAATTTAATCCACATTTTCATATTGTGTATCGGTTACATCAGTGTCAACTCCTACTCTAGTCATTCATGGTCAGACAGGATATTTTTTTCAGCAGCTGATAAACTCAATTCTGTCTCACCAGGAGCACCAAACAATCTCTAGAAGTTCTGATTCTAGAGGGACATCTCATCAGTATTTTGGGAACATATTTATCATCCAAGTAAGCAATCCACACCACAGCACAGGCATTTTCACTCAAGTAAAGGAGTAGTATGAGTATGCAAATGCAACACATTGCCTGGTTACTCAGCAACTGCAAGATAAAACACTTAAAATGGAGCATAAAAGGAACAAAGGGAATATGCTATGAAGTATGAAAAACTAACACAGGCACAAACACCGACATAATTTGGAAATAATTTGAAAAAAACTAGAAGTGATTTAATATAACCACATGTGTCAGTGTTGTGTCGAACACCAGACACGCCATCGGTTGAAGATGTCCGTGGGAATATGTTCTTTAAATTCCACATACCTTGTTAATGATGATTGGAAGGTAATACAATCGATAAAATATGTTTCACTTAAAAGGAGCAAATATGATTGAAGAATTGTGGCCACCAAAACCAAATGAATTGGACAGGCCTGCCTTGATGTCCAGTCTCTCTTTCTTTGCTCCCACAAGCACATTGGTGTCCTGGTTTTTGTTTTCAGATAAATAAATTAGATAACTTTGATGAACCTCATAAATGGTACCCTTTCTGTCCCCAATTATAAACACCTTTTAGAGAAAAAAAATTGTCCATAAATATAAGTCTTGTTTCAAATTAGTGGATACATTTATTACTTTTCCAAATATACCTTGAATTAATACTACTAATTTGTTTTGAGAGAGAAAAAAAATCAGAGTTGAGCACATCTATACACAAAATGGTACTTTAGTAACATGCATACAAAAAAAAGGACACATTAAATATACTATCTATTTTTTTAATATAGAATGACAAAAAGAGCTTATATATAGGGACGGAAGTAGTAGGGCACAACACATTTTCAAACATAGGAGAGAACAGCACAAGAAGTATCATACCACTGCTTCATCTGGGTTTTCTAGATTGATATTAGGATGAACCCACCCTGTCTTTATTGCCTACATGCATGAAAACAAAAAGAAGAAAAGTCCTCAACTTTTTTGTCAAAACACTTAGGTTAGTAGAATAAATCATAAACTTAGTTCCACATTAGCTTTCACCTGTATAGTTGCTACGGCTTCCACACCACCAGCTGCCCCTAGTAGATGGCCAATCATAGACTTTGTTGAATTCACTTTTAGCTGAATAAATAAAATCTCAGTAACTATAGCAATATTGTAAGCAGCAGCATAAATCGAAAGAAATAACAGGTCAAAAGATTATAATTATTACCTTTAAAGTGGTTAAGAAAAATATGTGTATAGTAATAAATACACGTGAAAGAAGGCCTACCTCAGGATTTTTTCCAAAACAATGAATTAAAGCCTGGTACTCCTTAAGATCTCCAGCCGGTGTGGATGTAGCATGTGCATTTATGTAGTTCACATCCTCCCTAGAAACTCCAGAATTAGCTAAAGCCTTTTCAATGCAAAGAATAACACCAGCCCCTGTAGATGTGGAATAAAAAAACATAAGTGCAAGCACAATCAAGATATGATTTGCAGGGATATTAGAATTATTTTTTCTTAAGAAACTCATGATTCACATAATCACCCAGCACAGTACAGTACAGTCAACAAAATGTATTTAAAAAGCTATTGAAATGTGATGGGAAAATGTTTTTACTTTGGAATCATACAGAAGATGTAGCCAACATAATCTGTGAATTGTCATGGTCAAAGTGACCAAGTAAAATTGCATTTCTATAATTTTTATGATGATAAGATGGCATGAGGTGTGAAAAATTTTACAATCACGTTGAGAATCTGTAAATATATAATAAAGGAACTAACAACATACATAACCATGAAAATGGCGGTACATTGGTCAAAATTTATAAACAATATCATAAAAAACTTGGTTATTAATTACTAAAATTCCTGCGAAAAATCAAGGTTGTGTACTAGTACCATTCTCAGTTTTACTTAGCAGTTTTCCTGTATACTTTAATAGAAGGGTTTTTAGGACCAAATACTTTCAATATAGAAACAGTATTAGCATATCCCACTAAATGGGGCCTGACTTGATGGCTCAAACGATGTCATAAAACTTATTTTATGTCTCGGTAAACTTATTTTGAAAATCGTTATTGAAAACAAAAAACATAAGCAAAGAAATACTGCTATTATTACAGTTTTCCATTAATGAAATAATGAAAATGCCCTGTGTTAGTTTTTTCACCTGCTTTCAAACAAACAGAGAATACAAATCAGTCACATAAAAAAGTGTTAGTGCTTTCTGCTCTTTGACCACAATAAAACAGAGAACTGTCATCAGTTCATAGAATTTAGGTTGAGTTAAACTTAACCCTACAAAACTGACTTGTAAAGTGATGACTACTCAACCTTTTTATGCACTACTTAGGTCAGATTTCTAGACGGTGTGGGACTAAATCCAACCCAACACATCCAGCATAATGAAGATACTGGAGGGTGCAATGAAGGCAACCCAAATGCCACAATTAAGGCAGCAAGGGGCACACCGCAATTAAGGAAGAATTTTCAACATCTGAATTTATGGTGAAAAACTGAACATAATCTTCTATACAGTGCACTGACACTTCAACTTCTTAAGATGTTGTGTTGAACACTTCCAACATTGACACCATATGATACTTATAAGATACGACATCAGGACACTGCATACACTTCCAAGATGACGCCTTTAATGCTTTCAACTAATATGCTACCTATATATATGCAAACATGTTTATGTGTACGTACATAGTGTCCCAAGGTCGTATATTTTAGACAATGTCTGTGTCAATGTGTCCATGCTAGGATCATGTCCAATTTTGTATCTATGTTGGTGCTTCATATCTTTATTCACACCGGTGCAAGTGGTTTATTGGGTTACTGATAATAGAGGCTTTGTTTTCCATTTTTCGTGTTCTATTGTGCAGACTAGCAAGCTTTCAAGTGGTGAACTTCCAAATAATGCCCCTTGCAGTTGAGCTGGTTTTTTCAGAAAAATCTGATCTTCAAATCAAATGGTATAAATTGTAGAATTGTTTATGGCTTTGAAGGAGCATGGGACATGGTTTAACATGTGAGAAAGTTCATGTCATGAGTGAAGGCTTTAGCATAGATTCAAAATCATCATGCATTATGGGTAAAAATAATCTTTTACATTTTTTCATGTAGAATAGCAATGTACATTACCTTAATCAAGGTTGAAGAATATTTTTTTAATATTTTTCTTTTTTACTATTTCTCCACAATCATAATAAAGTGTTCAGAAGAAAATATCTCCTTTTTCTTTAATTTGTGTTCTCCCCCAAATGCATTTCTTTCTTGTTTTTTTGACGTTTTCTAAATCAATCTAGGACATGATTTCATTGGGCCCTTTATAGAACCCAGTAACAAAAGATAATGCAACTGTATATTATTGAATTCAAAGAGATAAACTCAGATCTACAATGCCGAAAAAGTAAGAAACCAGAGTCAGAGACTCCTGCCAGAGCCTAGGGCTCCTAGACCAAAGAGGTATTTCTCTCCTAACCAACAAAATGTGTGAATGATCCCTCCCTCCTCCTAACCGACTCTATAAAGGATATTCTAACAGAATTGGCCAAGGGCCCACAGTCTAGGAATGCCACCTCACTAACTAACTCATACTCCTCTCATCTATCGGGCTAAGGCCCAAATCTAGAATCCTATCATCCCTCCTGGCCTTAAACATGGGGGAAGGAACTCGAAGACCCAGGGTAAGATTACTGAATCAACATATAAGTCTACACTCACCATAAAGTTGTCAGAAAACCTACCAACTATTTATGTTTTAAGATTATCTGAAATGAATTGGCCTTAAGTAAGATGTAATATTTTACCATCAGGACGTGGCTCAGTCACATGGTAAGCATCAGAGGTGAAGCTTCCACCAAGAAATTCTGCATAGATGTTAGCTCCCCTTTTCTGAAATATAAAAAGTTAGATGCCAACACAGTTAGTTGAATAAGATTTTCCAAAACAACGTATGATGAGAATGATAGTGTTGATGGAAATAAGTGTGGAACATAATTCTAAATGGGATACGAAAATGGATGCATCACTGTGTTTTATACCTTCAAAAGGAAATGAAGGACGAGACAGACGATTAATTGTGTAAATAAGTATCACATTAATTTCCACATCATGCTGTAAAGTTAAGTTGTGTTTTATTCTTAAGTTGTTAGGCTAAAATAGAAGTACCTTAGCATGCTCTAATTCTTCTAAAAGCAAAACTCCAGCCCCTTCCCCCATGACAAATCCATCACGGTTCTGTGATATCACACAGGTAAACTAATGGTTAACAACAGAAGTGCAGAAGAAGAAGAAGAAGAAAGAATACGGAACAAAACTGCAAGCACTATAATTTTTTAGCATACTTAGCAATTGATGCATTTGTCCCTTTGTCAAAAGTTGTTCAAATATATAGATATTGTTTAGCGTAAAACTTTTCATTAATGTCAATTCAATTGGATGCCTTAGTGGTTTTTCTTTTCAATTTCTCAAGGATCTTTCCACTTCAAATTATAGATATCATTAAAATATTTTAAAACTTTTTGCAGGGTCCAACTTTCAATGGTATTATAGATTTATAGGTTGTCAAAAAAGATTTATGAAAACTCAGCGATAATAACGGGGAAAGAAAACAACAAAGCATTAGGATATCTATGATATTACAATATCCCAAGGGCGTGAAGCTTTAGTAGGATCATTATTTCTCTGTGAGAGTGCCCTGCATGCTACAAATCCACCCAAGCCTACACAAAAGATTGTTAGATTGAATTACACTTATGCCAAGATTACTTTATGCAAGCTAAAAAGATTTGGTAAAAATAGGATACCGATTGGTATTATAGCAGCATCTGAGCCACCGCATAGCATCACGTCCTGCAAAGGTAAACTCAATTTTTTAATGTCTTTCAATAAAATAACTGTATAGCTGTACCAAACTTCTTCTCGGAAAGAAAAAGTTGGAAAAGTGTGAGAAATCTACAATGTAAAGAGCAATTGTTGAAGTGGAATACTTACAGCTTCACCTCTAATTATATGGTTTGCAGCATTCAATATACAAAAATTACTTGTAGCACAAGCTGTTGATATTGAATAATTTGGTCCCATCCACCCCTACAGTTTTCATAAAAGAAGTCATTTTTCAGATGCTAAAGACAAAAAAGAAGGAACCAGTTATGGTGTCCAATACATAATATGAGCTTAATTTTACTTAAACAGACCAGATCTATTGCAAGCATGGCAGAACCCATATTTGTTGTTGCAAAGGGTACACAAAAAGGATTCATCTTCTTATATGAGATTCGCAAAGCTTCGATGGCATCATAAAAAACCTGTTCAACACAAACAACAAAAACTAAATATATGAAACCAATAAACTTACAGAATATTAAGGCCTTCTTTGCCCTATTGTAATTTCATTTCATAAGACAGAAGAGATAACACCTTTGTTGAGTATGGTTCATACGCGCTATAGCGTAACGAAGCGACTCAAGCAAGTGGAGCTGAAAAAGTATAACAAGCAAAGTGAGAGCACCTGCCCTTTGCCTTTGGCCATTTGTTTGATGGGTTACAACAAGAAGGTTTGGGAGATTGGGGGGTGCGCAGTGCAGTTTAGGGATAAACTTGTAGGCCTGAACCGTAGTATTTAAACTAGGCTTGACACTTTGTAACCATAATTCGTTGCGTAATAGAAAAGGACAACAACCATTCTGTTGTCGGAGGCACAATTGGCCGAACTCTGTGATCAATTGTTGTGTTCTTGCATGTTTATCTTCTTACTTTATAACCGGATTTTCTATTCTAACAATCATCCTACAAATGTTATGATGCTTCTAAATATAAAGTAAACCGCTGAATGGGACAACAGTCTCTTCTCTCAATGTGTTCAAGCATAGTATCTAAAAATTCAAGAAAGTGATTACCTGCATTCCACCCATTCCTGAGCCAATCAAAACACCACATTTTGCTTTATTTAATTCATCCATTACTTCTTCGGTAATTCCACCATCAACCAAGGCTTTTTTTCCCGCCGTCAGCATATACAACATAAATTTATCCATCCTCTTTGAAAACTTTGGTGCTACCCATCCATCAGTTGAGAAAGACTTGATCTCACCAGCAATCCTCTAGAAACAGAGAATATTAAGATCAAAAGCTACAAAAAGCAATGAATGACTACGAATAAAATTAGAATGAAATATTGTTTACCGTTGGAAATTCTGCACAATCAAAAGTATCGATCTCGCTTATCCCACTAACACCATCAAGTAAATTATTGTAGAAGACATCTGGATCATGACCAAGTGGTGTTACCACACCCATGCCCGTTACAACTACTCGCCTTTGCTTCATAGGAGGTTTGCTCATTGGTGTAACTTCTTGAGCAGGTTCCAGAGCTACTGCCATTACTTTACCTTCAAATTTTACAAAACGCATGGCATATGTAAGTAATTGTTATATCAACAATTGATAGTAAACAGTAAATCATGAGTCGAAAGTGGCTTCCTCCAACATTGGTTCACTTTGGAGTTCAAATCTGGAGGCAATTCCAACTAACCATCCAAGAAAACAATGCCAACAACATTCAGAAAGAAGTAATAGATATGCAGTTTTAATAGGCATGGAGTCGTATTCTTAAAGGCTACTAAACTATGTCACCATAAACCTAAGACAAAAGATGCAATAAAACGTATCACATTGAAGCAAACACATATCCATTACTTAGAATGATAAACACAACCAAGATTTATCCCATTAGTAGAGTCGGCTACATGGATCAAACAACGCCATAACATTCTATCGTATAACATACATCTTTCCAGCTCATTAATCTCTATGTCTTTCTTAATAGTTTCTCTTATAGTTTTTCTATGTCTTTCCATGCCTCTAGCGATTAGACTACCCTCCATTTGATCTACTCTCCTTACTACATAATCTGCAGGTCTCCTATCCACATACCCTAACCACCTAAGCCAAGTTTTTTTACCATCTTTTCTACTATAGGTGCTACCCCAACTCTCTCTAATGTTGTCATTCTTAGTCCTATCCCATCTAGTCTTTCCACGTATCCAATGCAACATTCACATCGCTGCTACACTTATTTTATCCACATTTTGGATTTTTACCGTCCAACACTCTGTCCCACATAACATCAAAACTTCTCCTTCAGTTTGAGTGGTACTTAAATGATAAGTTGATGACAAAAGACACTGAACCAAACATACCAAACCACAACATGCAAGCATATCCAAAGACTAAATTTACATTATTGAAACAAAACCACTCATGATGTAGTCTCTACCAGAAATTTACATATCTGTGTCCTTAATTTTATAGAAGGTGAATAAATTAAGAAAAATGTATAAAAAACCCCCAAAAAATTTGCAAAAACAACAATATTTACACAAATGACTAAATAATTATGTACCACATGCACTTCAGCTGGTGTGTTAGATGTCGGACATCCACACAACACTGATGCATGTGGTTATAGTCGATCACTTTCATTTTCTTAAACTATTACCAGTGTCTGTCTGGTGTTAATAAATTTGATACAGAGATGAGGAAACAAACTAAAAGCAAATGCTTAAAAACTCAGAAAAAATTTCATCACCATATAAAAAATTAATTTATAAATAACTGAAATGGTACACCGTAGACCTAAGAATTAACGAATGACCAAAGTTAAAAATAAAAATAAAATAAATAAAATTAAAATTTCGAGAATCAGTAGATAGAAAAAAAGGGAAATTACCAGAACGGGGCAGTCGATTGGGAGAAGAGAGTACGGAAAGGGGGAGACGGAGCTTCTTCCTACGATGAGAGGAGTGAGAGTCGCACGTGACTGACATGCAAGCAGCAACAAGCCACGTGCAGAGGGGAGAGGTAACTGAAGCCATATGATATGAGTAAACAACAGAGTCAGAATGAGAATGGTGAAAGAGAAGAAGAAGATGAAGAATGAATGAAGAAGGAGAATGGTCAAAAATTGAATCCAAAGTTGTTTTTCATTTCATTTTTTTTTTATAATTTTTTGTGGTTGGTGTTTGTGTGTGAAAGAAGAGAACTATGAGAGTATGGGGGGAGAAGCACACTTCTGTACAACAGTAACTGCTTAATTAACAACAACTAGTCCTCCTTCCCTCAATATAATAACATTATTATTAATTAATTAACTAATAATTCACTCCATCTTTCTATGAATCTCAATTTTATTATTATTATTATTCAAAAAATGAACAAAGTTATTTGGTCTATCTGAAGAAAAATAAAAAATTAAAAAATAAAGAAATGGATATTTGAAATTCCTAAACAAAAGAAAAGGACTCCTACATATTAGAGAAGAAAAAAGGCACCTGCACAGTGCCAAGAGAAGAAGGAAAAGTTGACTTCTGGTAATGGTAATAAGTGTATAGCAAACTTATTAGTTTATAAGTTTAGTATGTTATTTTTACAACTAATATTGTTCTTTTAATATATAATCTTAGTAGTTTTACCTTATCTGATAGTTACTTTGTAATATTTACTTTAGTGGAAAGTTGTTGTTAATGTTCTTTAGTGATACCAACAAGACTTTGGTGTACTCATTAATTATTATAGTGGAAGTTTTTTACTAGAATAGGTCCATGGTTTTTATTCTCTCAATTTGAGGGAAATTTTCCACGTTAGCGGATTGTGTTTGTCTCATATCTAATTTTCTGCCAATTGTTGTTGATTTATGGAATTGTATTTTCTATTTGGTCATTTATCTACACAGATGGGGGAAAAATATTCTGCATTATTGAGATAGTTATCTCTGGTTTTTTCCCAACAAAGTGGTATCATAGCTCAGTTCGTTTTATTTGTGCATTTTAAATGGAGGAGGAAATAAAGATCCGAATATGGTTAAGCTCAACTCCTCTAATTACACACTTTGGAAGACTCTCGTGGAAGACATGTTCTCCAGTAAAGATTTGTATGATCCTACTGAGGGTGACACTGCTAAACCCAAAGATAAATCTAACGTTGACTGGAAGAAGATGAATAGAAAGGCAGTGACCTTAATCAGACAGTGGTTGGATCTAAGTGTATATCCACATGTTGAAACTGAAATCGATGCTAACAAGATGTGAGATAAATTAAAAGAGTTGTATGAACAAAAGAGTGTACAAAATAAAGCATTCTTAATTCAGAATCTAGTGAATATGAAATACAAAGATGGGGATTCAATGACAGAACATATAAGTATTTTTCATAATACAATGAATCAATTAACAACGACAGATATTAAATTAGATGATGAGTTGCAAGCGTTGCGTTATTATTGTTGAGTTCTTTGCTTGATAAATGAGAAGTCCTGGTTGTGACATTGACCAATTTAGCTCCAAGTGGAAAGTTGAAAATGTCAACAGTTAAAGAGAGCATGTTGAATGAAGAAGCTTAAAGGAATAAACGTGGTTTGATTGGTTCTTCCTCAAATTCAGAAGCACTAGTTACAGAGTCACGAGGGAGAAGTTAATCTAGACATTTCCATAAATGCGCAACAACTTTAAAAGTCGTAGCAAGTCAAGAAGCAAGTCGAGGACTAGAAAAGAAGTGATATGCTACCGTTATGGCAAAGCAGATCACATAAAAAGAAATTGCAGGTTCTTCAAGAGAGATCAATCAAGGGAATGAGATGAAGACAAAGAGAAGAAAAATGATAAAGATCCAATAGCAATTGCATCTGTTAGCAATGTCTACATTGTTTGTGATGATAATTCCATAAACCTTGCATGTCAGGATTCAACTTGGATTATTGATTAGGGTGCTTCATATCATGTTACTCCTAGGCGTGATTTCTTCTCATCTTACAGTGTTGGTGATTTTGGCACAGTAAAAATGGGAGATGAAGGGGTATGTAAAATTATCGGTATGGGAGATGTTTGAGTTGAAACTGGGATTGGTTGCAAGCTTCAATTGAAGAATGTTAGACATGTTCCTGATATTCATCTCAATTTGATTTCAATGAAAGCCTTGGATATTGAGGGTTATCACACTTACTTTGGTGGTGGTATGTGTAAAATCACCAAAGAGTCCTTAGTAGTTGCAAATAAGCAAAGTTCCACTTCTCTCTATAGGATGCCTACGAAGTTATGCAAGGAATAAGTGAATGCAATTGAAGATGCCTCTTATGATTTATGGCATATGCGCCTTGGTCACTTGAGTGAGAAAGGATTCGACATACTTGCGAAGAAAATTTTTCTCCTTGTGAAAGATACGTCTTTAAAAACTTGCACTCATTGCTTTGCTGGAAAATAACATAGAGTTTCTTTTCATAATACTAGTCCTCATAGGAGGCAAAATATTCTTGATTTAGTTAATACTGATGTTTGCATGATAGATAGTAAATCTCTTGGTGGTGCATCATATTTTGTTACTTTTATTAACAACCATCTAGAAAAGTGTGGGTCTTTCCTTTGAAATTTAAAGACCAGGTACTTGGAGTCTTCAAGCATTTTCATGCAAGTGTTGAAAGAGAAAAAGGAAGGAAATTGAAATGTGTTCGATCAGATAACGGTGATGAATATAGAGGTCCGTTTGAAGAATATTGTAGAGAACATGGAATCAGACTTGAGAAAACAGTTCCAAAGACACCCTAACACAATGATTTGCAGAGAGAATGAATCATATGATTAATGATAGAATCAGATGTATACTCTCTCAAGAAAAAATTATAGAAATCCTTTTGGGGTGAAGCAGTGAAAACTGTAGTGGATTTGAACAATCTTTCTCCTTTTATTCCATTTGATGGTGATGTTCCAAATAAAGTGTGGACAGGGAAATATGTCTCTTATCATCATTTGAGAGTGTTTGGCTGCATATGTTTTGTTCACATTCTAAGAGAAGAGAGGTCCAAGCTTGATAGTAAATCCAAACAAAGTGTGTTTGTCGGTTATGTTGATGAAGAATTTGGTTATAGATCGTGAGATCTGATTGATAAGAAAATTATCAGAAGCTGAGATGTGATATTTCTTGAAGACTAGACTATTGTAGATTTTGATAAAGTTGAGAAACAAAAATCAAATTCCAGAAGTTACATTGATGTTACGCCTAAGCCCCTTGCAGAAACTTTTGTTGATAGGAGAGATATATAAGTAGATTATGAGAATGTAACTGATGATCATGTACCTCACCATGATGAACAGGTTCCAGCTAAGCCACCAGTTGAATTTGAGTTGAGAAGATCTAGTAGAGAATGTCAACCTTCTCAAAGATATCCTCCACATGAGTATGTGATGATTACTAATAGTGGATAGTCAGAGTAGTGTTAATAAGCTATTACAAATGTTGATAAAGAAAAGTGGTTGAAGGCCATGCAAGAAGAGATGAATTCCTTGCATGAGAATCACACATTTGATTTGGTAAAGTTACCTAAAGGCAAAAAGACACTCAAGAACAAATGGGTATACAAGATAAAGGCAGAAGTGAATAGTTTTCAACCAAGATACAAAGCAAGATTGGTTGTGAAAAGTTTTAATCAAAGAAAAGGTATTGAGTTTGAAGAAAAATTTTCACCTATGGTGAAGATGTCCTCTATTCGAGTTGTGCTTGGGTTAGCAACTAGTTTGAACCTATAAGTTGAACAACTCGATGTGAAAACTGCATTCGTTCATGGTGATTTGGAGGAAGAGATCTATACAGGGCAACCAAAGGGTTTCAAAGTCAACGGTAAAGAGCAGCTTATGTGTAAATTGAAGAAAGGCTTGTATGGGCTCAAACAAGAACCTGAACAATGCTACAAGAAATTTGATTCTTTCATGGAGAAACAAGAGTACGGTAAAACTACTTCTGACCATTGTGTGCTTGTCAAGAAATTCTCATATGGTGATTATATTATTCTCTTGTTATGTGGATGACATGTTGATTGTTGGTCATGACACTAAAGAGATTCAATCTCTAAAGAAAGATTTGAACAAGTCTTTTGCAATGAAATACTTGTGTCCTGCAAAGCAAATTATGGGCATGAGAATTACTCGTGACAGGAAGAATAATAAATTGTGATTATCTCAACACAATTACATTGAGAAGGTGTTAGAGAGGTTTAACATGAGCAATTGCAATATGTTAGTACTCCACTTGCCTCTCATTTCAAATTGAATTCTAAGTAATGTCCTACAAGTGAGGAAGACAAAGAAGAGATGAAAAAAGTTCCTTATGCATCCACAATTGATACTTTTAATGTATGTTATGGTATGCACAAGGCCAGATATTGCTCATGCAATTGGAGTTGTCAGTCGTTTCTCTCTAATACTGGTAAAGATCATTGGCAAGCAGTGAAGTGGATTCTCAAATACCTCAAAGGCACTTCCAAAGTGTGTTTATGCAATGAAGGTAGTGAATTTGTGTTGGATGGCTAAACATATGCAAATACGACAGGTGATATTGATTATAGAAAATCTACTTCTGGTTATATGATGACATTCGTAGGGGAGCTGTGTCTTGGCAATCAAGGTTATAAAAGTGTGCTGTTTTATCCACAACTGAAGCTGAGTACATTGCAGCAATTGAAGCTTCCAAAGAACTCTTGTGGATGAAGAAATTCCTACATGAGTTAGGCCTCAAGCAAGACAAGTTTGTGTTATTCTATGAAAGTCGGAGTGCGATCCATCTCAGCACGAATTCGACTTTTCATGCAAAGTTGAAGCATATTGAGGTTTGGTATAATTGAATACGGGATGCACTAGAAATGAAGTCATTTTCAATTGAAAAGATTCATACCAATGAGAATGATTCAGATATGATAATGAAGGTCTTGCTTGTGTTGAAGATGATATCCTATAAAAAGAAGGCTGACATGGTTGAGTAGTACCTTCCCACTTGAGTCGTGAGGAGGAGATTAATTTTTTCATTTCATTTTTTTATTTATAATTTGTGTGGTTGGTGCTTGTGTGTGAAAGAAGAGAACTATGAGAGTATGAGGAGAAGCACACTTCTCTACAAGTAACTGCTTAGTTAACAACAACTAGTCCTCCTTGAAGTAGCAATATTGATTTACAAGGAAGGGGAGTTTGAATTGTAAATCTCCCTTTTTAAAATTTCCTGAAAAACTTAAGATTTGAACTCAAGAATGTTCTTGGTTAAGAAAGCAGAAAAACGGAGAACGTTCTGATTAGTTGTAAAACAGAAAACAGTTTTGTATTTTTAATCTTGAAAAGCAATCAAACTAAATAAAGAGATAAAGGATAAGAAATACCACACACAGATGTATCCTGGTTCACCCAACTTGGGCTACGTCCAGTCCTCATAATTGTGAGATTTTCCACTAAGTGTTTAAAACCAGAACCTTCTTGGTTTTACAACACCTAGCCTAGATCAACCTTGATCTTTTTTACAGAACTTAATCTAATTCCACCCAGAAAGAGATTAATCAAATCACCTACCAACCTTGATAGGATTTCTTACAATCTACCCCAAACTATACTTAACTCTTATAGTTTGAGTTTTACAATAATGATGAGATTGATTTGTTAGAATCTGAGATGTCTCAACTCTTGTTTGAGATTCGATTCTTTACAAAGAATTCAGTACAAATGTATCAGAGTAAAATAGGAATTTTAATCAAACTGATTCTTGTAAGTGATTGGAGAATTTCAAGTATGTAAATGTGAATGATTTTGAGAGACTTGTTAGCACTTGAACTTCTGCGTTTTCCTTGAGCTATGGCCTTCCTTTTATAGGCTTGAGAGCATTAAATGGAGGTCAATAGAGTTGTTGGTAGTGCACTTGTCAGGCTTGACCAGAGGCAACTTTTGACTATTTTTATTTTCTGTTTTGACTGGGCTGTGTGTTGCGTTTTAGATCAGATTTTCTTGAGTAATGAATGATCCTTTAATGCTCCAGATAAGTGATAATTGAAGGTGCAAACACGAGAAGGGGGTTGAATTGTGTTTTTCTACAGTTTTATAACAAAACCTGATGTATGAATAAAACAGAGTTAGCAGCGGATATACAGTAAATATAAAACACAAAATTTCATACTGGATATACAGTAAATATAAAACACAAAAATCTTGAATTACAACAATACCACTGACCCTCCAAGTCAGTCTTCTCAAACAGTCTAACAATCTTAGACTTTTGAGGAAAAGAACCTTGAATCTAATTGCTAAGTAATCTGCTACTCCTTCTGACTCCTTCAGATTGTAGACTCTACTTCAACAACTTAGATCTAACACAGGGGAAAGAAAACTTAGAGTACTTGCTTCTGGAAAGCTGATACTCACAATTGACCTCACTGAAAATTCAAGTATTTTGCTTTTGGAAGTGTTTGACTCTCAAGTATTTTCGATGCTGACTCTTTAGTCTTGAGCCTCCTTTTATAGATGAAGATTAGGGTCTCTTCCATGCTTAAATTTGAGCTGTATCTTGTCTAGATTCTCTTGCAAAAATAACTTGGCCAATCGGGTTTCACTTAAATAAAAAACATATCTTTTTAGCTCCAGATTGCCTTCGAAAATAACTTTGGCCAATCCTGTTCTTGATTTAATACTGGATCAAATCTTTCTTCCCGCCAATAGCTTCTGAATTCCCACAAGAATTCAATTTATTTTTGTACCAAATCCTCTCAATACTTTGATCAAATTTCTGTTAAAATTTAATCAAGTCTTCACTGATTATCATCATGATTAAATCTGGACCCTTTGATCTTCTTATGTCGTCCACATCTGAACCATACAATCTGATCTACTATGATCCTCTGATCTCAGCCAACACTGGACCACATGTTCTGATCTTCTGATCTCGACCAATCACTGGACCATATAATCTGATCTGTTGTGATCCTTTGATTTCGGCCAACACTAGACCACATGTTCTGATCTTCTGATCTCGGCCAACACTGGGCCATGATGCTTAAATCTGGACCATTGATTTGAATATCTTCCCTCTGATCTGGACCAATTCTGGACTGGGTCTAGATTGAACCATGTTATCTTCTGGACCATGCTATCTTCTGGTCTAGGCCAAATCTGGATTAAATCTCTTATTCTGGACTAATTAATTTATGCTCTGATTATGTTTGGATCAAGTCTGGACTGATTATCATTTCACGACCAGGCTATCTTCTGGTCAGAATTAATTATGGACCAAGTCTGACTTATGATACCTTCTAGTCTGGAACAAGTCTCCCTCTAGCAAGCTTCCTTCTGGTCTGGTCCAGATCTCCTTCTGGACTCTACTTCCTTCTGATCTGGGCTAGGAAAGATATCCTCTGATGGTGTTTTGACATCCTGGTGTATCCTCTGGTGCCTTCAGAATGCATCCTCTAGTGCCTTCAAGATGCATCCTCTGGTACCTTCTGGATGCATTATCTGGTATGTTCTTGAAGTGTATCCTCTGGTCTGATTTTATCCTCTGGTAATTCATCTTATGCCTCTGATGACTTCATCTTCTACCTCTGGTAACTTCATCTTCTGGTGGCATTTAATATAAAAATTCTAAGTACAAAATAAGATTACATGGAGTGCTTTTGTAAACATCAAAATCCTAAGTACTTAGAACCAACTTGGTTCCAACAATAATATATTGGCTTGAACTGGAGCTTTTGATCAATTAAAACAGATTGAAAACGATCATGAATACTTGATGTAGGAATCTTGTACTGAAGCTGCTAAAACTAACTGGAGATTGATGATCATTCTGGACTTTTGAACTTTAAGTATCCTGGAGACTGATAATCAATCTGGACGTTTTTTCTGAACATACTGGAAATTGACTTGACTTCAAGATTGTTTAACAGTCTTGACAGTCATTTCCAGAATTGTCTGGACAAGCTTGTTTGAGAGTCTTTTTCTTTTGCAATTTGAACGTCCTCTTCGATTTGAATAGATCCTATGTGTTCTTTGCCATGTAGTGATCATATCCATGTAACTTCCAGAGCCAACAACTTTGTTTAAATGATGGAGAAAAATGGTTCTTTATGCTGTCATGGCCTGGCGAACATTGTCCGTTTTCCAGAATATGTCAAGAATATTCTCTGCCTTTGTTTATGTTGTTTTCTTTGATTCTTTTGAAACATATCTTTGAATTAACACACTCAAAAGCACAGGTTAAATTAACAATACATTTAGAATCATAATTAACGATCTTTAATTAACCTTTGTTTATTTTCATCAAAACTTTAAAATGAGAGTTTGTCTTAACAATCTCCCCCTTTTTGATGATGACAAATATGTTAATTTAGATTTTAATTTTGATTCTCATTTTGAAAGAGCTTGAAAGCTCCCCCTCAATTTGTGCAGTGATTTAATTTTGACAGAAGATAAATGATGTAAATTCAAGAGCAAATAGATTCATAATAAAGACTTTTCATTAGATGACATCAATTGATAATTACATAATGAGATTAAGTCAGAAGATATACAGAAGTACCATATACAAAAAGGACTTCTATGTAATTACACACAACTTAAACTTAATCTAAAATCTTCAAATTAATTCTCCCCCTTTGTCATAACAAAAAAGAAGGAGAAAAAGATCCTAAGATGCCAAAGATGGTGAAGATCTTTCTGAAGAAGAGGACTTGGCAGGATTAGCAACAGGTTGAGGAGAAGGAGAAGGATGAACAGGAGGAGGAACAAGTCCAAGCTTTGGAGCAAGTTGTTCTGTCATCCAGGTGCGCAGGAGGGTGGACTCTAAATCCTGCTGAGTCTGGCGTGCAATAATGGTTTGAAGGGCAGCCATGATCTCAGAATTTGTAGGTTCTTTTGGTGGAGGAGGAGGAGGCATAGAAGAAGCAGGATGAGTGGAAGTTGGAGGAGTGGAGGCAGAAGGTGAGGGATTGGAGATGGATTTCTAGTTAATGGAGGGTCCAAGTGTATCAGAAAAATTCAAAAATTGACTTATCCCAAAGAGTGAGAGATTGGTTTTCTGGGGTGAGATGAATAATGGTGACATGCAGGAGACGTGCTGGTTAGGAAGGAGGGTGCACATGTCATCAATGGGTGACTGGAAGTAATGGAGAAAGTCTGTGGAGGACAAGGTTGAAGGTTGGGGAAAAACGGAGAAATTATGGAGATGATTTGGTTGGGCAAGTGAACTTTCTCGGTTTTCAACTGAACATTCTTGAGCAGTTTTTACTACTGCTTCAGGAAGTTCTTGTGAGGGCTGTGGTGAGGTTGGGGTTGGAGCTGGAGCAGCAGCTCTTCTTCTTGAGGAGCGCTTCCTTTTCAGTGAAAGTGGAAAGAAGGATGAAGGAGCACTTGTCTCAGAAGAAGTTTTCTTCATATGAGAGATATTCTTTGACGAAAACTTGGAGATTTTGATCAGACTCTTCTCATTGCTGAGAGGGATTTGAAAGTGCTTGAAGATTCTGGTCAGAATCATCCCATAAGGTACAGTGTTTTTCCTGTAATCCTTATTTGCTGCAGCTATCATGTGATGGATGATGATGTGGGAAGGTTAAGACGCTTGCAGTTTAGGAGATGATGGATTATGAGGGCATCATTGTTTGATACATACCCATGACTTCCACAGTAGGGAAGTATGGTATGGTGGCTGATGTTGTTAAAGATTTTTGGCAGGGGTTTGAGGAAAGTAGAGAGCTGACGCGTAGACCCTTCTTGGAAAAGATCAGAGAACACCTCTGTCTTGTTTAAATTTAGAGCTCCATACCATTTATCTCCATAAACAGCAGTGCCTTCAGTAGGGAGGTTCAGAATAGAGGCCAGGGATTATGGAGTTAAGCTTATTTCTATCTCGTTGACCTTTGAGATGATCAGGGACTTATCAGAGAAAGTCCTTGCTTGACAGTAGAAAGCCCTGATGACATCTGGGTAGTAACATTCTGATATCTGAAGAAAGGAGGTCCAGCACAAAACATCAGTGTGATGTTTTACAACGTTTCCATCAACAATCAGGTTGTCAAACATGACAACTCTTCCCACTCTAATAGGTTGTTGAGCCCATTTTTCTTTGAACGGCTTAGATGCAGAGGAGGGAATCAGAGGAATGTTGTTGGTGTTTTGGAGAGGAGAGCTTTGGGGGCAGAAGGAGATGGTTCACAGAATAGAGAATGTTCAGGTATTGAGGAACGTTCTTGAGAACGTTCTGGAGTTTTTTCAACAGAAGGAGAAGACTTTTGTCTGGTCTGTTTTGGAGCCCTTGATTTCCTTCTCTTAGGGTTCTTTAATTTCTTTTTAGCAAGAAATTGAGAGAGGGTTATGGTGGATTTCTTCTTCATGGTTTTTGAAGGGGGTTGAGATGGTTTTGAGGGAGAAAGGATTTCATCTATATTCTTCCACTTCTGGTTAAGAGGAGTTGTAAATGAAGGTTCAGAAGACATAGTTTGCCTTTGTGTTGGGGGTTTCTGAGTTGTATGATGAGAGGTTTCTAGAGGGACATTGGAAGAAGGAACATCAGTTTCTTCCTCATCAGAGTCATAGATTATGAACATGGGAGAATCAATCTTTTTAGGTTTTGATGTCCCTATTCCAGCAAGAATTCTCATAGACCTTCGTTGAGTTTTTGTGGGTTTTGCTGGATGTCTTAAGTGTGGTGGAACTTGAGCAATGTTTGGTACAGATTGAGAGTGAAAAGGAGGGAAAACAGTTGCGAGTGGTCTAAGAGGGAGAGGGATATGACTTGATTCCCTTGATGACAAAGATGAAGAGTCTGATGATGAGAAAGGCATTTTAATGGGAGAAGGTCTGGGTGGTGGAGAAGGTGAACGATTTTGAAACGGAGAAGAAGGTGGTGGTGATGATGATTCAATATACGCATTTTTACGAGCACAAGATTTTGTTCTTACCATTGGAATTTTTTCAGAAAGGAAGAAGGGTTTAGAGGAAGATGAAGAGAAGGATTTGAAGGGTTCGTGAGAAGCTTCAGAGGCAGTGTTGCTTATTTAGAAAGAAATAAGTAATGATGAATGAAACCTAGGGAAGGATGATTGAGAAGATGCAACGCATCAATTGACAGTGTCAGGTTGTTTTTTGGAGGCAGGGGACAAGAGCATTAAATGCCAAGACTCCCCCTTTTCCTTTTGCCTGCGCAGAGAAGAAGTGACACGCAGAGGAGAAAGTTGTTTCTCAAACGGAGAAAGTTGACTGAAAAACGAAGATTGATAAACGTTCTCCGTTTTCTGCAGAAGTAGAATTTTAATGAGATTTCTCTGGATTTCTCATGATTTTCAGTCTTTCCTTAATTGAATTAAAACTATCCTCAACTAAAGGCTTTGTAAATATATCAGCAAGCTGATTTTGTGTATCAACAAAGATTAATTCAATGTTTTTCTTGCTTACATGATCACGAATAAAATGATGTTTTATTTCAATGTGTTTTGATCGTGAGTGCTGAATAGGATTTTTAGATAAATTGATTGCACTAGTATTATCACAATAAATTGGAATACTTGAGTAACTTACAGAGAAGTCTTCAAGTTGATTTTTAATCCAAATTACTTGTGAGCAGCAGTTTGATGCTGAAACATATTCAGCTTCGGTGGTTGATAAGGCTATTGTGTTTTGCTTCCTGCAAGACCAACTTATCAATGCTTCACCTAGGAACTGATATGCTCCACTTGTGCTTTTACGTTCAATTTTATCTCCAGCGTAATCAGCATCGCAATAAGCTACAAGATCAAAATGTGAACCTTTTCTATACCAAAGGCCAATATCAGTAGTACCAACAAGATATCTAAAGATGCGTTTTACTGTTGTTAAATGTGATTCTTTGGGTGCAGATTGAAATCTAGCACATAATCCTACTGCGAATACAATATCAGGCCTACTCGCAGTTAGATATAACAAAGAACCTGTCATTCCTCTATACTCATTTTCAGAGACAGATTTTCCATTCTCATCTTTGTCCAATGAAGAAGATGGATGCATGGGAGTAGTCATGATTTTGGCTTCATTCATTTTATATTTTGTTAAAAGGTCTTTTGTATACTTTTCTTGATAAATAAAAATGTCATCATCATGCTGCTTGATTTGTAAACCAAGAAAGTATCTTAAATCCCCCATCATGCTCATTTCAAATTCACTTTGCATGAGTTTTGAAAAAACATGACACATTTTTTCATTGGTTGAACCAAAGATTATATCATCAACATACACTTGAACTATGAGTAAATCATTTTTATCATTTTTCTTGAAAAGTGTAGTGTCAATGTTTCCTCTGGAAAATCCGTTTTTGATTAAGAAGGAACTTAATCTTTCATACCAAGCTCTTGGTGCTTGTTTCAGACCATAGAGAGCTTTGGTAAGTTTAAAAACATGGTTTGGTTTTGATTGATCCTCAAAGCCAGGAGGTTGTCGCACATAAACTTGTTCATTTAAAAACGAACTTTTAACATCCATTTGAAATAATTTAATAAGCTTATGAGATGCATATGCAAGAAGTATACGAATAGTTTCTAACCTTGCAACAGGGGCAAACGTTTTGTCGTAATCAATACATTCCTGTTGATTATAGCCTTGCGCGACCAGCCTTGCTTTGTTGCGAATAACCTTGCCTTCTTAATTGAGTTTATTTATGAAAACCCATCTTGTACCAATGATGGTTTGGTCTTGTGGGTTAGGGACCAAAGTCCAGACTTCATTTTTCTCAAACTGAAACAATTCTTCTTTCATGGCTTCTATCCAAGATTGATCTATTATTGCTTCTTTAATGGATTTGGGTTCGATTTGGGATATGATTGCCATGCTGCATTCGTCATTCTTGAATGATCTTCTTGTTCGAATTCCATCACAAGTTTCTCCAATTATTTGGGTTTGAGGATGTCCTTCAATTTTTCTCCAGCTTTTTGGAGGGGAATGAAACGAAGATTGTTTATCAATCTCAGTTTCCTGCACAACATTCTGTTGCTGCACACTAGTTTGAATCTCCTCTTCCTCTTCCCTTTTACTTAGATCTAAATCATCAAACTCATCAAATAACACGTGCATAGTGATTTCTACAACCTTGGTTCTCATATTAAACACTCGATATTCCTTGGAGTTAGTTGCATACCCCAAAAATATTGCTTTGTCTGATTTTGCATCAAACGTTCCAAGGACATCTTTGTTGTTTAAGATATAACAATAACATCCAAAAATGTGAAAACAAAGAAATGTTTGGTTTTCTATTTCTCCATATTTCATAAAAAGTTTTGTTAATGATTTTTCTAATAGATACATGATTTAAAATGTAGCAAGAAGTGTTAATGGCTTCTGCCCAAAAGTATCTTTCAACATTTGATTCTTCTAACATTGTTCTTGCCATTTCTTGAAGTGTTCTATTTTTTCGTTCAACAACTCCATTCTGTTGTGGAGTTCTTGCACAAGATAGATTGTGAGAAATGCCAAGTTCATCAAAGAAGTTTTTAAAAGAGGCATTTATGAATTCTCCTCCATGATCACTTCTTACTGAAATGATGCTGGATTCTTTTTCATTCTGTACCTTTTTGCAAAATGTTTTAAATTCATCAAATGCATCATCCTTTTGTTTTAAAAACAGTACCCAAGTGTATATAGAGAAATCATCAACAATAACAAAACCATATTTCATTCCTCCTAGACTTGTTGTTTTGATTGGCCCAAAAAGATCTATGTGAAGTAATTCAAGAGTTCTATTTGTAGTTATAAAATCTTTTGAATGAAAACTACTCTTGACTTGCTTTCCCTTTGCACAAGCTTCACAAATTCTATTTTTATCAAAATTCAGTTTGGGCAATCCTCTAACAAGATCCAGTTTAGAGATTTTTGAAATTGTTTTCATACTTATATGTCCAGCCTTTTTATGCCATATCAATTTATCTTTATCGATTGACATAAAATAGGATTCATCTGGTAATTCATCAAGATATAGGACATATAGATTTTTCTTTCTATTTCCAAAAAATAACACCTCTCGAGAATCTGTTTTTCTAACTTCACATACTCTTGGTTTGAAGATAACTTCAAAACCATTGTCACATAACTGACTTATACTTAGAAGAATGTGTTTCAAACCTTCAACGTATTGAACATCAGTTATTTGAGCAGAGTTTGCCTTACCAATAGTTCCTTTACCTTTGATCTGAGCTTGATTGTTGTTGCCAAAAGTAACTGATCCTCCATCCTTTTTAATGAAGGACATGAAACAGGTTTTATCACCTGTCATGTGTCTTGAACAGCCACTATCCAAGAACCAAGGATTTCTCTTGGCACTTTGAAATCTAGCCTGCATAAGAGTTTAAATTCACTTTAGGTACCCATTTTGTCTTGGGTCCTTGAGAGTTAGTCTTAATAATTTCTTTCTTTTTGAAATAACATGTTGACTCTTGATGACCAAATTTGAGACAGTAGGAGCATTTAACTGTTGGTCTTGGTATTGATTTTGAAATTTGAGTTTTAGAAGGTTTTAATCTTGATTTTGTAAAGGTTCTAGACCGTTCTCCTTTTTTCAAACTTTCTGGAGAAAGTTCTGTTTTTATTCTAGAACTTTCTCCGTTTCGAGAACAAGCTAGAAAATGTTCTCCCTTTTGCAGTTTTTTCAAAATTGGTTCTCTTTTTGCAGAAATTTCTTTCCTTTTAAACATCCTTCTGCTCTTAATCTTTTCATCCCGTTTTTTTACAGTATGAACATTTGGTTTGAAATTTTTCAATCTTGCTTTCTGGAATAAAAAAGTTTTCATACATTTTGGTTTTTTGAGTTTGATTGAACCCAAGACCAGCTTTATCAAATATTCCTATTTGTGATCCCATGATTTTTTGAAATGTTTCAGTAGCTTTAATAAAATTTAGCAAATCAGTTTTCAAAATTTCATTGTCAGATTTAAGGAGAACGTTCTCTGTTTTTGCTGCAGAACGTTCTTGACCTTTTTGATTTTCACAACTTTGTTGTTTTGATTCTCTCAGTTCTTGAATGGTATTCTTGAGAATATCAATCATAGCCTGAGCCTTTTCTTTTTCTTCTTTTTCTTTAAAAACTTGATCTTTTAAAGAACTACATTTTTGAATGAGAATGTTTGAATCATTTAGCAAGTTGTCGAATTATTTTCCCATGAATTCACACAAAGAGCAAAAGTCAGAATTAGTTTCCTCATTTTCTTCTATATCTGCCATCAATCATATGTTGGCTTCTTCTCCTTCTTTTGTGTCTGATTCTTTTGAGTCATCCCATGTGGCCAACATTGATTTCTTTTTGAATGGAAATCGTTTTGGTGTTTTCTTATTCAAAGGACATTCAGCTTTGTAATGTCCTAACTTATTACAACCAAAACATGTAATTTGGCTTTTATCTGTTTCTATTTTGGGATTTTTATTTGGAAATCCCTTCTTGATTTGATCTCTCCTTCTCATCATTCTTTGTATTCTTCTGGTGAGAAGAGCAATTTCTTCATCAGCATGTTCTTGTCCAGTTTCTTCTGGTTCTTCATCAGTTTGTAGTATGATGCTTTCTTGAGATGCCTTCAGAGCCACTGCTTTTCCTTTCTTGGCAGGTTTATCTTCTTGTAGCAGTATTTCATGTGCTCTTAAGGTTCTTATTAGTTCTTCCAGGGGAAGTGTTTCAAGATTCTTGGCTTGGCTTATAGCTATTACCATTGGTCTCCATACAACTGGAAGACATCTCATGATCTTTCTCACCCTGTCTTGTATTGAATAAGCTTTTCCAAGGGAATCCATCTCATTCACTATTGTTGTGAATCTTGCGTACATCTCATCAATAGTTTCTCCTTCTTGCATATCAAATAATTCAAATTTTCTTATACCAATGTCGATTCTTATTTCTTTGACATGGCTTGTTCCTTCATGGTGAGTTAGCAATGTGTCCCATACTTCTTTAGCAGTTTCACATTCATCTACTCTTTCACTTTCTTCTCTGCTCAAAGCACACGATAAGAATAAATAAGCTTTAGAGTTTAGGAGTACCTTAGCTTTATTATCAGCAGTCCAGTCTGCTTCTTTCTTCTTTGCTGAAGTTGAATCTTCTTGATTCATTCTTGGAATATGATTTCCATTGATTATGATGTTCCACATGCCTGTGTCTTGTGATTTGAGAAACAGTTGCATTTTGCTCTTCCAAAAATAGTAATCAGTACTATCAAAGAATGGTGGTCTGTTTGAGGATCCTCCCTCAACAATGTATTTTGCTTTGGACATTTTTCTGGATCTTTTTCTCTAACACTTGTTAGGTGTTCTTTTTAGAGACCATGCTCTAATGCCAATTGAAGTAGCAAAATTGATTTACAAGGAATGGGGGTTTGAATTGTAAATATCCCTTTATAAATTTTCCTGAAAAACTTAAGATTTGAACTCAAGAATGTTCTTGGTTAAGAAAGCAGAAAAATGGAGAACGTTCTTGGTTTATCAGAAAAACAGAGAACGTTCTGATAAGTTGTAAAACAGAAAACAGTTTTGTATTTTTAATCTTGAAAAGCAATCAAACTAAATAAAGAGATAAAGGATAAGAAATACCGCACACATATGTATCCTGGTTCACCCAACTTGGGCTACGTCCAGTCCTCTCAATTGTGAGATTTTCCACTAAGTGTTTAAAACAAGAACCTTCTTGGTTTTACAGCACCTAGCCTAGATCAACCTTGATCTTTGTTACAGAACTTAATCTAATTCCACCCAGAAAGAGATTAATCAAATCACCTACCAACCTTGATAGGATTTCTTACAATCTACCCCAAACTATACTTAACTCTTATAGTTTGAGTTTTACAATAATGATGAGATTGATTTGTTAGAATCTGAGATGTATCAACTCTTGTTTGAGATTCGATTCTTTACAAAGAATTCAGTACAAATGTATTAGAGTAAAATAGGAATTTTAATCAAACTGATTCTTGTAAGTGATTGGAGAATTTCAAGTATGTAAATATGAATGATTTTGAGAGACTTGTTAGCACTTGAACTTCTGCGTTTTCCTTGAGCTGTGGCCTTCCTTTTATAGGCTTGAGAGCATTAAATGGAGAGTTGTTGGTAGTGCACTTGTCAGGCTTGACCAGAGGCAATATTTCTGAATAAAAATAATCCAACTTTTGACTATTTTTATTTTCTGTTTTGACTGGGCTGTGTGTTGCGTTTTAGATCAGATTTTCTTGAGTAATTAATGATCCTTTAATGCTTCAGATAAGTGATAATATTACTGGCTTGAACTGGAGCTTTTGATCAATTAAAACAGATTGAAAACGATCATGAATACTTGATGTATGAAGCTTGTACTGAAGCTGCTAAAACTGACTGAAGATTGATGATCATTTTGGACTTTTGAACTTTATGTATCCTGGAGACTGATAATCAATCTGGACGTTTTTTCTGAACATACTGGAAACTGACTTGACTTCAAGATTGTTTAACAGTCTTGACAATCATTTCCAGAACTGTCTGGACAACTTGTTTGAGAGTCTTTTTCTTTTGCAATTCAAATGTCCTCTTTTATTTGAATATATCCTATGTGTTCCCTGCCATGTAGTGATCATATCCATGTAACTTCCAGAGCCAACAACTTTGTTTAAATGATGGAGAAAGATGGTTCTTTATGCTGTCATGGCCTGGCGAACATTGTCCGTTTTCCAGAATATGTCAAGAATGTTCTCTGCCTTTGTTTATGTTGTTTTCTTTGATTCTTTTGAAACCTATCTTTGAACTAACACACTCAAAAGCACATGTTAAATTAACAATACATTTAGAATCATAATTAACGATCTTTAATTAACCTTTGTTTATTTTCATCAAAACTTTAAAATGAGAGTTTGTCTTAACACTCCTTCCCTCAATAAAATAACATTACTATTAATTAACTAATAATTCACTCCATCTTTAATCTTACTTCCCCATAGGTATGGGATTAGGCCAGGCCGCCCGACAGGGGCCTACGGCCTAGCCTACGTCAGGCCCAGGGCAGACCAGACTTCTTTTTAAACAGATAAAATCAAGACTTCTAAAAAAAGCATATTTAGTTAAAAAGGTCAGGCTACAAGCCACATAATAAGCCTTTTAGGCATATTAGGTCGACCTATTTAAATAAATATAAGTAATATTATTTTACTACTATAATTATTGTATTAAATTTTGATCTTTTTGTTATATATTCAACTTTTAGTAATTTACTCATACTAACCTCATTTAGTTTGTGACATATTTAAATTTATTATTATAAAATATAATTTAAGTAGGATGTATATAAAGTCATATTCTTCAAAATGTGATGTTAAATATCAAAATATAACTTAATTTTATTGACATATAAACTCGTTAATCTATTTAAAGATATGTTTGATTACTTATTAAAAAATGTTAAAATGAAATAGGCTTTTAAGTAGACTAACATACCATACCAAACTTCTATTAATGCCAGACTCAGACTTAAAAAGCAAGCCTATAACAAGACATATGTCAGAGTTAGGCCTTGTATTTTTTGACAGGCCAGACTTATGCCTAGCAAAGCCTAGCTCGACCCAGCCTATTCTCACTCCGTTCCCCAGTTTAAAAAGGATTATCGTAATTCATCATTTTACCCTTATATTAAAAAAAGATGATGAATGAAATAAAGAAATAGAATAATAATTTTACTTCAGTATCTTTATTAGTTATCAATGCATTTCTATTATCATAAATGTAAAATAAGGAAAAATAATTTAAAAGTGATGTCTGTAGTATTTATTAGATAGTACAATTCAAAAACATAATTATCATTATGGGATGAAGAAAGTATTTTTTTTATTCCACTCATTAAAAAATAACTATAAATAAAAGAAAAACAATTGTCATTTTACTAAGAGTTAAATAAGTTTTTAGTCTCTGTAAATATATTATATTTTGTTTTTAGTCTCCTCTAAAAAATTTCTTAAAACAATGGTCCTAAAATATTCTCAATCAATAATTTTAATCCATACTTTTAAATCAATTCATGAATATCATCTGAATTTTTAAATTATTTTTTACATACATGGATTATAAGAACGTCTCCTAGAAATTCTATTTTTTCTAACAAACACTACATTAAATATGATTTTTTAAATCTTAAAGATTAAAAATTTATATTTAATTTATTTTTGTTAAAAAAATCATAAATTTTATAAAGAAGATTTTTATAATGTTCTAAATAAAAATAACATGAGGGCATGATTGCTTATAGTGAAATATAGTCAAAAAAAAATCATTGACCAAATAAAAAATAAAGTCTACCCCCAGAATTATAAATGAAATATATAGAATATCATTTTTATTAAATTATATTTATTAATTAGATATTAGTGTATTATTAGTATTATAAATGTATTACATTAAAAATGATGCAAATAATATTTATTAAAAAATACAATTGAAAAAAAGTATTAAAAATTAAAAATTCATTATTTTTTAACTTTTTTATTTTGGAAATGGTTATTGTAAAACAGATAGATTAACGTTTAAAGAAATTGGAAGTTTCTTAAAAAGTAACGGCTTTGACGACAATAGAGGACCATTTTCTTATAAAAAAAAATTAGTCAGATTTTTTTATTTATTTAGACATTTATAGTAATAACAATTCGGCATAAAAAATAAGCATTCATTTCTAAGATAAAATATATGAACTAGTCCACGTCATTAAATTTCATGTGTCGAATCCTACATATTTTTTTGCCTAAATTAAGTTACAGTTTACGATTACAATTTATCACCTCTTATTCATTCGTCGGTTTTCTACAGTTACAAGATATTAAATTTGTAACTATTTAATATCTTAATTACTTAAATGTACTCCACTATGTATAATCTAACGTTGGCATCCCTTTATTGTGTAAATCATATTTACTCGAAATAATGATGTAACGCTCCAATGATTGGTGTCAACTACCGTTTCTTGCAAATTTTAAAGAATATCTTAAAATGGTCAAATATTTATTTATAAATACTCGTATTAAAACGTAAAATTCACAATGAGTCACATAATTAGAGTCAGACCGCTACATTATTCTGCTTGATTCTAACACATTATTCCTCTTGATTCCATCAAGTATAAATATATAACAAACCACTCTCACTAGAACTCATTTCACTCCACATCTCTTTTGTGGTCAAATATTTATTTATAAATACTCATATGTATAATCTAACGTAAAATTCACAATGAGTCACATAATTAGAGTCAGACCAATCATTGGAGCGTTACATTATTATTTCGGGTAAATATGATTTACATAATAAAGGGATGCCAACGTTAGATTATACATAGTGGAGTACATTTAAGTATAATTATATAACAAACCACTCTCACTAAAACTCATTTCACACCACATCTCTTTTGTGGTTGAATTATATTTTCTTGTCGGTCAATATTTTTTTTACCAATAAGGTCTTTTAAATACAAATTTGTTTTTGACATTACTACAAAGAAGCATTGCTACACAAAATTCTGATTTTTCTGCATTCGATTTCACAATTTCTCCGTGACTTCATTGTCAAAAGAGTTTCTCAAGACAAACTAGTTAGATTTTTTAGCAATTTAACAATTCTAATTTCATACAACTTTACAAAAACTTGGATATACAAGGGCTCATAGCTAGGGTCTAAGCACTCACTCAAGAGGTAACATGATTTTTTTCTTTCCACAAACCAATATTGATATTTCCATTTATGCAATTCCTTTACAATGTGAATCAAAGCTTATACAAATTCTTTTATCCGATATTAATTTTAAGCATCTCCTTTTTTTCTTTCAATATATAGTTACAACTACGAAACTTCATCAAGATATATATACTATGCTCCTCAAATTTACCAATACTAATATTCTATTTACCATTTTTCTCTATTTATTGATGTTGTTGCTCTCTTTTTTTCCCCCTACATTTAATATTAATAAACAATGTATGTAATTGGTTGAACTTGGCAAAACAATGTATTGCTTTTAAAGTGTGAGTTTTCTCTTGACTTTTCATCTTCCAATATGAAAGATTAGCTCTTTTTTTTTTTTTATATGAATCCAGCAGATTTATATATCTATACGAATAACTTTCTTTGAACTACATTATGAATGTTGACCTATGATGATACTTTTGTTGTATCTTTAACTTTTTGTTTCGTTATAGTCCCTAGTCCCTACAATGTAAATATTTAATTCATATAAGAGGTTTCCTCTTTTTCTTCTTGTGAAAGATGTAATATATAATACATAATAATTTACTTTCATTGCATTTTGTAATATCTTTCACATTTTATGATAATTTTTAAAATATTCATATGTATGTATTTATTTTTATAGTTATATCTTATATTTTTTGGACGTGCTCGATGACCTTATTTCTCTTAATGAATTTTCCACCCTTATTTCTCTTAATGGGCTGCCGTGTTGAGCGCTTCTGTTGTGTGTCGTGAAGTAGCAAAATTGATTTACAAGAAAGGGAGGTTTGAATTATAAATCTCCCTTTTTAAAATTTTCTTGAACTCAAGAATGTTCTTGGATTCTTGGTTAAGAAAGCAACTTGGTTAGTAAAAATCAAAAAAACGGATAACGTTCTTGGTACAGTTTGTGTTTTTAGCTTTAAAATTAATCAAACTTAATAAAGAGTTAAGGATAAGAGATACCACACAAGAATTTATCCTAGTTCACCCAACTTGGGCTACGTTCAATCCTCATAATTGTGAGATTTTTCACTAAGTGTTTAAAGCAAGAATAATCTACTCCCTCAATTTTGATCTACATCACCTAGTCTAGATCAATTTTGATTTGTTGACAATATGTGTTCTTTCCACCCAGAAAGACACACAATTAGTCTCCCTATCAATCTTTAGATAGGAGTTTACACTTCACCTTTTAACCATAAAAGATTTCTTACAATCTACTCAAACTATACTCAACACTTATAGTTTTGAGTTTTTACACAAAGATAGTGAGATTGTTTGTTTAGAATCTGAGTTATCCCAACTCGTGTTTGAGATTAGATTCTTACAAGAGATTTAAACTAAGTATAACAATGGAATGAATTAAAAACATAATTAACTCTCTTGAGAATTTGGAGAATTTCAAGTATGTGAGTGAGTGATTTGATCAATTGTTTAGCACTTGAACTTCTGCATTTTCCTTGAGCATTGACCTTCCTTTTATAGGCTTAAGAGCAGTAAATGGAGGTCAATAGAGCTGTTGGAAGGGCTCTTGTCATACTAATGGAGGTCAATAGAGCTGTTGCAAGTGCTCTTGTCAGACTTGACCAAAGCCAATATTTCTGATTAAAAATAATCCAACTTGGAGTCTTGAACATGATTAAAACAAATTCGAAAAGATCATGAAAGGTTGTTGCAGAAAACTGTAAATGAAGCTGCTGGAGATTGATGATCAATATGGACTTTTAGCTTTTGAGTTTCTTGGAGATTGATAATCAATCTGGATGATTTTCTGAACATACTAGAAGCTATCCTGATGCCTTGTACATTGTCAAGATCATTTATCATTCTTGACAGCTAAACTGGAGATTGTTCAGTCTTGCTTGGACAACTTGATTCATGGCCTTTTTTCTTTGTGATTCGAATAGCTTCTTTTGATTGTAATTGATCCTATCTATTCCTTGTCAAGTACTCATAATACTGATGTAAATTCTAGAGGGTATAACTTCAATTAAGTAATGGAGATTGATTGGTCTTTATGTTATCACGGCCATATTTGAACTTAGAGAACATTCTTCGTTTTCCAGATTTTCTTGAGAATGTTCTCTATTCAAACTTATGTTTTACTATGCTAATTTCTTTGCTTTTCTTATAACCTATCTTTGAAATAAATACATTCAAAAGCACATGTTAAATTAACATAACATTTAGAATCATAATTAATGATCTTAATTAACATATGTTTATTTTTATCAAAACTTTAAAATGAGAGTTTGTCTTAACATCTCGCTCCCCATCTCTTTCTTAGATTTTTATCAATCTCAATTTCTCTCTAAAATACTCCATTGATTAAATTAGTTATTTTGCACTGTTCTTCTTCACTGTAAGTTCGATTTTTGAGTTAAACCAACGCCGCAAAATGACATTTACTCATAAATTGCTCAAAGAAGGTAAGGGGCGAGAGGGGTGCCCACTAAGATTAGGTCAAATGATCCAAAATATTTAATTAAAATTTACACATAACTTTACTCAAAATCTTAAATGACTAAATATAATATTTATAATTTATATCACTTATTAAATATAACTAATTTTTCCAATATGAACTTAGAGAATGATGTTACTTATGACTCATATAGGTTTAGAGATAATCTTACTATAAATAAACATTTGTAATCTCATTTGAAATTTATTGTAATGAAAGATAATTTATCTTCATGAGAATCTTTGAATTCTTGGATTAGAACTTTTGAATCAATGACTTCCTTACTATTGTGGCGATTCCTCATTGGTTTATCAAACGTTCTTGGTTGTGGCACATTCCTTCTTCATATTCTCTACTTTATCCATATTCTTGTTCTTTCTTTTCCTCTTTATTTGTCACTTTGTTTGAAGAAATCACTTGGTAGATCTATCATCTCACGTGGAAGCAACTAAATTCACATCATTTGGTTAGTTTTTTCTCTTCATATTCTCTATTTATAAGGTCAATCATACCAACAAACCCCAATTCAAAAGAAAAAATGCAAACTGGTAAATCGTATAACTTGTAATGCAAACTTCTAAAACTATATGATTCAGATATAAATCTGCCACGAAGATACATATGCACATGACATTACGATATATTATCAAAAAGGTCTCACACAGCCCACTAAGTATCATGTCATACGCATTAAAAAAATCACGTTTTCAAATCATCATCTTATTCACAGATCACTAAAATTATATACCACATATCCTTATGAGAATCACATATTTATAAACAAATAATCATAAAAATTATAAATTTCATATTCATCATAAAAATTAAAACTTTATCACATATAACATAAACATTCAAACTTTATTTCATATTCATCATGAAGATTCAAACTTTATCATATATGACATAAAAATTAATACTTTACTATATTACATATCGAACTCAACATAAATGATTGGGGTTTTATTATTTTAATCTGTCGTTTTTCTTCCTAGCACAATGCTCTAAACTTTTGATGCGCGGAAAAAGGGGGTGTGAAGGTGATGGTGGCTAAGATTTTTATGTTCTTGAAGTTCTTCGAAAAATTTGAAAATTTAGGTGAATTTATTGAAATTTGATCTTTCTTTTTGTATAATCTTGAGTTGTTAATTGATTATAAGTGTTATAATATGTGTAAGAAAGTTTAGTTTGAATATTTATTTGCTTCATTTTGGGTGAAATTCAAAATGTAGAGTTGCCAGAAAAAAAATCTGCATATCATTATCTTCACTTGCAACTCTCTTTGATCTAAAATTTATGTTGCAAATTTGGTTTTGATATTATTTCTTCTATACATGTCTGATTCTCAAAATTCACAAGGCTAAATTGATTAGAAAAACCATAGGAATGCAAATATGAAGTGCACATAGAAAAAAGTCATCATTGAGTGATTCTACACGAGTAATACATTTCTTGAGTGTAAACACTTAGTGAGTGGTAAAAGACTTATTTTTATTTTCTTAAGTTGTTCTTATTATTTGTTTGATTATTGTGATATTTGTTGACTTGCTGAAATCATGAGTGGAAGTGAATGAAACCTCTAATTACCTAGAACCGCTTCTCTTATGGATCAATTTACAAAAAACTTGAATACACAAATGAATGCCTTGAGAGAATAGCTTGTGAGTCAAAGAGATAAGAGATCTTATCATGGAAGATCTTCTCAAAATAAAAATGAGTTTGAAATCAAGGGCAGAACGAGACATAGATTTCACGAGGACAAAAAGATATAAAGATTATGATGATGAGGAATGTAAGTATAAAAAGAGATATAAAGAAAAAGAAAGAAGATATGAAGATTATGACGAGGAGGTATGAACTGACAGATAAAGAAAAATAAAGAAGATATAGAAATTATTGTGAGGAGGAAAAGATGTATGAAAGGAGATATAAGGAAAAAGTAAGAAGGCAAAGAGATTTTGAGAGAGAGGATAAGAAGTATGCCAAAGAGAAAATACACAAATAATATAAAAAAGAGGATCTAGAAAAGAAAAAAAAAAGAAATGTATCATATATATGAAGGATATAATAGATATTTTGTATTTGATATGTAGTATTTGAAATATCTTTATGAAAATGGATTTGCAAAATCGACAAAAAAAGTAAAGAAGCTAGCCTTGAGAGAGAAAGAGAAAATCAAAGAAAAGAAAAAGAAAGAGGAAAAAGATAAGCTAGCTTCGAGAGAGAAAGTTAAAGAAAAGAGATAGGAAGGGGAAAAAATGGAGAGGCAAAGAGAAAGAAATTGACTCACTATTTGTTTAACTTTGTTGATTCTTATGTTCAAAAGCTTGAAGATATGTCTCCAAAAGAGAAATGCCCACAATCTATTGAAGTTAAAGGTGATTGGCCAAAGGTTTCTCAAAAGGACGCTTGCAAGGAAAAGTTTGGTTTTAATCATAACAACTTTAACTCTTAATTGACGCTTCTCTTGTTAAATTGTTTGATAAGTTTCTTCCTCCTATGCTTGTTAGGTTTGCAAATATTCATGTTGAAATGACTAATTTGTGTTATTTCCATAAGCCTCATTTGGGATTCTTAAGAAACATTTGTTTGCTAACTTGAATATTTATTCATTTGTTAAAAATAAAGTTAGCATTTTAAGATTTTCTATGAAGGATAAATGTTTACATATGGAATTAGTTGATAATTGCACTACCATACCTTTCCTTACTCTACCTATTATTGGAAAATATTTTTAACTGCCATATGATACTTCTAATTTGTTTGAGGGACTTGTCTTGTTTAAAAAAGAACCTTCATTTGTTTGTGATGAAGAACATGTCCATGAGACTCAGCTTGCTCTGAAACTTTTGCAAATAAAAATTAATTTATTGTTTGTCACCAATTTCAATCCAAATAAGGTAAATTTGATCATGAATATGAACTTCAAAAGGTATAAGTTTTTCCCCATCTTTAAAATTTCTTGCCTTGACCATAAATGTGATAAGATGTTAATTGTTCAAGATGAAAATGTGTTTCATTGATTTATCACATGACTTTTCCAAATTTCAATTTGACGTTGGTGGATATGATGAATGGATTTGAATAGGTTCCACGAGAGATGAATGATCTATCAAGTGATTTCTTGAATGACAATGTTAAAATAAAAGGGAAAAGAATCAAACAAACATGGTTAGATGGAGAAGACGCCACAATCAATTATGATTGATAAGCCAATGTGGAATCGCCACAATGACAAGGAAGCCATTGTAGTTTATTTGGAATCGATACAATGGTAAGAAGGAGGCAATGATAAAGACCTCAAAAGCATGAAGATGATCCGTATTTTAATAAATTAGGATAAACTTTGTTTATTTACATTTGGTTTGTAATAATTCTTAGTTTGCTTTAATTTGGAATTGTAATAGTTTTAATTTAGATTTAGCTGATGTCATGTGTAAGTGAAGTTATTTTGCTTCCTTACATTTAGTTTATTTTAGAAAAATATGATGTAAGCCCAATATGGGCCTAGAGAATGGTGTCACTTATGTCCCATTTAGGTTTAGATATAGTCCTGATGTAAATAGGCATTTGTAATCTCATTTGAAAAGATTTGAAATGAAATATAATTTCTCTTCATGAGAATGTTGAGTGCGCAATGTCGCCTCTTTGAGTTCTTGGATAAGAACTTGCTTGAATCTTATCAATGTCTTCCTTACTATTGTGGCGATTACTCTTTGACTTATCAATTATCCTTAGTTGTGGCATCTTCCTTCTTCATCTTCTCTACCTTATCCATCTTTTTGGTCTTTATTTTCCAACTTTATTTGTCACTTTGTTAGAAGAAACCACTTGGTAGATCTATCATCTCATGTGGAAACAACTAAATCCATATCAATTTATAGTGCTATAACTGTTAAAGATTCAAGCATTTTGCTCTTGAATGCTTAGCTAACAAAGATTCAAAGGGTGATAATGAAGATGAGTTACAATTTTCCTATGTCAATGATAGTGACTTTGATGATGTTTTTGTTGATGGCTCCCAATAAATTATAAAATGATAAATCCAATTTATGGTATCTTAATACCGGATGTTCCAACCACATGACAGGGAAAAATAAGTGGTTTCTGAAACTTGATAAAACAATGAATATGAAGATCATGTTTGCAAACAATATTGAATTGACATTTGGTGGAATTAGAAGAGTCTTGTTGTAGAGAAAAGATAGTAATGAACCAGTCATCAATGATGTTTTGTATGTTTCCAAGTATGAAAAGAAATTTGATTAGTCTTAGTTAATTGCTCGAAAATAATCAATCTATGAAAATGGGAAACAAAGAATTGAAAGTGTTTGTTGAACATTGAAGGCTGATCTTGAAAGCTCCATTGTCCAGCAACATGACTTTCAAGATACGGAACCATGTGTTAGATCATCAATGCCTAGCTTCTACTACAGGTTCAGGAGAAATTCGGTCTTGGCATCAAAGGTATGGGACATATAAATTTCAATATCGTAAGCATGCTGAAGGTAAAGAAGATGGTGTATGGTTTGCCTCAAATTAAAATTCCAAAAGAAATGTATGAGGAATGTTATGCAACCAAACAAGTTAAAAATCATTCATTACTAATCTACAAATGAAGTTAAAGCAAAATATAGAGGTGACACATTCAAATATATGTGGTCCTTTTGAAGTAAAGTCTTTTGAGGATAATAACTACTTTGAATATACATTAGATACATGTGAATTTACCTCATTGAGAAGAAGAATGAAGTTGTCAATATTTTCAAGAAGTTTAATGTTTTGGTGGAGAAACAAAGTGATTGTTGTATTAAAGGGTTGAGGACATATGGTGGAGGTGAATATACTTCCAAAGATCTTGCACAACACAAGGGCATTGCGGAAAGGAAAAACATGACTACTTTTAATATGGCTAGAAGAATGGTTAAAAGAATGAAGATGATCTCATCATCAAAACTGGACTCACCTATCATGTATACAACAAGATAGGAATCCAGTTTATGAAATATGCATGTTTTGAAAGATTCCTCAAAGGAATTCCAAACAATAGATTGATGAAAGAATGTTCAAAAGAATATTACGGTTGTCTTATTAAAGGACAAAAGACAAAATGGATTAGCTTAGGAAAACTAAATGCATAATCAGAACGACAATTTCGCACATGGGCCTTCCAAACTTAATGAGCATTTTAAAGACACAATTTAAAGGCCCACTTACAAGAACAAACACCCATAATGCTTTGCAGATTGATAACCAAATTGATGACATAAAGGCAACTACAAAAAGGGCACAACTACAATACTGAAACGGTATTGTTGATGCACTAGTTGTGCATGTCTCTAACTAAGTACTATTCTTGATGAAGATTTATTCAAGATTCAAGGCATAATGTTCTAGTTTAAAAATAATTCTGGAAAAGAGTGCAAATAAGAGATTGATTCAAATAAAGAAATCAACACTTTAGCAAGACTGACCATTAACTATATTCTATTTAAATTGAATATTCAAAGCTCCTCATCATCTATAAACAGAAGATAATTTGAAAGATGAAGTCAATATCTCAATTGGAAATCTACCTACCTACCCTTGTTCAATCGAGCACAAGTTTTGAAACTATTTTCTCGAGCAAACTCCAGCTCTCTTCACTATTATTGTGGCTTATTCTTATTGAGTTTTGCTTTCCATTAATCTCAACCAAAGTGTTGAGAATCATGAGGTTCCAAACACTTCTATCATACACATATAGGTTCAAAGGTGAATGTAAAAATCATTTCTAGGTTGAAAGGTGACTGTAAAAATTCTTTTTTAGATTGAAAGGTGAAAGTTGTAATTGACCAAGGTGCGGTCAAGAAGGAAAAACTTCAATTTCTTGTGAGTTTTAATGTTACTTCAATTGGTATCAGAGCCTAGTTCCAAGGTTGAGCACCTAAAAAGTGTTAGAGGAAAAAATTTAGAAAGAAGAGACAATATCAAAAGTCAAATATATTGTTGAAAGGGGGATCATCAAATAAACCTCCCAATTTTGATGGTTTAGATTATTACTTCTAGAAAGGAAAAATGCAATTGTTCCTTAGGTTCTAAGACACATAACCGCGGCACAAAATCACATATGGAAATTGTGAACCACGAGTAAATCAAATTGATCTAACCTCAAATGAAAAATCTAAAGCATAATGGACAACAAATGAACGAGTTAAGGTACTTCTAAACTCCAAAGCTCGATTATTTCTATCTCGTGACTTATGTATGGAAGAGAGTTAAAGAATTGATGAACGTGATACTGCAAAGAAAATTTGGGACACTTTGCAAACTCATCATGAGGGAACAAGTGTAAAACGAGAAACACAATAAAGAGGGGTTTGAATTGTTTTTCACTTTGAAAGCTTTTTTTAACAAGGTTAAAATAGAGTGTGATGAAAACATAACAGATAAAACAATAAACACCAAAACAACACAAGCCAATTTATCCTGGTTCACCACCAAGACGGTAGCTACGTCTAGTCCCTTCAAACTGAAGGATTTAATCCACTAATTCACCAATTGAATCATACTTCCACTGAACACCTACTAGTCTACTTGATTGTGTTCAAGTCTTCTCAACCTTCTAGCTTAGTACAGTCAAGTTGTTGAGGAATGCAACCACTACTGGGCAAGGTTACAAACAAAATGTGTGTAAATATTTTCTGAATAACTCTCATAAGAGGGCGTTTACAAAGTTGTACTCTCAATATTTCTCAGCACTTAGACAAGAAGAAAAATGATTAAGAGCAAGAGTGCAAAGATGGTTGTATCATGCTTATTATAGTATTGTTGTTGTATAGGTCAATGAAGGTTGCACGTCCTTTTATAGAGAAACTTTAGGGTTTCTTGTCATTGTCCTGATTGCAAGAAATCAACATGTATCATGAAATTCAGTATCAAATCTTCAGAGATTGATTCACCATTAAGGCTTATCCAAATTTAACCTTGTAATTGGTTATGTGTATCTTGATACGAAGACATAAAGAGTAGAAGATATCATTGTTAGAGTATGTCACGTAGAACTTCACACAAATGGCATATTTTTCTTCTTCAGAGCATTGACTTTTTATCAGAGCGTTAACAATTACGTGATTTGAGAACTGCACAATTAAATGAAACATTAGTGCTTTAAATTGTCTCCACAAAATAATTTTGTTACCATCAAAATAAGTAAGGGTCATAATTCTTCAAACCAACTTGGTTCTAGCAACAAGTCATGTAAAAGAAATAATAATAAACATTGGAGTTAGAAAATTTGAAATGAAATAGAAACATTGATGAAGTTTACTCAAGATTCATAACTATAATCAATGAAATGCGATCTCAAGGAAAGAAATATACAATTCAAAGAAAGAGCTAGAACATTTATGAGATATCTCCTTAGTAGCTGGAGATCAATGGTCATAGCTGTTGAGGAAAAAACCTTTTTGATATATGTTTTAATGACAACAAACCTTTTGAATTAAATGATTAAGTTTTATGAATGGTGGTCTACTAATGATTTCACTTAAATTTTGTTTAAGGAACATGAATGCATAAGTGAACAAGCAAGAATCAATTCACTTAATCAAAGTGCACAAGTATCCACTTAATAATTTAAATAAATCATTAGGGCGAACACATAGGACAAACACGAAGGAAATTATCGCACATGTCAACATACGGATAATAATAGTTGTGCATTATATTTTATAATTAAAATATAATAATAGAAATTGGGGTGTTACACAAACAAGAGTTGAGTCAAAACAGATTCTGTTTTAAATCCTATGATTGTCATTCAACACTCAAGATTATAAGGCTTGTTTATAGCTTGAGTGAGTCATTTATAGAAAAATCCTTTTAAGGTTAAAAGGTGAAGTTGTAAAATCCTATCAAGGGTTGACAGGTGATCCGATTGTAATTCTTTCTGGGTGGAAAGGATTGACAAACTGTAACAGATCAAGGCTGATTTGAACTAGGTGCTGTAAAACCAAGAAGGTTCTTGTTTTAAACACTTAATGGAAAATCTCACCGTTGTGAGGACTGGACGTAGCCCGGGTTGGGTGAACTAGGATATATCTGTGTGTGATATCTCTTCCCTTATCTCTATCTCCTTTTTCTGTTTTCAAAACCAAGATCAATCTTGAGTTATTTTCTTAAGTTTTTAACAGGAATTTTAAAAGGGCGGATTTACAATTCAAACCCCCCTTTCTTGTAAATCGATATTGCTACTTCAATTGGCATCAGAGCTTGGTCTCTAAAGATTAAGCACCTAACAAGTGTTAGAGGAAAAGATTCAGGAAGAAGAAGTAATGTCAAAAACCAACATGTGCTTAAAGGAAAACTTAGAAAATAATGAGGTAACCATCTCTGAACTCTGTCCTTTATGTGAAGAAATGGAAAAAGAATTTGATAATCTTTTATGTGATTCAAATCTTCTTTCTCAAAAATATGGTTTATTAAAAGAACAACTACGTAAAGAAAAAGAAGAAAAAGAGAAAGCCCAAGCTATGAATGACGAACTCAGAAAGGTCATTCAAAGTTTGCAGCAAACTCATTTACAAATGGTTGAACAACAAAAGACTCTCAATGAGATAACCATAAAAAATCATTTTCCAAAATATTCTGTAACTAAGAAAGAAAGTACCTCTTTAAAAATAGAAGTTCATGAACTAAAAAATGATTTAACCAACTGTGTAAAAACCACCAAAACATTTCAAAAGAACATGACATCTGAAGATGGGATATTTGAGAAATATGATTTATGTTTCAAAACTTCTCAAAAAGAAAAGATTTATGAAAACATTTTTGTTCTAGAAAGAAAGGAAGATAAATGCAAAACCAAATGTTCATATTGTAAAAGAATTGGACATCTGGAAGTTGTTTGTTACTTTAAGAAAAGAGATGAAAAAATTAAAAGCAAAAGGATTGTTAAAAGGAAAGAGTGTTCTGAAAATAAAGATGAATCAGTTTTGAAAAATCTGCAGAAAGGAGAACGTTCTCTAGGTTGTTCTCAAAATGGAGAACGTTCTGGAACAAAAGCTGAACTTTCTCCATAAAGTTTGAAAAAAAGAGAACGTTCTGGAATTTCATCAAAATCAAATTCAAAGACTTTTAAAACTCATATTTTCAAACCTTCTTCAAGACCAACAACAAAGTGTTCCCGTTGTTCCAAAAATGGCCACTTCGAGTCAACTTGCTATTTTAAAAAGAGATCAAGTTTAAAATATCTTCTAAAAGAAGATATACTAAACATCAAGGACCCAAACAAATATGGGTACCAAAGTCATTACTAACTTGTGATGCAGGAACACCATCCAACAATCAAGAAAGAACATTGATACATGAACAAGGCATGCTCAATACACATGAATGGAAAAGTATGATGTCTCCTCTCATTACGAAAATTTGGAGTGTCTATAACATTTGGAAACATTAACAAATCAAAGGTACATGTATCATTTGTTGAAATAATTTTGCATAAATTAAGGATGTTTGATATAACTTTGTAAAATTGCTTTTAATGTTAGTTTTTAAACCCCACATGGCTGAAGTAAAACAAACATTCTCATTTTAAAGAAAAATCCTTATGTTTTATACTTAGATGAATTTCCAACCAAATCATGCTTTTCAGACTTTTGAAAAAGAATTGTCATTTCTATAAGAAATGATTAAAGGAAATTTGAAACATTATTCTTCAAATAATTCTTTGATGAAAATGATACTTCACATAATTTGCTTGTCAAAGAATTTCCAACAATATGAAGTTGTTTTTAAAAAAAAAATTAGTTACAAGAAATGGCTAGAACAATTTTAAATGAATCAAGTGTTGAAAAATAATTTTGGGAAGAAGCCATAAAAAATTGTTTGCCATATTTTGAATCTTGGTTCTATTAGAAAATATCTTGAACATATGGGCAAATTTGTTTTAAAATGCCATCAAAGTATATATTTTGAATGCTCTACATTCTATAAATAATTAGAATCTCAAAGCCCAAAGTATGCATATATTATTTGATGAGTTTGATGATTTGGATTTGAGTAAAAAAAAACGAGGAAGAAGAAGTTCAAACTGGCCTGCAACAATAGAACAATCTGCAGGAAACCGAGATTGATAAACAATCTCCGTTTCATTCTCCACCAAAAAAAGCTAGAGAACAATTGGAGATCATCCTCAAACACAAATCATTTGAGATACAATTGATGGTATTAGAAAAAGAATGTCATTCAAAGATGTTGTCAACAATAACATGGCAATGATCTCCCAAATTGAACCAAAATCAATTAAAGATGTCATAGTTGATCAATCTTGGTTTGAAGCAATGAAGAACTTCTTCAATTTGACAAGAATAAAGTCTGGACTCTTGTTCTAGATCCACAAGATCAATCTATCATTGGAACAAGATGGGTATTCAGAAACAAGCTAGATGAAGAAGAATCTAAGAGAATGATCAATTTAAGCAAAAATGGTTCATACCAGAACATTCTCCACATGAGCAGAATGTTCTCCTCAAAAGCAGAATGTTCTTGACAGTTTATATGCAGCATCTAATCAAAACTGATGTTTCCTATTATGATGATATGGTTGAAGAACATCAACAACTTCTAAATGAGTTTGAACCATTTGTTTTTTGCATTCCTACACCAACCTCACTATTGACCCTTCATCCAAAAAACATCTCCTCATGATCAAGGTATTGGAAGAACTAATTGGGAGGAATTTATTACTGGTACCAAAGTTGCTGGAGGTGAAAAATGAAAAATGGACTTATTTCTAACAATAAGCTTGATCATATTCAAATTAAAAGGTGATCTCTTGTGAAAAGAGGACAAAGAGCAAAGTGACATTTTCTTTGTTTTATGCAACTTTGAATTATTTAAAAAATAAATTCAGGGGGAGTTTTTAGAAAATATTATTCTTCTTAAAGTTGAAGTCTACTGATTGTTTTCCTTCTAAAAAAAATGAAAAGAATATATATTCATTGACTATTTTTCAAAGTGCGTTAAAATGCTTACATACAATTATGTCATATTATTGTTGTTATCATTATTCATATCTTGATTGCAATATTGACTACAATGATATGATCATCATACATGCTATGTTCTTTAATGCTAAATGTAAACTTGACTAGTTTGATATATGAATGGATTGGTCAACCACACGATTTCTATGTGTAGTGCACTCATGCTATTACTCCATTTTTTTTACTTCTATGTCTATTCCCCAACCTTTTTGATAGATGTCAAAAGGGGGAGAGAAATATATGATGGATATAAAATGATAGAAGTTAATGAAGAATGTTAAGAATTAACCTCTTGCATATGTTTAGGGGGAGTTTAATTAGAATGATAAGAATTAAACTCTTGCATGTGTTTAGGGGGAGTTTAATTACATATCTAATAACATTCTTGCATTTTATTTATATCCATCCATAAAACTTATAATTTATTCAAAAGGTTTGTCATCATCAAAAAGGGGGAGATTGTTGAGGAAAAAACCTTTTTGATATATGTTTTAATGACAACAAACCTTTTGAATTAAATGATTAAGTTTTATGAATGGTGGTCTACTAATGATTTCACTTAAATTTTGTTTAAGGAACATGAATGCATAAGTGAACAAGCAAGAATCAATTCACTTCATCAAAGTGCACAAGTATCCACTCAATAATGAAATAATCTCAAAAGGAATGTATCATATATCAATCATTCAATAGAATGATTATTACATCTTCAAGATAACATCTTCATGAAGAAAGATGAGCAAATACATTCATACAACAAATCAATGATCAAACTATGCTATAAACCAGAAGCAAGATCATTAGAAAGAAGCAAAATTACAAAAATAGAACGGAGAACGTTCTTGACAGAAATCTGGAAAACGGGGAATGTTCTCCATGTTCAAATATGGCCATGATAGCATAAAGACCAATCAATCCCATTACTTAACTGAAGTTATTGCCTATGGAATTTACATCAGTATTAAGAGTACTTGACAAGGAACAAATGTGATCAATTATAATCAAAAGAAGCCATTCGAATCACAAAGAAAAAAGGTCATGAATCAAGCTGCCCAAGCAAGACTGAACAGTTTCCAGAATGTCCAGAATGATCAGATCAATCTCCAGAATGATCCTATCAGTCTTCAGAATGTCCAGAATGATCAGATCAGTCTCCAGAATGATCAGATCAGTCTCTAGAATGTCCAGAAGATCTGCTGTCCAGAATGATCTTCTGTCAAGAATGATCATCAGTCTCCAGAAATGATTATTAATCTCCAACATGTTAACAATCAATCTCCATCATGTTAACATTAATCTCCAGCATGTTTAACATCATTTTCAAGCAGTGTATCATCAGTCTCCAGATTGATAAACAATCTCCAGCAGCAAACAACGTTCTCCAGGACTCTGCTCATTTCATCAAGGCTGTTGTAACCTGATTTTTATGCAAGGAAAAATCATGCTTATTTCAAACAAATTTCCAGTACATCGACATGAGATATGAAGCTTTAAAGATAGCAAAAGAAACACTCTAAAAGATCAAAGGAGAAAAGATTTAGAGCAAAGCAAAATAGATGAAACAGCTGAAAACGATCATTCTCCAGCTTCTGTCTTTTCTGCACCAGAACATTCTCCAAATTTTGAACTTGTTCAAGAACAATTCTGATTTAATGTACATCATCACATTCTGACACGTATTATTTTAATCAAACTAATGCTACAATGTGCACAGATCAGATGGCAAAACATTAAACAAATATAAGAAAGTCAAGAAGTCAAAAAAGGTAGAAAAGTTGAGTCAAAAGATTTGAAATAAATGATTATTTTATTCTGCCCCTTGATCAAGAGAACCTTCTCAAACGGTAATATCAAGCCCTCAAGGACATCCTGAATATCTATAAAAGGAACCTCACTGATCAAGAGAAAAACAACAGCTTCAAGTACAGAGAAAAACATCACTCACATAAATCTACACACTTGAAAGCTTCTCAAGAAATCAGTAACCTTCTATATCAAATTCTCTATCTTTAGTTTACTGAAACCATTTGTAAAGAATCTAAACTCAAACTGTGACACCCTAAATCCCAATTTATTGAATTTTTCTTTTTCTTTCAGATTTTAATTTAAAAGTAATAGAGTATAAATAAATAAATAAAACTTTTGAACGATTTCTTTAAGGCAAAAGTATCACTTAATCCTGTACAATTCATATTAATCCAAAGTTTCCATCAGCTTAACAATTCGATGGTCATAACAGTGATGAAATTAAATTCTTTTGAAGCACACATACATAAGTTACTGATAATTATAATTGTAGTCCCAACCCGATGTCACTATCAGAGCAAAATTTCCCAAAATTACAGATGTTCAAATATGAAATTAACAGAAGGAATATGATAAAAGTCTTCAAGATGAGACAGCTTCCTACACCCTAGGAGTATTAATCTGCACCTGCAGCTTCTAGCTCGTATGCGTCCATCGCAAACGCCAAACACAAACAATGAGGGGTGAGTATCGAAATTATGTAATAGTATAATGTAAACGAGAAGAACACGTAAGAAAGCAAATTAACACAAACATGAGAACATTCCAGAACATAACATCAAGGTTAATCTAATTCAATCACAATAAAACAGTCACAGGGAGAAATTGTTATGCATGTCCTACACGTTATACTTCTTCATCACTTGGTATCATTCTACTCTGAAGTACTTGGTTAGGAGGCCTGATACTATGCCACTACAAGAGTGGACGGACAATTCATGAATGGCCAAGTCCTCATAGATCCCCTCAACTCAACCCGAGACACATATACGCGACGGTCGGGGTACTCTTGTTTTGCACGGTAGCTCCCGACCTTAGGGAATAACCCACTAATCCACTTAGGAATTTCCAACTAGATGTACCCCCAAGGTCTATCAGTCTTACCTCACGGTTTGACTGTAGCCCTCCACGATCAGGCTCATTCAGTTGTACCTCCCCGAATCACTAGGTTTGTCAAACCCTCCCTATATGATGACAAAATAATCCTTACTCCAAAACTACAGCATCTATCTCATACGTACTCGATTGTCACTACTCAATAAATTTCAACTCACAATATACATCAGAATTACATCATTACATATATATGTATATATATATATAATTAGTCAATCCCAATAAAATTCCAATTTTATCAATCACAGAATAAAGCAAACAGGCGGTGCATTCAATTAATATCACAGTTTTAAATCCAGTAAATCAGAGCACTCAAGTACATATCATTCACACAATAACAATCAACACAAGATTTCATAAAATTAAACAATATGCAGTCTTGATATAATTAAACTCACAACAATTCTATAGGTTACTAAAATACATTTTAGTCCTCACTATTACCATTTATATATTATTAATTAATTATTATTACCAAATAGGGCTCGACCGTACGTAGTAAGCCCCAGATGAATATATGGGAATTTCGGCATTCCCGTTCATCTCATGTTATTTTATACTCATAAAATCAAACCTCATCTCACCCCTTACCTTGGCTGATGATTTTTTCTCAACGAAGCTGATCCGTTGATGTAATGTATCGCGTCTTTGCCAATCACCGTCTCTAACAGCCTAGTCTTTGAAATCAATGTATGATTTTGATATTAAGAGTTGTGGCTGGATGCAACAAGGCAGTAGTCAATTCAATTTTTTTCTTCCTAATAGAACGGGGAAACAGAGATACCGAATGCACGACAACCTCCTTTCTTCACTTATATACTTATCCAAACGTACTAGTAGTATTAGGTATTTTATTAGGCTTATTATCAGACCTATACACTTAGCCCATGACCCTTATTATTATTAATATTATTATTATTGTCATTATCATTATTATTATGATTGTTATTATTACTACAATCATAAACTCACTCTACTAATGCTTAAGTTAATGGACTAATGTAGCAACACACGCGTTTACTTCTTATTTTCTTTTATATATATATATAATTATATATATATATATGTTTTAAAAAAAAATTGAATATTATTAATATTAATAATTTAAATAAATCATTAGGGCGAACACATAGGACAAACACGAAGGAAATTATCGCACATGTCAACATACGGATAATAATAGTTGTGCATTATATTTTATAATTAAAATATAATAATAGAAATTGGGGTGTTACATTTCTCCCCCTGTAAAAAAAAATTTCGTCCTCGAAATTTACCTGAGGAAAACAACTCTGGATACGAATCACGCACTTGACTTTCGACTTCCCACGTAGCAGTTTCACCAACAGCACCTCCCCAGACAACCTTAACCCATGAAATTGTCTTACCCCTTAATTCTTTGAGTTTCTAGTCCTCAATCCGTAGCGGTAAGGTCTCAAAAGTTAGATTCTCTTTTATTTGGACTTTGTCTGACTCGATTATATGTAAAGGATCGAAAATGTACTTGCGAAGTTGAGACACGTGAAAGACACTATGAAGATTAGAAAGAGACAGAGGCAACGCGATTTGATATGCTACGTTACCGACACGTTTAAGAATTTGGTAGGGTCCTATAAACCGAGGAGTAAGCTTTCGCATTTCTAACGCCCAGCCAACCCCAGTTGTTGGAGTAACTCTCATAAATACATGATCACCCTCTTGAAACTCGAGGTCTTTCCTTCTTTTATCATGGTAACTCTTTTGCCTACTCTGAGACGCTCTCATCTTTTCATGAATCATTTTTACTTTTTCAGTAGTCTGTTGGACAATCTCAGGTCCTAACACAAGGTTATCGCTCGTCTCAAACCAGCACAGAGGGGTTCTACACCTCCTTCCATACAACGCCTCAAAAGGGGCCATTCCAATGCTAGAGTGGAAACTATTGTTATAGGTAAACTCTATAAGTGGTAAAAAGCTATCCCAACTTCCACTTTGTTCCAACATACAAGCTCTCAATGAGTCTTCTAGGGATTGATTGGTTCTTTCAGTTTGACAATCTGTTTGTGGGTGATAGGCTGAACTCATCCTAAGGTTTGTACCCAAAGTGCTTTGTAAACCTTGCCAAAATTTAGAGGTAAATCTAGGGTCTCTATCTGACACTATACTCGATGGGATTCCATGCAACTTAACAATTTCCTTTATGTATAATTCAGCTAACTTTTCCATAGAATAAGTTATGTTTATCGGAATGAAATGAGCAGATTTGGTTAATCTATCCACAATAACCCAAATACTGTCATACTTTTTTGGAGTTCGAGGTAAGCCTACAACAAAGTCCATAGAGATGCTATCCCACTTCCATTCAGGAATACTCAAAGGTTGCATCAAGCCTGAAGGTTTCTGGTGTTCTACCTTAGACTTTTGACAGGTCAAACAAGCATATACAAACTCAGCAACATCTTTTTTCATCCTAGGCCACCAAAATATTTTCTTGAGGTCCTTATACATCTTTGTGGCTCCAGGGTGAATACTTAAACAACTCCTATGTCCCTCTTCTAAGATTATCTTTCTTAACTCCTCTACATCGGGTATACAAATTCTATCCTTAAATCTCAAAATTCCATCGACACCCATTTTAAAATCAGGTTCTCTCCCCTGGTCAATCAACTGTAACTTATCCAAAAGCTATACGTCCAACTTCTGACTCTTTTCAATCTCTTCTAATAGTCCACTAGTCACCTTTAACATTCCCAATTTAATAATTTCTGGTGTCAATTCACAAACTAAGCTAAGGTCTCTAAACTGTTCCAGCAACTCACTGTGCTTAACCATTAAAGCGGACTCACTCAAATTCTTCCTACTCAAGGCATCAGCCACTACATTGGCCTTTCTAGGGTGATAGTTAAGTTCAAAGTCAAAATCCTTAAGAAATTCCATCCATCTACGTTGCCTCATATTCAGTTCCTTCTGGTCGAAAAGGTACCTAAGGCTCTTATGATCACTAAAAACCTCAAATCTAGATCCGTACAAATAGTGTTTCCACATCTTAAGTACAATGACAACTGCTGCTAGTTCTAAATCGTGGGTAGGGTAGTTCCTCTCATGAATCTTCAGTTGTCTAGAAGCATACGCTACGACTTTTCCATCCTGCATAAGCACTTCTCCTAATCCTGAGCCATACGCTGCACAATATACTACAAAGGGTTCGCTCGGGTTAGGTAACACTAAGATCGATGCAAAGGTCAATCGTTTCTTAAGTTCTTGGAAACTATTCTCACAATGGGTATCCCACACAAACAATTCCCCTTTCCGGGTCAACTTAGTCAAAGGTAAGGCCAACTTGGAGAATCCTTCTATGAATCTACGATAATAACCTGCCAGTCCTAGGAAACTCCTAATCTCAGTCACTGATTTTGGTGCTTTCCATTCTAAGACACTCTCTACCTTAGCAGGATCAACAACTATTCCTCCTTTTGAAATTACATGTCCTAGGAAACTCACTTCCTCTAACCAAAATTCACACTTAGACAGCTTGGCAAATAATTGTTTTTCCTTAAGGGTTTTCAAGACTATCCTTAAATGTTCACCATGCTCTTCCTTAGTCTTAGAGTACACTAAGATATCATCTATAAACACAACCACAAATGAGTCTAGGTAAGGATGAAAGATTCGGTTCATGTAATCCATAAACACCGCTGGTGCATTAGTAACACCAAAAGGCATGACCAAGTACTCATAGTGGCCATAACGGGTCGTAAATGCGGTTTTCGAGACATCCGAAGACTTCACCCGAATCTGATGGTAACCTGATCTCAAATCAATCTTACTAAATACGCAGGATCCTCTCAATTGGTCCATAAGATCATCTATCCTAGGTAGTGGGTACTTATTCTTGATTGTCACTTTATTAAGTTGGCGGTAATCCACACACAACCTCATAGATCCATCCTTCTTTTTAACAAACAACACGGGTGCACCCCATGGTGACACACTAGGTCTTATAAATTGTTTATCTAAAAGCTCCTCCAATTGTTTCTTAAGTTCAGACAATTCTAAGGGAGACATCATATATGGTGCCGTGGATATGGATCCAGTACCTGGTACAAGGTCAATGTTAAACTCGACCTCACGCTCTGGTGGTAAACTATTGACATCTTCAGGGAATACTTCAAGGAATTCACGCACAATAGGAACATCTTGTACTACCACTTTTTCTTCAAGTTCCAACGAGGATAGGATCATGTATAACTGGGCATCATCTTTCAAGAGTGCCTTCACTTGGTTGGCGGATATATTGCTAGGCTTCTCTCTCTCTCTTCTGGTTCCATGAATTCAATAGTTTTACTAAAAAAATCTACGCGGACTCGATTAGCAGATAACCAATCCATACCGAGGATCACATCAACTAGACGTAAAGGTAAACGTACTAAGTCAACTCGGAAGTCCTTTCCACACACATGGATAAAAATATTATGACAAACACTAGAGGTGTCAACAGAGTCACTAGTTGGGGTATTCACAATCAAATCATACTGCAAACGAGACACAGGTAGTCCTAAACGTCTAACACAATCAAGAGACACAAAGGAATGAGTAGCACCACAATCAAATAGCACAAACAAAGGAGTATCACTTATGAGACACGTACCTTGGATCAAGTTATCTTTCTCAGTTACTCCTACACCACTAAGGGCAAAGAATCTTCCATTAGACATAGGTCGGCTGCCTTGGGAACTCTGGTTTCTAGATTGGGGAGTCTTCTTTGGATAGGGGCATGTGGTGCTGATGTGGCCCTGTTGTTGACAATTAAAACAAGTAACTACAACATCTCTGCACTCAAATGCCATATGACCTTGCTTACCACACTTGTGACATCGAATAGGAGTAGCTGGATCACTGTTGTTACTACTGTTGTTGCTCGAGACTTGACTCCAGTTGTTGCTATTCACATAGCTAACTCCTCTTCCATTCGGGTTTCCTCTACCACCCCCATAACTATAACTGTTTTCATTTCCTTTTCCATTACTATTACCATTTCCTCTTCCGGCTGGAGAACCGTGTTGGTGATAATTCGAACGACTTTCAAATTTATTAGGAGGGAAATAGTAAGGTTTTCCCCTATTATGATGCATAGGCCTCTTGTCCTTCATGGTTCTCGTGTTTCGATAATGTGCCTTTTCAGCACGACTATCCTCATCATAGATCCTACTCTTATTCACTAGGGTAGGGAAGTCACGGATCTCTTGCATTCCAACCTGCTTCTTGATCTCTGGTCTGAGTCCCATTTCAAACTTGATGCACTTAGATTTTTCTCCTGCTTCTCCTACATAGAGTGGGTAGTACCTGGACAACTCCTCAAACTTAGCGGCATATTCTGCCACTGACATATTACCTTGTTCTGACTTGATAAATTCCATTTCCTTCCTATTGCAGATGTCTTCAGGAAAATACTTGACTAGGAACATGTTTATGAATACTGTCCAAGTAATTACAGTCCCTGCTTATCTAAACGCTGGCGCGCATTATCCCACCAATGTTCAGCTTCTTTTATCAACATAAAAGTTCCCAAATGCACTTTTTGGCCTTCGGGACATGCCACTCCTCTAAAAAATTTCTCAATCTCTTGCAACCAGTTCTGGGCTCCATCTAGATTATAGTGACCTTCAAATGATGGAGGATTAGCCTTATGGAATCGATCCATTACCATGAACTCATTTATTTGCACATTTCCTTGATCACTAATGTAACTATTAGCTTGAGCAACAGCTTGAGCAGCAACCTGTGCAGCAGCTTGTGCAGAGGCTTGCGCAGTAGCTTGGGATTTAGCCAAAGCCTGTAGAGCCTGCACTGTAACTCCTGCCATGGACTCCAGAGCCTCAGCAATTGCAGCGCCATTCCTCCCACTAGCCATCACTACCTGCATCAATCAGATAGGCCAATTGAATACAGTGGGGTACTTAGGGAGAAAGGAAACTAACTTAGTTCTACACTACTAACACAATAACAATCATAGTAACAACACACACATAACAGAGCACACAAGGAAACATAGTGAACACATAACACACCTACGGTCTAATTGGACAGACCTGCTCTGATACCACTAATGTGACACCCTAAATCCCAATTTATTTAAATTTTCTTTTTCTTTCAGATTTTAATTTTAAAGTAATAGAGTATAAATAAATAAATAAATAAATAAATAAATAAAACTTTTGAACGATTTCTTTAAGGCAAAAGTATCACTTAATCTTGGACAATTCGTATTAATCCAAAGTTTCCATCAGCTTAACAATTCGATGGTCATAACAGTGATCAAATTAAATTCTTTTGAAGCACACATACATAAGTTACTGATAATTATAATTGTAGTCCCAACCCGATGTCACTATCAGAGCAAAATTTCCCAAAATTACAGATGTTCAAATATGAAATTAACAGAAGGAATATGATAAAAGTCTTCAAGATGAGACAGCTTCCTACACACTGGGAGTATTAATCTGCACCTGCAGCTTGCAGCTCGTCTGCGTCCATCACAAACGTCAAACACCAACAACGAGGGGTGAGTATCGAAATTATGTAATAGTATAATGTAAACAAGAAGAACACGTAAGTAAGCAAATTAACACAAACATGAGAACATTCCAGAACATAACATCAAGGTTAATCTAATTCAATCACAATAAAATAGTCACAGGGAAAAAATGTTATGCATGTCCTATACTTTATACTTCTTCATCACTTGGTACCATTCTACTCTGAAGTACTTGGTTAGGAGGCCTGATACTATGCCACTACAAGAGTGGACGGACAATTCATGAATGGCCAAGTCCTCATAGATCCCCTCAACTCAACCCGAGACACATATACGCGACGGTCGGGGTACTCTTGTTTTGCACAGTAGCTCCCTGCCTTAGGGAATAACCCACTAATCCACTTAGGAATTCCCAACTAGATGTACCCCCAAGGTCTATCAGTCTTACCTCACGGTTTGACTGTAGCCCTCCACGATCAGGCTCATTCAGTTGTACCTCCCCGAATCACTAGGTTTGTCAAACCCTCCCTATATGATGACAAAATAATCCTTACTCCAAAACTACAGCATCTATCTCATACGTACTCGATTGTCACTACTCAATAAATTTCAACTCACAATATACATCAGAATTACATCATTACATATATATGTATATATATATATATATAATTAGTCAATCACAATAAAATTCTAATTTTATCAATCACAGAATAAAACAAACAGGCGGTGCATTCAATTAATATCACAGTTTTAAATCCAGTAAATCAGAGGACTCAAGTACATATCATTCACACAATAACAATCAATACAAGATTTCATAAAATTAAACAATATGCAGTCTTGATATAATTAAACTCACAACAATTCTATAGGTTACTAAAATACATTTTAGTCCTCACTATTACCATTTATATATTATTAATTAATTATTATTACTCAATAGGGCTCGACCGTACGTAGTAAGCCCCGGATGAATATATGGAAATTTCGGCATTCCCGTTCATCTCATGTTATTTTATACTCATAAAATCAAACCTCATCTCACCCCTTACCTTGGCTGATGATTTTTTCTCAACGAAGCTGATCCGTTGATGTAATGTATCGCGTCTTCGCCAATCACCGTCTCTAACAGCCTAGTCTTTGAAATCAATGTATGATTTTGATATTAAGAGTTGTGGCTGGATGCAACAGGGCAGTAGTCAATTCAGTTTTTTTCTTCCTAATAGAACGGGGAAATAGAGATACCGAATGCACGACAGCCTCCTTTCTTCACTTATATACCTATCCATACGTACTAGTAGTATTAGGTATTTTATTAGGCTTATTATCAGACCTATACACTTAGCCCATGACCCTTATTATTATTAATATTATTATTATTATCATTATCATTATTATTATTATTGTTATTATTACTACAATCATAAACTCACTCTACTAATGCTTAAGTTAATGGACTAATGTAGCAACAAACACGTTTACTTCTTATTTTCTTTTATATATATATATAATTATATATATATATATATATGTTTTAAAACAAAATTGAATATTATTAATATTCATATTTAAATTAATCATTAGGGCGAACACATAGGACAAACACGAAGGAAATTATCGCACATGTCAACATACAGATAATAATAGTTGTGCATTATATTTTATAATTAAAATATAATAATAGAAATTGGGGTGTTACACAAACAAGAGTTGAGTCAAAACAGATTCGGTTTTAAATCCTATGATTGTCATTCAACACTCAAGATTATAAGGCTTGTTTATAGCTTGAGTGAGTCATTTTTAGAAAAATCCTTTTAAGGTTAAAGGGTGAAGTTGTAAAATCCTATCAAGGGTTGATAGGTGATCCGATTGTAATTCTTTCTGGGTGGAAAGGATTGACAAACTGTAACAGATCAAGGCTGATATGAACTAGGTGTTGTAAAACCAAGAAGGTTATTATTTTAAACACTTAGTGGAAAATCTCACCGTTGTGAGGACTGGACGTAGCCCGGGTTGGGTGAACTAGGATATATCTGTGTGTGATATTTGTTCCCTTATCTCTATTTACTTTCAGTCTGTTAATTATCAAGTTAAATAGATAAACTGAATTGTTGATTTTAACTAACCAAGAACGTTCTCTGTTTTCTGGTGAAAACCAAGAACGTTCTCCTTTTTTTGTTTTCAAAACCAAGATCAATCTTGAGTTATTTTCTTAAGTTTTTCACAGGAATTTTAAAAGGGCGGATTGACAATTCAAACCCCCTTTCTTGTAAATCGATATTGCTACTTCAATAGCTATAAGTCAAGCCAAGGATCTTAGTACCCTTAAGCTAGAAGAGCATATTAGAACAATGAGGACTCATGTAGTGATACTTCAAGGAGATAAACCAACAAGAAAAGGAAAAGTGAATGCTGTAAAAGCATAACAAAACTCTCAAGAAAGTTCGTCATCACAAAGAATATGAACTACCACTCATCTCAAGAAAAATTCTAAGAACAATGAAAATAAGAGGTCAAATCAGAATAAACTTTCTAAACAAAAGAGGATTTCAAAAAAATGAAGTTGACAAGAGTTAAGATACTTTCTATGGTTGAAACCAATTAGGACACTACAAAACTGAGTGTCCTCCAAACCAAAAGGTGCAAAGAAAGTTTCCTTACAATTCTGTGTTGGATAATTCTAAAGAATCAGACAATGAAAAAAAAATGAAGAAGTCAATATGTGTCTAATGGCAAACCCAGAAGATGATGAGATATTTATTTCTAACCTTTGTCCTTCGTGCGAAAAATATAAAAAGAATTTTACAATCCTCTCTATAACTCAAATATTCTTTCTCAAAAATGTGGTTTGTTAAAAGAACAACTTAAAAAAAAAAGAATAAGAAATTGCAAGTAATTAATGATGAATTCACAAAAAGTCGATCAAAGACTGCAAGACCCTCATTGTAGGATATCTGAAAAACAACAAAAATTATATGAAGCAACCAAAAAAATTCTTCACAACATTCTGAAGTTCAAAAGAAGAACGTTATGCTTAAAACTAAAGTTGAGGAAGAAAAATGATTTATCTACTTTTATAAATTCAATTGAAACTTTTAAAAAATCATGGGCTCACAAGTAAGAATATTTGAAAAAACTGGCTTAAGCATTAACAAATCTCAAGAACAAAAACTTTATGAAAAAATATTTTGTGCCAGAAAAGAAAGAAGAGAAGGCTAAAACAAAATGCACCTACTATAACAAGCTTGGACATCTTGAGTCAGCTTGTTATCATAAGAAAATGTTTGAAAAGAGTAGAGCATAACATTTTCATAAACAAGCTTCTACTATAACAAGCTTGAACACCAAAACCTTCTCCAAGTACAAAAAAAGAATGTTCTTACTACACCAAAGTTGGTTATTCTAAAGCAAGTTGCTATTTTATGAAGAAAAAAAATCTTTTAAAAAAGAAAACACTAATCGTCTAGGACCCAAGTCAATATGGGTATCTAAGTACTTATTAGCTTCTAATGTAGATTGGTTATCAAAATGTAAGCGAAAGTCACGGTACATGGAATGTGGTAGTTCAAGCCATATGATAGAAGATAGAAAATGTTTTCATTCATTTGTTAAGAAAGATGGAGGATCAGTGACATTTGGAAATAATGATCAAATATATATCAAAGAGAAAAGTATTATAGGTAAAAATGATTCTGCAAAAATTTAAGATGTTCAATATGTTGAAGGTTTAAAACATAACTTACTAAGCATAATTCAATTGTGCGATAGTGGTTTTGAAGTTAAATTTAAACCTAACATATGTGAGGTTAAACAAACATCTTCTATTAAAATTTTCTTTTTTGGATCAAGAAAGAAAAATCTTAATGTTTTATACTTAGAAGAATTATCTGTTGAGTCTTGCTTTATGTCCATTGAAAATGATAAATAGGTTTGGCACAAACGAGATGGACATGTAAGCATGGAAACCATTTCTGAATTATCCAAGTTTGATCTTGTAAGAGGACTTCCAAAAATTAGTTTGGCAAAGATAAAGTGTGTGAAGCTTGTATAAAAGGAAAAGTCAAGACTAGCTTTTATTCAAAAGATATTATTTCAACTCAAAAACCTCTTGAATTACTTCACATTGATCTCTTGGGGCCTATCAAAACTACAAGTCTAGGAAGAATTAAATATGACTTTATAATTGTTGATGATTTTCAGGATTCACATGGGTGTTGTTTCAAAAACAAATAAATGATTCATTTGAAGTGTTTCAAAACTTTCGTAAGAAGGTCCAAAATGAAAATGGTAGATCTCATAATCTTTCGTGTGCAAGAACTCCTCAACAAAATGGAGTTATTGAAAAAAAATAAATAAAATCTTAGAAGAAATGGCCATAACTGTTTTAATGAATCAAATGTTGAAAAATATTTTTGAGCTAATGCAATCAACACATCATGTTACCTTTTGAATCGTATTTCAATAAGAAGAATTCTAAACAAAACTTTATATGAATTGTGGAAAAACATAAAACCAAATAGTTCATATTTTAAATTTTTGGTTGTTACTATTATATTTTAAAGGCTAAATAGCACTCGTGGTCCCTTAACTTAATTTTAGTTAACGTTTTAGTCCTTTATCTTTTTTTTCCCGATTTGGTCCTTTATTTTAATTTTAAGTGACAATTTGATCTTTTATGTTTTAAAATGTCAACAATATTATCCTTTTTTTTACAATAAATTAAAAAATTCATCAAAATTTTCAACTAAAATCCATAAAATTAATTATATTCTTTAATATAATACAAATTTTATCAAATTTGTAACTCAAATCATTAAATAAACTCATATTTTCATTTTTTATTTGATGTTGTTAGAGATGGAATTTTAAAAATCAAATAAAGAATAAAAATATGAGTTTATTTGAATATTTGAGTTACGAATTTGATGAAATTTGTATTATATTAAAGAATATAATTAATTTTATGGGTTTTGGTTGAAAATTTTGATGAATTTTTGTAAAAAAAAGGATAATATTGTTAACATTTTAAAACATAAAAAATTAAATTGTCACTTAAAATTAAAATAAAGGACCAAATCGAAAAGAAAAAAAAGATAAAGGACTAAAATGTTAACTGAAATTAAGTTAAGGGACCAATAGTGCTATTTAGCCTATTTTAAATATTGAAGATAATCTAGGAAAATTTGATGCAAAATCAGGTAAGCAATTTTCTTAGGGTATTCTACAAACTCCCAAGGTTATAGAGTTTACAAACTCCCAATTTTCTTTGACGATCTTAACATTCAAAAGAATGATGAGGAAGAATAAGTTCCTTCTCAACATTCGAGTGAGGTAGTTGACAAAATCATCTCCTTCGCCCATTTCATTGTAAATGGGTCACAATATCCCTTAACCAACCCAATCATATCTTGTGAATTTCTCAATGCAACGCAACAAATTTTATATCGTTTTGATTGTGATTTTGAAATAGAGAGAATCCACACATTAGTTTTATGAATCATAAGGCGCATATTGAAATTTTTTGGAATTTTATGAAAATTGTGGAGCATTATGATCCACTTGACTTTCACAATTCTCCACCTTGGATCTTCAATTGTTGTTGACATAGTTAGAAAGTTGTTGTTGACATAGTTAGAAAGTCTCAAGTCCTTTTAGAGACTTCAATTAGGAAAACCCCCAACATTCACCAAATCCAAACAATGAGCAAACTTGGTGCTAGGAACTACTTTAGTTAGCATGTCTGTTGGATTATCTTTTGTAGATACCTTCTTTACTTCCACAATCCCTTCAGCAATGATATCTCGAATGTAATGCAATCTAGTGTCAATGTGCTTGGCCCTCTCATGAAACATAGGTTTCTTGGAGAGAAAAATGGCGCTTTGACTGTCACACCAGACAGTTACAACACTGGCCTTCCCTTCTAATTCATTGACAATTCCTTTGAGCTGAATAGTTTCCTTGATTGATTATGTAAATGCAATGTATTCAGATTCTGTTGAAGATAAAGCCATAATAGATTGTAAATTTTCCTTCCAACTCACTACTCCATATAATGTGAACAAATATCTTGTTGTAGATCTTCTATAGTCAATTTCACCAGCATAATCTGTATCAACATACCCTGTCAGTCCATTCCTTTCTGTTTTTGATCTGCCATAAGTGGTTCCAACTGATTTTGTACCCTTGAGATACTTGAATATCCATTTTACTGCCAACCAGTGTTCTTTCCATGGATTCCCCATAAATCTGCTCATTATGCTGACTGCATGTGCTATATCAGGTCTTGAATAGACTGTTGCATACATCAAGCTTCCTGTGGCACTGACATATGAAATTCTGCTCATGAATTGATACTCTTCATCAGTTTGAGGTGATTGGCTTAAGGATAGTTTGAAGTGTCCAGCAATAGGAGTTAACAAGTTTTGGCATCCAACATGTTAAATATCTTAAGTAATTTTTCAATATAATTGGACCGTTTTACATATAGCAATCCCATGGATCTGTCCCTGTTAATTTCCATTCCAAGGATTCTCTTAGTTGCTCCTAAATCCTTCACTTCAAATTCAGAATTAAGTGATTTTTTAAAGCTGTTAATAGCATTCATATCAGCACTAGCTATTGACATATCATCTACATAAAGTAGTAGGTATATGAAGCTGACTAGACCTTCTCTTTTGAAATAGACGCAACGATCAAAAGAGCTTATATTGAATCCTTTTGAAATCACAAAAGAGTCAAATCTTTTGTACCATTGTCTAGGGGACTTCTTAAGTCCATATAGTGATCTTTTAAGCAAACACATGTGTTCCTTTCCTGGTACAACATAACCCTTAGGATGACTCATATAGATGTTTTCTTCTAGATGACCATGTAAGAAAGCAATCTTGCATCCATTTGTTCCAGTTCCAGGTTGTAAGCAGCAAGTAAGGCAAGTATGACCCTGATACTAGTATTCTTCACAGCTGGAGATAATATTTCCTTGAAATCAATTCCTTCTCTTTGTAAATATCCCTTTGCTACTATTCTAGCTTTGAATCTCATCTTCTCAACTCCTGGAATCTCGGGTTTTCTCTTAAAAATCCACTTGCAGCTTATGACTTTTGGATCTTTAGGTTTTATCACAAGTTTCCAAGTGTCATTTTTCATGAGTGAGTCCAATTCATCCATCATAGCAGCTTTCCAATGCTTACTATCTTCTCCAGTAAAAGCATCCTTGTAGTTGGTTGGATCAGTCCATTGGTCATCATTTTCCACATTTAAGGAATAAGCAACCAAATCTGCATATCTATACCGTATTGGAGCTCTTACTTCTCTAATATCCCTATCTCTTACAAGACAATATGTTGATTCTGATTCTCCACCTTGAGCATAATTAGTTTTAGGTCATGCCAAGCTTACATATCTTTCTGGGTTAGGCTTATTAGGATTTGTTGCTCCACCCCAATTTGTGCTCCTTGACTTCATCATTTTCTTGTATTTAAATTGAGCTTGGTTTTCCAGCTTCCAGTAGATCTTCTTCCTTGAAAATAACATCTCTGCTGATTATAGCTCTACCTCCATTTGATTCAGCGATCCAAACCTTGTAACCTTTTACTCCTTCAGGATAGCCTAAGAAAATCCCTTTCTTAGACTTAGGCTCAAGTTTAACTTCATTCACATGTATATAGGCAGTGCAACCAAAGATTCTTAGATTCTCATAACTTGGTGCTCTACCATTCCATATTTCTTCAGGCGTTTTGAAACATATAGCTGCATATGGTGACCTGTTGATCAAGTAACAAGTTGTGTTTATTGTCTCTCCTCAAAATCTCTTGTCAAGTTTAACATTGGTCAGCATACACCTAACTCTCTCCAAAATGGTCCTATTCATCCTTTCAGCTAGACCATTTTGTTGGGTTGTTAGTCTCACTGTTTTATGTCTAGCTATTCCCATATCTTTGCAAAATTCTGTAAACTCATTACTTAGGTATTCCAAGCCATTATCTGTTCTTAGGACCTTGATATGCTTCCCTGTTTGTTTCTCCACTGCTTGAAACTTTTGAAAGCTTGATTCTTGTGCTTCAGTAAGTAAACCCACACCTTTCTTGACCAATCATCAATAAAGGTTATAAAGAATCTAGCCCTCCAAGTGAAGGGACTCTAGCAGGTCCCCATATATCTGAATGAACATAGTCTAATCTAGCTTTTGTAGTGTGTGTACTAGTATTGAATTTTCCCCTTTTTTGTTTGCCATAAAGATAGAATTCGCAAAATTCTAGCTTCTCAAGATTTCCACTTCCAATCAAACCTTGCTTATATAATGAAAAAGAATAAAGATCTACATTTTTTATGAAGACAAAAAGTTCATTGATCAAAAAGCAAAAGGATATTAATTCAACTCATCCTTCATATTCATATTAGGTAACTTAGGACTTAAGGTATTTAATATTAAATCAAAATACAATTCAAATACAATATTATGAGAACCCTCTTGTTAGCATATGCATTAAAATATTTTCTAAACATATTTAAATACATAAACATATGTTTGAAAATAAAGTTTTTACAAAAACTGAAAATCTGTATTCGAATACGAAGTGTCGTAGCCGAATACAGATTGCAAGTCAGTAGCTAAAACTGAAGATCTGTATTCGAATACGAAGTGTTGTAGCCGAATAGAAATTGCAAGTCAGTAGCTAAAACTAAAGATCTGTATTCGAATACGAAGTGTCGTAGCCGAATACAGATTGCAAGTCAGTAGCTAAAATTCAACTTTTGTATTCGACTACAGCTTCGCGTATTCGAATACAACTCAAGTCAGTGGAAAAAATCTCATACTTGTATTCGACTACAAGGTATCGTATTCGAATACGAAGTTCAAATTTTAAATAAAAACTGAACGTTATAGAAGTGTATTCGAATACAACTTCGAAACAATGCAATTTTTCAGTTTTGGAACATTGCATAAGTTCATCAAAACTTATGGGAACAATTGCCACTGATCTGAAGTGTTACCTATGGAGTATAAATACTTCATAGCTTCAGTTCTTACTTACAACTTTTGACTTACTAATCTTAGAATAAATTTTCTAAAATATCAAACACTTCAAAAGCTTAAGTTTCATATTTTCAAGTACATGCTTTTCATTTTCATATCACTAAGAAAGGTTCTCAGTTGTACTTGGAAGTGTGCTTGATTAAGTATCAAATACTTAGTGTTATAACCTTATGAATTAAGCTGGAAGGATTAGTGATAGTTTTACCTTGCAATTTGTATAGTCCACTGCTTCTGATTCCTTATGAATCTAGGAAGTACCTTTGTAAACCTTGAGTATTCCTCCTTCAACTTTTCTTGTGAAACCAGCTTGGTCCAACATACCAAGGGAAATCAGATTTCTCTTCAGTTGAGGTACATGCCTCACATTAGAGAGAATTTTAGTTGATCCATCACCAATTTTGATCTTCACAGTTCCAATTCCAGCCACCTTACAAGCCATGTTGTTTCACATTAGAACTTTCCCAACATCAGTTTTGTTGTAAGTATCAAACCATTCTAGATTGGGTGACATGTGGAAAAAGCACCCAAAATCCAAAATCCATTCATTCCAGCATGGTTCTTCAGTTACTGTTAATACATCACTACTTTCATATCCATCAACAACTACAACAACATCATTCTCATCTTTGTAATTTCCATGATATTGCTTCTTTCTTTTAGGGCAATCTCTGCGAAAATGTCCTTTATGACAATGATAAAAAGTTTTCTTGGTCTTGTTTTTACCATCTTTCTTTTTAGGTTTTCCTCGAGCAAACAGCCCCTCAACATCACTAGTTTTCCCTTTTATATCAATAATTTTCTTCTTCATTTATCTTGCATTTAGAGTCACCTTAACTTCCTCCAAAGTGAGTGTTTCTCTCCCAAACATCGTTGTGTCCTCAAGATTTTCAAAGGAGGTTGGCAGTGAGCATAGCAACATGATTGCTAGATTTTCTACACTTATTTCAACATCAATGCTTTTTAAATCAAGAACCGTTTTGGTGAATAAAGAAACATGTTCTTTAATGGATATACCTTCCTCCATCTTCATTTTGCGCAAGCTCTTCCTCAAATAAATTTTGTTTGTTAAAAACATAGTCTTGTAGAGACTCTCAAGCTTCAACCAAACACCAGCAACAGTGTCTTGAGCTGCCACTTCTCTGATAACATGATCACCCAAGGAAAGAATAATGGTTATGTGTGCCTTGCTTTCCATATCTTTCATTTCCTTTTCAGACAATGTTGCTGGCATTTTCAAAATGCCCAAAAATGCATCTTGCAGTCCTTGATGAACCAACAGGGCTTTCATCTTGATTCTCCAAAGCCTAAAATCGTTATCACTAGTTAACTTCTCAATATCAAATTTTTCTCCACCTATTATTTAGGAAAGAAAATATCATTATTTAGGATATTGATACCAATTTGTTATGAATTCAATCCACAATTAATGAACATGAATGCAGAATTGATAAAAGACGAAGAAAACACGAGAATTATCGAGGTTCAGAGCAATAATCTCCTACGTCCTCACTGATAGTTGTTTTATTTCCTTTCTTCAATAACCAAACTAGAGTACAATGGTATAGCACTTAGAATTTTCTGCTCTATGCTCAATTGAACTCTTCTTTATTGACTTTAGAACACTTACTATCACTAGCATTCCATTTACCAAGTTACAAGCCATGCCTTATATAGCTATCCCTTTCATTTAGTTAGTTACAACCATAACTAATTAACCAAAAACAAAAAAACTATCACACACACACATATATATTATAACATAAACGATATAAATTTAAATTCAATTAAAAAATTAATAATTTCCCTCACTTAATAGAAGATTTGAGATGTATCAAAAAATATATTGTATATGGGAATATTTTTAATTTTATCTAGTATTAAGGGTTAGATCATTAATTGAAAACAACTAAAAAATATGTCGTAAACATCTTGAAACTTACAAAAATGTGATAATTCCTCTAATCTTGATGGCAAAATTTTGTGTGAAGAATTAGAAATCATTCGATAAGTTTTAACAATTGAATTACGATGAAACTATATAAAATTGAGTTACTTGAAGAATTTTTTTTGCTTTTCCAATGTATGCAGATATTAATTCCTATAGAATAACATATTTTTTAAATTTTAAATTGTTAAAATCTTATTTGAGATCTTTTAATTTATATGATAAATTAAATAATCTTATTTTGATTTGTATTGGTTGTTTTTTTAACAAAAGTTGAAAATGATGTTTTGAAAATCTCAATTATAAAGGCATCATTTTTTTATTTACCCAAGGCACCTAAATTCTAAGGACCTATCCTGAATATATATATTATATGGACTATCTTTCGTAGAATATTTTACACAGGTACACATGTTATATATTGTATATATGATTGTGGGTATCTGTTATTTTTTCAACAAAAGAATGGGCAAATTGCAAATAAATTCTATTATAATAAAGCATTAAATATGTGGTGTCAAAGTCTCTTGTAGTCTTAGAGCATATTTTTTATTCATTATAATTTTTATGCATTGTGGGTGTCTGTTATTGTATATACCTAATGCCTTAAGGTTTTGGGTAAATATGTGGTGTCAAAGTCTCTTGTAGTCTTAGAGAATTTGACCATTGTTACTCTCGCACCCTCGGACTCTCCAATATCAGGTATTAACAACTTTTGGTTTAGTCCAGGGAAATAGATTTCTTAGTATTAAATTTCTTAGTATACTTTTGGTTGTAGCTGTGTCTAATCCTCCACATTAGAAAAGAATTTTGGTTTTGTGGGGTATTAAATTCTTAGTATGCTATATGGTTGAGGACTGTTTGATCTTCCACATCAGAAAAGAATTTTAATACTATAGAAGTGTTGTTTAGGCAAGGTTCTAGATAAGGAAAACCTTGGTTATCAAGTCGCCCTTTTGTGGTTCACCTCTCTTTCCTAGGAACCTACATGTGACACGATTTATAGTTAAGTTTGATATACCACTCTTTTCATACCACTATAATGTCAAGTGCTGTTAAGTTTGATATTGAGAAATTTGATGGGAAAAATAATTTTGACTTGTGGAAAATACAAGTCAAATATGTGTTGATACAATTAGAATTACACAAGGCGATAAAAGGAAACATTTCTGAAATAGACTACGAAAAACTAGAGGAATTAGAATTGAGAGCTGCAAGTTCAATTCGTTTGTGTTTGGCTAAGAATATTCTTGTGAATGTACAAGACAAGTTGATAGTCAAAGAGTTTTGGGAAAAACTTGAAGGGTTATATCAAGCAAAAGGCATCTCAAATCAATTGTTGTTGAAGGAGCAGTTTCATGATTTACGCATTGATGAAAATATGAAAGTATATGATCATCTAAGTACTCTTAATGGTATTGTCTCTGAATTAAAAGTCATTTGAGTGAAGATTGAAAATGAAAATAAGGCATTAAGACTCATTTGGTCTCTTCCATCTTTCTATATGCATATCAAACATGTTTTGATATATGGGAAGAAAACTTTAAGCTTTGAAGAAGTTGCCAACAAAATTATTTTTGATGAAAGAAGGTTGAAAAGTGAGGAAGACACTTTGTTAAACTCAGTGTTGGTTGTAGGGGTAGGCCTTATAGGAAGAAAAACCATGGAAATATTCTAAAATGCTAGAAATGTGGAAAGCCTGGGCATGTGAAGAATAATGGTCTTGGTAGAGATATGTCAGAGAAGGACTTTTTGTCAAATGCTAGCAATATCTCCCTTGTGACGGGGGTGATGATCTTGTTTGAAAAATGGGAATTATTTCTAGCAGGTTAGCACATGGACATTGGTTGGCATCGATGCATGGTATGTGGTGAAATTATGTCGGTTGCTAAACTTCTTGAGAAAGCCAACATGGAGGTTGCACCATATTTTTCAGCATGGAGAAGAAATTCTTGAATTGGTTTATCTTCAAGTGGAGTATACTTTTTATGGTTGAGTATGATAGTTCTTTTGAATAATGATTGTTGGTATAGACAATGAAAGCTAAAGATGCATCAGTTTCAATCAAGGTGGAAATTGTAGAGTTTTGGTTGAAATTGAGGAAATTGAAATAGTCTCACTTTTCTTGGAATTGTAAAGGAAGAGGGAACTCAAGGCTATATATGACTCTAGTTTTTCATTACAATTCGCACCAGTTAGAAACCATTTAAGTTATATCTAACTCTTTTGTTTTTCTCTTATTTTAGAGTTTTGCGAGGGTAGTTAGATATTTTCTTTGGAGAGTGTGGTTGTATTGGAGGTGTGAGTTATTTGAGAGAATTCTATGCGTTGTATCAATTTTCAAAGAGTGTTATTTTCTAGTCGTGGTTTTTCTCTTGTTTGAAATTTCCACGTTATTTTCTTATGTTTTTATTGTCATTTAAAGTTCTCTATTTGTTTATTTTCCCAACATCTGGTTTCTTATGGATCTTAAAGCATTTGACTCATCGTTGCTCTCTTACTCCTTTGGACTCCCCAACAAGTGGTATCAGAGTGATGGTTCATCTTTATAGGGGAATGGAAGTGGATCATAGTGATGGATCCCTGTATCGAAAGTCATGTTGGCGGTGTAATTAGGAGTTGTGTCCCTTTGGTAATAATGGTGGTGCAAGTATAAGATATGGAGACTCTCACTTGAGGGGGAGATTATTGAGTTCAAGTGTGAGTGATTAAGTCCTACATTGACTAATGAGCTAAATCTTGGATATATAAGAGTGGTAACCCATATACCTATTGCCTTAAGGTTTTGGGTTGAGATGTGGTATTAAAGTCTCTTGTGGTTCTGGATATTTAGCATGTTGCTACTCTTGGACTCCTCAACAAGTGGTATCAAAGCCATGGTTTGGTTTGATGGTGGAGGGGTAGTGGATCCTAGTGTTGGATCCTTGTATCGAAATTCTTCCTATCGGTGTAGTTAGGAGGCGGGTCCCATTGATAATAACGGCGGTGCAAGTATATAGAATGTGGGAGACTCAAACTTGAGAGGAAGAATGTTGGGTTTAAGTGGGAGTGGTTAAGTCCCTCCCACATTGACTAAGAATGAGCTAAATGTTGGATATATAAGAGTGGTTTCGGGTGAAGATGTGGTGTCAAAGTCTCTTGTAGTCCGTTGCTACTCTTGCACCCCGATTAATAGACAATCACAAACTCACAACACCAAAGTTAATAGCATAAAACAAAAAATGTCTACAAATGTGACAAAGCCTACAAGTATAACAAAATTGAGGTTGTTAGAAATACACATGCATGATTCTGGAGCTGTAATGTTGATTCTGAACCAAAGAACACTACAACAAGACAAGAAACCAAAGCGCCTTAACCAAGACGACGAACAAGCACACACAAGGACCTAAATTACTTTCGTTAGTGAAAATATGAGAAACCGATCAAATGGGAAGAGGAGAATAAAAGCGCCACACAAGGACCTAACTCGTCAAATAAGCTGGAAGAAAGTTTTTATTTTATTGTTAAACTAATAAAATGAAATTTACTCAAAATGTATAAATTTGTTGAGTGGGTGGACTTGGGTGTGCGTAGGAATGACAATGGGTAGGGTAGTATAGTACCCGTCCCCATACCTGCAGTTTAAAAAAATACCCGTGCCCGTGCCCGTACCCTCGTGGGTATCAACTTTAATACCCGTACCCTTGCCCTTTGGGTACTTAAGTGCCCGTACCCATATTCATTACCCGCACTTTAATAAAAATATATTGATAAATAATTTGTGATTAAATTTAAAAAAATTCCCAAATATTTTAAATCCAAAATCGTAAGTATTACAAACCAAAATATTGTCTAATTCAAAACTTCCAAAATATATCATGATCAAATATTAGTACATTACTACAATAAATATCAAAACATCAAAAATAATATTTTCCGAAAGAATATTTTATGAAGTTGTAAGTCTTCGGACGGTATTCTCCGAGATCTGTAAAAAAATTGATGTGTATTATATTAGTTATTTATAATTATAAAGTCACGATTAATAATATAAAAAAACTCTTAAATATAAAATCACAATTATTTACCTCTTCATCAGAATCAAATATGTGTATATGGACTAAAATTTATTTTTCAAATTTTTTTAATTATTAAAATTGTATTTTTTTTATTAAAGAGCCCAATTTTTAAGATTAGAACATGACCTCCAAAATCTATTACTATTTACTAACATATTTTCGTGATGATTTACTTATATGTTTATTTTTCAGGAGGATCCGAAAATTATGAAATAAATGACCTAAATTCGTTGATTTGTTTGAAATAAAAAGGAGAGGTAGAGAGACATGAGATAGTAGAGAGTGAGAGAAATAGTAGATAGAGATTGGAATGGGAGATAGAGATGCATAAGATAGTAGAGAGACATATATGTGTTTAGAAAAATCATGTATTTAAAAAATATTTTTTGAAACAAACATTTTTTCTTGAAAATCATTTTTATGTCCTTTATGGTAAGTTTTTAGTTTAAAAAAATTATTTTTATAAGATTGTATACAAACATGTTAAAAATTATTGTACAAAAAAAATCATTTTAATAATAGTAAACAAACGGGAGTTAAAAAATCATATTTTAAAAAATCTCTAAAAAGTAATCTCTAAATTATTTAAAACAAAAATTATTTTTATGTAAGCTCAAACAAACTTACATACTACTACTACTACTACTACTACTACTAATAATAATAATAATAATAATATTATATGTGCGGGGTGGGGCGGAGTGGGTATTATAGTACTCGTACCATACCCATACCCGTTCAATTTTGCGGGTAATTACCCGTCTCCATACCCATACCCATTATGCGGGTTTTTACCTTATCCATTACAGGTTTTTTTTGCAGGTACCTACTGGACCTAGGTCTAATTGTCATCCCTAGGTGTGCGTATACATTATAATACCATTTATTGTCATTAGCTTAATTTTGATTTGGATATTCGGCATATTCTGTTTATAAGACTTGCTAGTAAACATTTTAATAAATTGATCTAGTTTGTTATTGTTGGACATATTTGGTATATACCGGTTATCTGTTTTATCTGATACGTTTGAGTGTCTTGTAAGTGACGTGAACTTAGTGTCTTATTTATTATTTGTAAATTAATTAAATACGTAGGAAATACCAACTGTATTGAGCTTAACTTCAAAATTATTATACGTGCGTCAAAGATAAATAAATAATTGGATTCAAAGATCGTATTTTCTAGTGTATAGGTGCGAATATGCGCATATGATACCTTGGACAAGTTTCAATTATAGACATGTTACAAGTGTTGACAATGACAAAATGCATAAATATAGAAGGAGAGAAGAGAAAGAATCCAATTAGGATTTCATAAACAAAATGAACAAAATTCTATGGTAATAGAATTACAATAAGTATATATATAAGAGAATAGAAAAGTCTAAAATATTCTTACCACTAATATATAATAATATTATCTAACATCTCCCCTCAAACTCACGATGCATTAATATGGAGCATCGATAGTTTGTCAACCAAAAAACGAAAACGTTTAATAGAATAAATATTTGTGAACAAATCAGCAATATCTAAGGAAGAGGAGACAAACGATAGCCATATCAAAAAATAGCCAACGCAACCAAATTATCTCAGTAGTAGTCGATGTCATAACACGATACTCAGTTTCTGTAGAAGAGCGAGAGACAGTGTCCTATTTCGTACTTTTCCAAGAAATAAAAGAGTCTCGAAGAAAAATGCAAAATCATGTGGTGATCACTAAAGGAAAACACTCAATTTGTGGCAAACTTAAAAAAGATTTTGTCGCCGAACAAACCCTCACAAATTACTGACCAAAAAACTTTCACAAATACTAAAATTCAAATTGCTTGCTATTTATGGCTGAAAAAGCCCTCACAAATCAAAAATAGTTTTTTTAACTGATCGTAATATTTGTGGCGGCAAAAAATGATCACAAAATTATTGAAGGGAAAAGTTATTTGAATTTGTGGTAGCCAATACTCTAAAAACAGACTTGATTGACTGAAAATATCTGCAGGATTTTGTGGCGGCATGTACCCTCACAAAATCAAAACGTTGGAGCATTGTGAGGGCTTAGGCCGCACAAAATCAGCTCATTGGAGCATTGTGAGGGTACTGGCCGCCACAAAGGCAGCCTTTTCTGACTGTCTAGGCCGCCACAAAAGCAATAGTACAATTGGCATTTTGTGGCCGCTTTGGCCGCCACAAATGCCTTCTTTTCTCCCTATATATATATCATTATTCCTCTCATTTCTCATTTCTAGCTTCTCTCTAAATTTTCTCTCTACAAATATTTTTCTCCAACTTTTCTCTCTACTTTGTCTCTTGAATTTCGATAAGTTTTTCTTTTATATTTTGTTTTTTAATGTTATTTTTTAATTCGAAGTTATTTATTTAATTAATATTACTTAATTTTTATTTTGACAATGGTGTTATTGTGTTCATTGCGAAGAGTTGTTATTTGTTTGTAAGCTTCAAATCGAACACTATCCTGCATCAAGTTAGTATGTAATGCATTTCAAATATAGATTAGTAATTTATATAATTATTATTAAAAAAAGTTATATGGTTATAAATTATTTTTAGAGCGTTAGTATTTTATTTTAGAATGTAGAATATATTATTTTTTAAAATTGGTTATAATATTATTTTTAAACTTTAATATTAGTAAGATTTGTTAAAAAAAGTACTAGTAAAATATTTAGATTGTAAAATTTATACTCAAATTAAAATGTAGTTATTTTTTAAAATGTTGATGAAGTGTTATTTTTTTTATTGTAGTTATTTTTGCTATTATGATTTATTATGTTAGTAAAATAGAATTTTATTAAGAAATTGTAATATTTTTAGCAACAAAATAATACTTATGGAAATAAGAAATTTATAATATTGATCTAATCATAAAATATGTAATATTATAAATGTAAATTTTTTTATATTATTTTCAAAATACATAAAAAGTTTGTCATTCGAAATGTTAGTAGATTTTTCCAAAAAAAAAATAGAAATTATATTGTTTCCATAATATAAGTTAAATAAAAATTTGAAACAAATGTAAAACGTATTGATTGTAATGTAACTATTTTTTAAAAAAATATTATTAAAATTAATGATATTAATATTTGTTGTTAGTCATTACAAAGAATTGTAGTTGAGTTCGTACAAAAATTTATATACTTCTACGGTCTCTATTTTGCTTTATAGAGACTTATATTATGAAAAAAAAAATTCATTAAACATCATTTAAAATTTCATTTTAGTTTATATATAGTCTTTGTTATGATTTATTATATTGTTCGTAGATCAAACTCCATACCGATCAACTATGCCAACAACTGACTTGATCAGACTAGATGATGGAGGGAGTGGAGCTAATGATCAGAGGAATTATTATGATGATTGATGTATTCGAATAATATTTTCTATTTTTTTTATTTGTATGAATATATTATACATTATTATTTAATTATGGTGTGTTTTATTTTTGGTCTGTATGATATAATTTATGAATTTTGGAATGTTTTATTTTGTTTGGTAGTAATAATTTAATTAATATTAAAATTATATTTTTATTTTTATATATAATATTTTATTTTATTTTTATTTTAATTTTCAAAATTTAAATTATATAAATATTAATTTTAATATTAATTTCGACTTTTATAAAATTATATTATTTAATAAAGTTACCCATTTGTAGCGACCGAAACGACCACAAATTGGACAGTTTGTGGCGGCCTAAACCCTCACAAAAAGGAGAATTTGTGGTGATCTTGGCTCCCATAAACTGTGGATTTTTTTAATTAGTTTTATCCTTTGTTGCGGCCTAAGCCCTCACAAATGGTAACCAAATATCCAACTTTTGTGACCGTTTTGGCCGCCACAAAACTTTGTGACTAGGTTATTTGTGGTTGTCTTAGGCCGCCACAAATGTGTCAGTTGTGGCTATTTTTCCCCATTTGTGAGGATTTTTTACCGCCACAAATGAAGGGTTTTCTTGTAGTGGATTTGTGGTGTCACCAACCCAATCAGCATCAGAATAAGCACATAACTCCAATGAGGACGACGACGAAAAGAGAAGGCTATGAAGTTGATTTCCTCAAAGAATACGAAGAACACCTGCCCAATGTATTGTAGTGAGAGAGACAACAAACTGACTGACAACATGAACAACATAAGCAATATCAAGTCTAGTAATCGTAAGATATACAAGCTGCCAACCAAAGTACAGTACAAAGTGGGATCTGGTAAAGGAACACCATCCGAAGGAGCACATTTCACATTCAACTCAAGAGGAGTATTTGTAGCACTAGTATCAGAAAGACGAGCCTGCTCAAGAGTGTTGGCAATGTACTTGGATTGAGAAATAAGGTAGCATCTGGGAGAGTAGGCAACTTTAATCCCCAATATAGCAAAGAGTTCCCAAGTCCTTCATCTCAAACTGCTTGGCTAACTGCAATTTCAACTCATTGATTTCACTAACATCATCACCTGTAATAATCATATCATCAACATACAAAGAAAGTATAATGTGACCATAAGTGGTGGACCTTATAAACAATGCAGAATCATGTTCACTAGAGCATAAACCAAGTGAAGTGATTACAATATAAAATTTCTCAAACCAAGCTTGAGGAGCCTGTTTCAGACCATAGAGGACCTTTTTTAACTGACACACTTTCCCCCGATTATGAGAAACTCATTATGGAGGACCGTATTGATTTCTTCATGAATCTCACCATTTAGAAAAGCATTTTTGACATCCATTTAGGAAATATGTCACAAACGAATAAATGCAACTGCAACAAGAGTACGAATAATGGTATTCTTGGCTATAGGAGCAAAAGTTTCTTCATAATCCATACCATATTGTTAAGAGAATCCCTTAGCAACAAGACATGCTTTGTAGCGCTCAACCGACCTATCAGAATTATTTTCGATCTTGTATAGCCAACGAGACCCAATAACACACATTCTAGGAGGAAGAGGTATTAATTCCCAAGAGATTTCGTTTGCCATAACATGCTACAAAAGAGGATCAAGAATAGCCTCTTTATATGAAAAGGGCTCAGACAAACTATGAATAGAGGTTAAGAAAGAAGCAAATGAAACTAAGTAAGTGGAATACACAAAATCAGGTAACTGAGTAGACTTACAGTAACAAGAGGGGTAACGAGGAGGCGAAGACAAAGAATCAACAATTGCAGGAGGTGGTTGGACAGTCGGGAGGACAAGAGGGATGTCATCATGTGGAGTAGTAGTCTTTGTTCTGTAATTCACAACATTACAATCACTAGAAGCATTATCATTAGGACCAAACAAATCAATATGGGTTAGTTCTGAATTCTTAGTAATATGAGAATTAGAGGAAACACAGTAAAAAGGGATAAGCTCAAGAAAAACAACATTACGAGAAACATAATTTTTTCTTGCATAAGGATCATTAAAATGATAACACTTTTGACAATCCCCATAACCAAGAACAACACACATGGCATAACGAGAAGACAACTTATTGCACTCTACTTGTGGACGAAGAACAAAAGAAGTAGAACCAAAGACTTTCAAAGATTAGTTATCAAGGATAGAAGCATACAATTTTTCAAAGGGAGGCAAACCTAATATGACAGACAATGGAGTTCTATTAATAGCATAGACAACAATAAGAACTACTTCCCTCTAAAACTCATTGGGAACTGAAGCAGACAGCAAAAAAGAACGAGCAGTCTCAATAATATGACGATGTCCATTTTGTTGAGGAGTATCAATACAAGATTTATGGTGGAGGGTGCCATAGCGAGTTTTTGCCTTCCGTGAGAGTCAAACCCAATACCTAGGGGATAAGTACCGCCTCATCTCATTCCCACTACCAATTGATCTGCAGATCAGTTGGTAGTGAGAATGAGATGAGGCGGTACTTATCCCACAGGTACCGGGTTCGACTCCCTTGGAAGGCAAAAACTTATCATCATGAAAGAGCCATCATAAACCAAACCAGATGTTGCTCCTCTCTCTGATCAATGTACGCTTTGACAGTTTTCAACTCAGTTGATTATATAAAAGCCAATTGATCCCACAAATTAGTCATGGCCGAATAGAATTCCTGAATGGTCATATTATTCTTCTTCAGGGCCCTAATATCCCTTTCCAACTAATACTATTTTGCAAAGTTAGACTGAACATACACATGTTTCAAGTGATCCCAAATCTCTTTAACAATATCATATTTTGCTAGTTGCACACCTATAGACAACTCAACATAATTATTAATCCATGTAATGATTTTTGAATTACTAACATATCATGTTTTCAAATCTTTTGCATATTTAACTTCATCATTTTTATCTATACGCTTCACCGACATATCTTTTCCAATCAAATTTTTTTTCATAACATAACTCCAATAAGAGTAATTTTGTCCGTTGAGGTGCACACTAACAGCTTGAAAAGAATCATCCATAGCACCAGCCACAACAAATATTGACAGAAAAATACGACGAACATAATTACTAAGACAAAAGAAATTAGAGATAACCTATCAACAGTAGAGTCAATCAGGAACCAAATAAAATCATGTTGGAAATAGAATAGCAGAACCATGCCAAAAGCAGAAGAGAAGAATCGCGCCAGAAACAAAGAGGCAGAATCGGATCAAAAACGGAAGGAGGAAATTAGTATCGGCCACAAAACGGGTCGTACAAAACACATATTGTGGACCACTTTACAATAGATTCCTAAATCAACCAAAGCTCTTTGATACCATGTTAACAATGATAAACACACATAAATATAGAAGGGTGGAAGAAGAGAAAGAACCCCACTATGGTTTTATAAACAAAACGAACAAAAGTCAAATGCAATAGAATTACAATAAGTATATATACAACAAAATAGAAAAGTATAAAATACTCTTCCCACTAATATATAATAATATTATCTAACAATAAGCACATTTCTCAAAATAATTCTTGTATAGTTATAAAAATTTAAACACAGTATTCAAACACATACATAAAAGAAAAAAATTGAAAAATAATAACTAATTAATATATAATTTTAAAATAACTAAAAGAAATATATTTTTGTGACCACCCATGAATTGCTACCATTTTCATCTCACCAACAATTTATTTTAAGAATGCAGATTGGTAGTCCTTAGGAAATGATATGGGATATAGATATAAAGAGATAAATTTATATTAATAGATATAAAGAAAATATATGATAGAGTTCATCTTATTTGGGTGCTAAAGTAGGTTGCACGTAAACATTATTCATTTATAATAATTTAATAAAATTATCTAATAAGCTCTCAATGTTTGTGACCTTTTTTTCCATAGATTTATTTCACTTGATATAATCTTATATTCCAGCTACTTTAGCCTAATGTTAGTGCTGATAATAAAATTAATATTATCCATATTTTTCATTATATGTTGTAATTATTTTTTATAATATGTAAAAGAAGTTTCTTACTGTCCAACCTGCAGAAGGGGTTCAACTCAACCATCTATGTTGACTAGTCTCGTCACGTGATAATTCCTCATCATATGCGGTTTTTATAGTCTTTTGAATCATTATTTCGATTGTTTCATTTAATTTACTATTGAATTTAGAATCATTTTAAATAAATTGGGGTTTTTGTAATTCTTGAATTCAATAAGGTATTTGTCCTTTCATTTTCTTGATTAACTATACTCGTTTCGTAGTTTTGTTTTAGTCCATTGGTTTAGTGCAGTGCTGAAATTTGGTGACAACACAACATGACTGTTGTGAATTATTTTAATCATATATGTAGTTGTAGACATTCAAATGGAGTCAAATTAGTTGTAAATGAAAACTAAGATCCATAGATACAACGTTTGTGAAGACACTGTATCCTAATTCAGATTTAAAAATGGTGAAAATTGCACTTGTGTTCAGCTAAGTTTGTCTGACGAGAATGTTGTCTTGCCTAGCAAAATAACACAAAAAATATTCATTTAAAGTTATGCAAAATTTCGCCCACCAAGCATGGTGCCTCGTCAGGCTACCAGAACCAGTATATAAGTAAAACTCCGACTTTTAGGTCATTTTTTACACGGGAGCTTTGGAAAGACGAAAAAACATTAAGGAACACCAAAAATTGAAGATTCAGTCTTAGGAACAAGTGATTTAAGGTTCAATGGGTCTCCATATGTGTAGTTCTCTCTGTTGGAACCAAGTTGGTTCTTGCAATTAAAGTTTTGATGTTAATAAATGTATTTTATGAAAATAACATATTTGACTTAGAAGAAGAATGAAAAATGTCACCAGAAGAATAGATCAGAGGATGACGTTACCAGAAGCAAAAATCAGAGGATGACGTCACCAGAGGATGTTACCAGAAGATGACGTCACCAGAAGCAGAAATCAGAGGATGACGTCACCAGAGGATATCGACAGAGGAATCTGTCATAGAAATATGCTCAAAACAAAATCTGAGAAAAATGATCAAAACAAAATCTGAGAAAAATGCTCAAAATAGAATCTGAGAAAAATGCTCAAAACAGAATCTGAGAAAAATGCTCAAAACAGAATCTGAGAAAAATGCTTAAAACAGAATTGGAGCAAAAGACTCCAGAAACAGAATCTAGCTAAAAATATGCTCAAAACAGAATCTGAGAAAAATGCTCAAAACAGAATTGGAGCAAAAGACTCAAGAAACATAATCTAGCTAAAAGTATGCTCAAAACAGAAGCGGAGCAAAATGCTCAAAACATATTAATCGAAATACACTTCAGAAGTAAAGCATCAGTGAGCAAAAGACTCAAAACAAAATCTGAACAAACTACTCCTGAATATTCTCAAAATTGATTAATCGAAATACACTCCAGAAGTAAAGCATCAGTGAAGTCCTTAAGTTCAACTATAAATAGAGACTTAATGCTGAAGATTAATGCATCGAAAAATAGAAGAACTTAAGCAAAAATTCATAAGTATTCAGAGAGTTCAAAGAAGAGAAACACATGCTTAAAAGATAAATATTTTCTAAGTGTTCTTTTCTTAGAGTGTGAAGCTAATCGTCATCATAAATTATTCAGAAGTAAACACTCTAGAACATATTGTGAGTATCAACTTTCCAGAAGTAATTACTCAGTTCTTATTTCGATCCCTTATATGAAATCCTATAGTGTTGAAGTTTCTTCTAAAATCTGGGGTTGTCAGGTTGTTAGAAAAAGAATTAGCTTGTAGGTTTAAGGTTGTGAAGTTCCTCAAAAGTCTAGGATTGTCAGACTATTTGAGAAGACTTAGCTAGTTTAGTTAAGGTGTTGTTGTCCCACAAAATTCTGGGGTTGTCAGGCTGTTTGAGAAGATTTAGCTGGTTTACTTAAGGTGTTGTTGTTCCTCAAAAGTCTGGAGTTGTCAGGCTGTTTGAGAAAACTTGGCTGGTATAGTCAAGGTGTTGTTGTTCCTCAAAAGTCGGGGGTTGTTAGGTTGTTTGGGAAGACTGGCTTGTAAGGTCAGTGGTGTTGTAATTCAAAGGAGTTTGAATTAGTGAAAAGGCCTTCTCGAGGAAGGGACTGGACGTAGCCTAGTTAACGGTGAACCAGTATAAATCACTGTGTTATTATGTTATTATTATCCGTTGTTGAATCTGATTAATTATATATCGAATAATTCATATTAACATTCAACAAAATAGCAAAAGAAATCAAGTTTGACAAACACAATTCAACCCCCCTTCTCGTGTTTGCACCTTCAATTGGCATCAGAGCTCGGTCTCAAGACTGAGCACTTTACAGTGTTTGAGGAAAGATCAAGGGATCAACATGTCTGGATTCAATGAAGAAGCTACTGGAGGAAATAGCAACAGACCACCTCTGTTTGATGGAGAACGATTTGAATACTGGAAGGACAGGCTGAGAAGTTTTTTTATTTCACAAGATCCTGAACTTTAGGACTTGGTGGAAGATGGTTATACTACTCCAGAAGATGTTGATGGTGTTAAAATTTCCAGGAGAGATATGGATACTGACCAGAAGAAGATGTTCAACTTGCATCACAAATCCAGAACGTTCAAGGAGTTTGACAAATGCACTAACAGAGAAACAGCGAAGAGCATCTATAATAGTCTAATTCTGACTTACGAAGGCAGTAAGCAAGTCCAAGAAGCAAAGGCTAACATTCTAGTCAAAAAGTACGAGTTATTCAAGATGGAAGAAGATAAAGACATTGAAACTATGTTTTCCAGATTCCATACTCTAGTATCAGGATTAAGGGATCTAGAAAAGAGCTACACTACTGCTGATCATGTAAGGAAAATACTTAGAAGTCTGACAATCAAGTGGAGACCAAAGATTACTGCTATTCAGGAAGCTAAAGATCTGAATACTCTAAAGCTGGAAGAATTAATCAGCTCCCTCAGATCACATGAAATTGAGTTGGAAGAAGATGAACCCAAGAAGAAGAACAAAACTCTAGCACTGAAATCAAAGCAGAAGAAGGCTCTGAAAGCAACATCAGAAGAAGGCTCTGAAAGCAACATCAGAAGATAGTGATTCAGACAATCAAAGTCTGAATTCAGAAGAAGAGATTGCTTTCTTATCTAGGAAGATCAGAAAGATGTGGCATAACAGAAGGAATAAATTTCCCCAGAGATATTCCAATCAGTCCAACAAAGGAAGTGATGATACACATGACAAGAAAGGTATCATCTGCTACGGATGCAATGAATCTGGACATATCAAGTCAGAATGTCCAAATATGGAGAAAGGGAAGTACCAGAGGAAAGATTTCAGAACTAAGAAGAAAAGCATGATGGCTACATGGGATGATTCTGATGAATCTTCTGAAGATGAACAAACAGATTTGGCTATGATGGCTCACACCAACTCTGGATCCAACACATAATTTGATTCTGGAAGAGAATCAGAAGATGATGCAATTGAGGTATATTCTGCATTCACTCGATCTGATTTGATTACTGCTCTAAATGATTTTTTAAACAGTAATTACAAATTATCTTTAAAACTGAAAACTCTTAAGAAAGAAAATACAAATCTAATAGAAGAAGTTAATGTTTTAAAGAATCAGATTGCAAAATTTAAAACAGAAAGTGTCATTCTTGAAAATGATATTGCAAAATTGAAAACAGAGAATGTATGTTTGAAAAACAGTTTTGCTGAACTTAAAGATGAAAGTTTAAATCTGAAAAATAATCATAATTCAACAGCAATTGAAAATATCACAAGTAATTCTGATATGCATTAACAAGTTCTTCAAGAATTTCTTGATAGTGGTATGGAAAGAAGCAAATATGCTTCTATGATTTATGGAGTCAGTAGGAACAGAAATAGAGGTATAGGATTTGAAGAAACTATAACTGAACCTAAACCTGTGCTTAAACCTATTCCCTCTGATATTGTGTGTGCTGTTTGTTACAAGAAAGGTCATTCGAAAGTGTCTTGTCCTATGCTAAATACAAGGGAAAACAAGAAACTTTTCAAGACTAACAAACCTGGACCCAACCAGATTTGGGTACCAAAAGATAAAAATTGTCTATGTTGCAGATGTTCTAAGCAACCAAATTGAAACACCAGTCATGGTGTCTGGTCAATGGCTGCTGGCAATATATGAAGGGAAAAAGGTCTATGTTCCAACATCTACCAAACAGAAGCCAATTGACTCTGGTAGAAGAAGAACTGGTCAACACAATACCTATTAGAACCAGAATCATAGGAGGAACAGGAAAAATCAAAGAAATCACACATATCACAAAAATCAGAACAGACAGAGAAATCACTCATATCAACAAACCTAGAACTATCAGAAGAATCAGAATTGTCATCAGTTCCAGAATTATCATAGGAACCTCATATATCAGCAGAAAGAGAAGAATCAGAATCAGGAGAGTTCTTCAAATACTCCAGTAAAATTCATTAAGACTACAAACCAGGATGGGAATTCAAATTCCTTCATCCAAACCATCTAATCACAGAACATACAGATTCAGAATCTGAAAATCAGAAACAAGAGGATTTTCAGAGTAAAACTGAAACTGTTGACATAGAGGTTACGTCTTGCTGTAAATACTATTATTGTTTGATATTTATGTTTAATGTGATAACAAGAAGCTTGATCTTAAAAATCAAAGCTAGATAAGTATTCTATAGGTTTTCAAACTATCAGAGGAACCAAGTGATTCACATGATGTGAACACTTCAACAGAAACAGTATTTCAGTGGCTTCAAAAACAAGCAGAAACTACCAGAAGCAAAATTAATGGTTTGGCTGTATTGAGTTTATTTTTAAATTAATTAATTTGTATTATATTATATGACAAATAACTTGACCTGAAAAGTCAAAGCAAGATGAAGCTGATGCAGGTTAACCAGAACCAGAGGAAACCGAAGCTGGTTCACCAGAACTAGAGGAAACTAATGCAGATCTACCAGAACCAGAAGCTGATGCATGCAAAAGAACTTTATAAAGCAGAAGATACCAGCAAGCATTCGACAAGTCTTCAGAGGATAAATCTGAAGATAAGTTAGAAGAAAGAATAGATCACTCCAAGACATGGCTGAAACTATGTTAAATGATTTAAATGTTGCAAAACAATTTTGGGCTGAAGCAATCAACACTGCATGTTACATTCATAATAGAGTCTATATTAGATTTACATGAACTAGAGAAAGTAAAAGCAGAGAAACCAGCAGAACATGGAGAAATGGAGGATACATGCAACTCAGAAGCATGTGACACATTTTCAAAGGACGAATCTGATCAAATCAGAATCAATTATGAGAACTCAGAAGAGAAATCTGGATGGAAATATCAGTCATCTCATCCTTAAAATCTGATCATTGGAAGTGGAAGTGATTCTTTAAGAACCAGATCATCATTAAAATATATAAGTCTGTTTGGTTTAATCTCATCGATTGAGCCTACATCTGTTAGTGAAGCATTGGCAGATGATGGATGGATTATTGCAATGCAGGAATAGTTAAATGAATTTAAGAGGAATGATGTTCGGGATCTAGTTCCAAGACCAGAGAAGAACATTGTGGGAACCAAGTGGGTCTTCAGAAATAAGCTAAATGAAAAGGGTGAAGTAGTCAGAAACAAGGCAAGGCTTGTGGCACAAGGTTACAGTCAACAAGAGGGCATTTATTACACTGAGACATTTGCTCCAGTGGCCAGGTTAGAAGCTATTCGTATCTTATTGTCTTTTGCTGCAAATAATAATATCAAACTATTTCAAATGGATGTTAAAAGTGTTTTTCTCAATGGTTATTTGAGTGAAGAGGTATATGTTAAACAACCTCCAGGTTTTGAAAATTCTGAATTTCCAAACCATGTCTTTAAACTTAGAAAATCCTTGTATGGGTTAAAACAAGCACCTAGAGCATGGTATGATAGACTCAGTAATTTCTTACTTAAAAATAACTTTGAAAGAGGACAAATAGACAATACTTTGTTTAGCAGATCAATAGACAATGATATTCTGATCATTCAAATTTATGTTGATGATATTATTTTTGGATCTACTAATGGCATTCTTTGTCAAGAATTTTCTGAATTAATGCAGCATGAATTTCAAATGAGTATGATGGGAGAACTTAAGTTCTTTCTAGGAATACAAATTCAACAAAGTCCAGAAGGTATTTACATTCACCAAACTAAATATACAAAGGAACTTCTCAAGAAGTTTAAGATGAGTGATTGCAAACCTATGGCTACACCAATGCATCCTACTTGTTCACTTGATAAAGATGAATCAGGAACAAAAGTTGACTAGAAAATCTACAGAGGAATGATAGGATCATTACTCTACCTTACTACTTCTAGACCTGATATCATATTCAGTGTGTGTGTATGTGCTCGATTTCAATCTGATCCTAGAGAATCTCATCTAACTGCTGTTAAGAGAATTCTTAGATATCTGAAAAGCACTACCAATCTCACCTTGTTTTACAAGAAAACTCCTAGATACAAACTGAGTGGATACTGTGATTTTGACTATGCTGGAGATAAACTTGAAAGAAAAAGCACCAGTGGCTATTGTACCTTTTTAGGAGACAATTTAATTTTGTGGTCTAGTAAGAGACAACACACCATTGCCATGTCAACAACAGAGGCTGAATATATTTCAGTAGCTGGCTGTAGCTCTAAACTACTATGGATGAAGCATTAACTTGAAGACTACAAAATATTAGAATCCAACATACCCATCTATTGTGATAACACCTCTGCAATTTGCCTAACCAAACACCCTATCCTATATTCTAGAGCCAAACACATAGAGATCAAACACCACTTCATTAGAGATTATGTTCAAAAAGGGGTACTTAACATTCAATTTGTAGACACTGATCATCAATGGGCTGACATATTCACCTAACCATTACCTGAAGATAGGTTTGAATTCATCAAGAAAAACCTTAATCCTATCTTCATCCCTAACCTAATAGCTTAGTTTAATTTTTTGTATGTTATTTTATTTTTCGTGTACTTTTAAAATTAAAAAAAAAATCAGAAAAAAAAATTAAAAAACAGAGGATCTCTTTTCTTCATTTAATCCTTTTTGTCTGATGACAAAGGGGGAGAAGATGTAATATTTGATAAAATATCAGAGGGAAAAGATGATGTATTTGAAAGAAGGAGAAGACGATGTATGATGCATTTGATATGATATCTGGGCAGAAAAGATGATGTATTTGAAAGTAGAAGAAGATGATGTATGATGCACTTGATATGATATCTGGGCGGAAAAGATGATGTATTTGAAAGGAGGAGAAGATGATGTATGATGTATTTGATATGATATCTAGGCATTAGACTTAGGGGGAGAAAATATAAAATGAAGCTTAGTCTTAGGGGGAGTCAAAGTCAAAAGAAAGAAAAAGTATTATCAAAAATACATTGTTTGTCATCATCAAAAAGGGGGAGATTGTTGGAACTAAGTTGGTTCTTGCAATTAAAGTTTTGATGTTAACAAATTTATTTTATGAAAATAACATATTTGACTTAGAAGAAGAATGAAAAATGTCACCAGAAGAATAGATCAGAGGATGACGTTACCTGAAGCAGAAATAAGAGGATGATGTCACCAGAGAATGTCACCAGAAGATGACGTAACCAGAAGCAGAAATCAGAGGATGACGTCACCAGAGGATATCGTCAAAGGAATCTGTCAGAGAAATATGCTCAAAACAAAATCTGAGAAAAATGCTCAAAACAGAATTGGAGCAAAAGACTCGAGAAACAGAATCTAGCTAAAAGTATGCTCAAAACAGAAGCGGAGCAAAATGCTCAAAACAGATTAATCGAAATACACTCCAGAAGTAAAGCATCAGTGAGAAAAAGACTCAAAACAGAATCTGAGCAAACTACTCCAGAATATTCTCAAAATTGATTAATCGAAATACACTCCAGAAGTAAAGCATCAATAAAGTCCTAAAGTTCAACTATAAATAGAGACTTAATGCTGAATATTAATGCATCAAAAAATAGAAGAACTCAAGCAAAAATTCATAAGTATTCAGAGAGTTCAAAGGAGAGAAACACATGCTTAAAAGATAAATATTTTCTAAGTGTTCTTTTCTTAGAGTGTGAAGCTGATCGTCATCATAAATTATTCAGAAGTAAACACTCTAGAGCATATTGTGAGTATCAACTTTCCAGAAGTAATTACTTAGTTCTTATTTCGATCCCTTATATGAAATCCTATAGTGTTGATGTTTCTTCTAAAATCCGGGGTTGTCAGGTTGTTAGAAAAAGACTTAGCTTGTAGGTTTAAGGTTGTGAAGTTCCTCAAAAGTCTGGGATCGTCAGACTGTTTCAGAAGACTTAGCTGGTTTAGTTAAGGTGTTGTTGTTCCTCAAAAGTCTGGGGTTGTCAGGCTGTTTGAGAAGACTTGGCTGGTATAGTCAAGGTGTTGTTGTTCCTCAAAAGTTTGGGGTTGTCAGGCTGTTTGGGAAGACTGGCTTGTAAGGTCGGTGGTGTTATAATTCAATGGAGTTTGAATTAGTGAAAAGGCCTTCTGGAGGAAGGGACTGGACATAGCCTAGTTAACGGTGAACCAGTATAAATTATTGTGTTATTATGTTATTATTATCCGCTGCTGAATATGATTAGTTATATATCGAATAATTCATATTAACATTCAACAAAACAGCAAAAGAAATCAAGTTTGACCAACACAATTCAACCCCCTTCTCGTTTTAGTCATTTATCTTCTTTTTTTTTCTTTCCGATTTGGTCCTTTATTTTAATTTTAAGTGACAATTTGATCTTTTATGTTTTAAAATGTCAACAATGTTATCCTTTTTTTTACAAAAATTCAAAAAATTCATCAAAATTTTCAACTATAACCCATAAAATTAATTATATTCTTCAATATAATAACAATATCATCAAATCCGAAACTCAAATATTCTAATAAAATCATATTTCCATCTCTAACAACATCAAATAAATAACAAAAAATATGAGTTTATTTGAAGATTTGAGTTACGAATTTCATGAAATTTGTATTATATTAAAGAATATAATTAATTTTATGGGTTTTTGTTGAAAATTTTGATGAATTTTTGTAAAAAAAGGATAATATTGTTGACATTTTAAAACATAAAAGATCAAATTGTCACTTAAAAAAATTGTAAAATAAATTTTAGTCCATATACACATACCAATCTTATGAGGATATACACTTACTAATCTACATGATGCATATCATTTGGTCACATTAATTCGTATAACAAGAAAAGGTGTGCATTGAAATAGCAAAATTGATTTATAAGGAACTGGGGTTTGAATTGTAAATCTCCCTTTTTAAAATTTCCTGAAAAACTTAAGATTTAAACTCAAGAATGTTCTCGATTAAGAAAGCAGAAAACGGAGAACGTTCATGGTTTTATTAGAAAAACAGAGAACGTTCTTGATTAGTTATAAATCAGAAAACAATTTGTATTTTAATCTTGAAAAACAATCAAACTAAATAAAGAGATAAAGGATAAGAGATACCACACACGGATATATCCTAGTTCACCCAACTTGGGCTACGTCCAGTCCTCACAATTGTAAGTTTTTCCACTAAGTGTTTAATACAAGAACCTTCTTGGTTTTACAGCACCTAGCTCAGATCAACTTTGATCTTTGTTACAGACTTTAATCTAATTCCACCCAGAAAGAGATTAATCAAATCATCTACCAACCTTGATAGGATTTCTTACAATCTACCCCAAACTATACTAAACTCTTATAGTTTGAGTTTTACAATAATGATGAGATTGATTTGTTAGAATCTGAGATGTCTCAACTCTTGTTTGAGATTCAATTCTTTACAAAGAATTCAGTACAAATATATCAAACTAAATAAGGATTGATCACACTGATTCTTTTGAGTGATTTGAGAGTTTCAAGTATGTGAATGTGAATGATTTTATGAGATTTGTTAGCACTTGAACTTCTGCATTTTCCTTGAGCCTTGGCCTTCCTTTTATAAGCTTGAGAACAGTAAATGGAGGTCAATAGAGTCGTTGGTAGTGCTCTTGTCAGACTTGACCAGAGGCAATATTTCTAATTAAAAATAATCCAACTTTTGATTATTTTTAATTTCTGTTTTGACTGGGCTGAAAACTTTGTTCTTGATCAGTATCTTTTGAGCTTAATGACCATTCAATATTGCAGATATGTGATGAAGCTTTGTTGCTTGAATTGGAGTCTTGAACTTGATTGAAATAGATTCGAAAAGATCATGGAAGGTTGTTGTAGAAAACTGAAATGAAGTTGCTGGAGATTGATGATCAATCTAGAACTTTAGATTTTGAGATTCCTGGAGATTGATAATCAATCTGGATGATATTATGAACATACTTGAAGCTGTCCTGATGCCTTGTACATTGTCAAGATCGTTTATCAGTCTTGACAGCAAAACTGGAGACTGTTCAGTCTTGCTTGGGCAGCTTGATTCATGGCCTTTTTTCTTTGTGTTTCGAATGGCTTCTTTTGATTGTAATTTATCATAAATGTTTTCTATTCTTTATTATGCTGAGTTCTTGGCTTTGCTTGAATCCTATCTTTGAATAAATACACTCAAAAGCACAAGTTAAATTAAAATAACATTTTAGAATCATAATTAACTTTTGTTTATTATCATCAAAACTTTAAAAATGAGAGTTTGTCTTAATAATCTCCCCCTTTTTGATGATGACAAACATGTTAATTTAGATTTTAATTTATAATTTTGAAGAGCTTAAAAGCTCTCCCTCAATTTGTGCAGTGATTTAATTTTGACAGAAGATTTAAAAATCATGCAAATTCAAAGGCAAACAAATAGCAAACAGATTCATAATAAAGACTTTCATTAGATGAAATCAGATGATAAGTACATAGTTAGATTAAGTCAAAAGACATACAAAAGTACCATATACAAAAAGCACTTCTATCAAATTTCAAAAAGGTTTTAAACTTAATCTAAAATCTTCAAATTAATTCTCCCCCTTTGTCATAACAAAAAGGAAGGAGAAAAAGATCCTAAGATGCCAAAGATGGAGAAGATCCTTCTGAAGAAGAAGACTTGGCAGGATCAAGAATAAGGTGAGGAGAAGGAGAAGGATGAATAGGAGGAAGAACTAGTCCATGTTTTGGAGCAAGATGCTCAGTCATCCAGGTTTGCAGCAGGGTGAACTCCAAATCTTGTTGAGTCTGGTGTGCCATGATGGTTTGGAGGGCAGCCATGATCTAAGAGTTTGTGGGTTCTTTTGGTGGAGGAGGAGGAGGCATAAGAGGAGCGGGAGTGGTGGAGTTTGTAGGTGTGAAGGCAATGATGACTGGAGGTAAAGGAGTGGAGATGGACTTCTGGTTGATGGAAGGTCCAGGGGTATCAGAAAAAGTCAAAAATTGACTTATTCCAAAGAAAAGAAGTAATGATGATGAAAACCTAGGGAATGAGGATGAAGGGATGCAAAACATCACTTGATAATGTGTCAGAGCATCTTTTGGTGGCAGGGGACAAGAGCATTAAATGCCAAGATTTCCCTTTTCCGCACAAGAGAAAATGACGACACAGAGGAGAAGGTTGTTTCAGAAACGGAGAAAGATAACTAAAAAACGGAGATTGATAAACGTTCTCCGTTTTCTGTAGAAGTAGAATTTTAATGAGAATTCTTTGGATTTCTCATGAGTTTCAGTCTTTTCTTAATTGAATTAAAACTATCCTCAACTAAGGTCTTTGTAAATATATCAGCAACCTAATTTTGTGTATCAACAAAGATTAATTCAATGTTTTTCTTGCTAACATGATCACGAATAAAATGGTGTTTAATTTCAATGTGTTTTGATCTTGAGTGATGAATAGGATTTTTAGATAAATTAATAGCACTCGTATTATCACAATAAATTGGAATACTTGAGTAAATTACAGAGAAGTCTTCAAGTTGATCCTTAATCCAAATAACTTGTGAGCAGCAGTTTGATGCTGAAACATATTCAGCTTCGGTGGTTGATAAGGCTATTGTGTTTTGTTTCCTGCAAGACCAACTTATTAATGCTTCACCCAGGAACTGACATGCTCTACTATTGCTTTTGCGTTCAATTTTATCTCCAGCGTAATCGGCATCGCAATAAGCTACAAGATCAGAACCTTTTCTATACCAAAGGCCAAGATCAGTAGTACCAACAAGATATCTAAAAATGCGTTTTACGGCTGTTAAATGTGATTCTTTAGGTGCAGATTGAAATCTAGCACATAATCCTACTACGGATACGATATCAGGCCTACTAGCAGTTAGATATAACAAAGAACCAATCATGCCTCTATACTCTTTTTCAAAAACAGATTTTCCATTTTCATCTTTGTCCAATGAAGAAGATGGATGCATGGGAGTAGTCATGATTTTGGCTTCATTCATTTTATATTCATGTTGCTTGATTTGTAAACCAAGAAAGTATCTTAACTCCCTCATCATGCTCATTTCAAATTCACTTTGCATGAGTTTTGAAAAGGCATCACACATTTTCTCATTGAACCAAAGATAATATCATCAATATACACTTGAACTATGAGTAAATCATTTTTATCATTTTTCTTAAAAAGTGTAGTGTCAATGTTTCCTCTGGAAAATCCATTTTTGATTAAGAATGAACTCAATATTTCATACCAAGCTCTTGGTGCTTGTTTTAAACCATTGAGAGCTTTGGTAAGTTTAAAAACATGGTTTGGTTTTGATTGATCTTCAAAACCAGGAGGTTGTCGCACATAAACTTGTTCATTTAAAAAACCATTTAAAAAAACACTTTTAACATTTATTTGAGATAATTTAACAAGCTTATGAGATGCATATGCAAGAAGTATACGAATAGCTTCTAACCTTGCAACAGGGGCAAACGTTTCGTCGTAATCAATACCTTCCTGTTGATTATAGCCTTGCGCGACTAGTCTTGCTTTGTTACGAATAACCTTGCCTTCTTCATTGAGTTTGTTTCTGAATACCCATCTTGTACTAATGATGGTTTGGTCTTGTGGATCAGGGACCAAATGAAGGTGCAAACACCAGAAGGGGGGTTGAATTGTGTTTGACTAACTTGAATACTTTTTAGTTTTAAAACAAAACCTGTTATGTATGAATTAAAACAGAGTTAGCAGCGGATATAAAGTAAATAAAAACTCATAATTTTATATTGGTTCACCGTTAACTAGGCTACGTCCAATCCCTTCACTTTGAAGGATTTCACTAATTCAAAAACCTTGAATTACAAAGTATCACTGACCCTCCAAGTCAGTCTTCTCAAAAAGTCTAACAACCCTAGACTTTTGAGGAAAAGAACCTTGAATCTAATTGCTAAGTAATCTGCTACTCCTTCTGACTCCCTCAGATTGTAGACTCTACTTCAACAACTTAGACCTAACACAAGGGAAAGAAAAACTTAGAGTACTTGTTTCTGGAAAGCGGATACTCACAATTGACCTCACTGAAAACTCAAGTATTTTGCTTTTGGAAGTGTATGACTCCCAAGTATTTTCGATGCTAAGTCTTCTGCCTTGAGCCTCCTTTTATAGATGAATAATTAGGGTTTCTTCCATGCTTAAGTTCGAGCTGTATCTTGCCAGATTCTCTTGCAAAAATAACTTGGCCAATCGGGTTTCACTTAAATAAAAAACATATCTTTTTAGCTTCAGATTTGCATTCAAAAACAACTTTGGCCAATCCTGTTCTTGATTAATTCTGGACCAAATCTTTCTTCCCGCCAATAGCTTCCGAATTCCCACAAGACTTCAATTTATTTTTGTATCAAATCCTCTTAATACTTTGATCAAATTTCTATTAAAATTTAATCAAGTATTATTCGAATTTAATCAAGTCTCCACTGATTACCATCATGATTAAATCTGGACCGTATGATCTTAAGATCTCGACCAACTCTGGACTTGCGTAATCTGACCTGCGCCACTTCTGTGATCCTCTGATCTCGGCCAACATTGGATCATATGAACTAATCTAAACTATTTTATGATCTTCTGATCTCGGCCAACACTGGGCCATGATACTTAAGTTTGGACCATTTTTCATTTATCCTCTGAAATTTATTATTTAATCTAGACATGAATTTTACCTTTTGATATGGACACTTATCCTCTGTTCTGGACATGCTATCTTCTGGTCTGGATTGAATCTGAATTAAATTTGGACAATCATTTCTTCTAGTATGGACTAAATTTTATAATCACTGTCAAGCTATCTTCTGGTCAGAATAAAGTTTGGACCAAGTCTGACTTGTGATTCCTTCTGGTATGGACCAAGTCTCCCTCTGGCAGGCTTCCTTTTGGTCTGGACCAGGTCTCCTTCTGGACTCTGCTTCCTTCTGATCTAGGCCAGGAAAGATATCCTTTGATGATGTTTTGACATCCTCTGATATCCTCTGGAGGTGTATCCTCTGGTGCCTTCTGTTTGCATCCTCTGGTATCTTCTGGAGGTGTATCCTCTGGTAACTCATCTTCTGCCTCTGGTGACTTCATCTTCTAGTGGCATTTAATATAATAATTCTAAGTACAAAATAAGATTACATGGAGTGCTTTTGTAAACATCAAAATCCTAAGTATTTAGAACCAACTTGGTTCCAACACCAAAGTCCAGACTTCATTTTTCTCAAACTGAAGCAATTATTCCTTCATGGCTTCTATCCAAGATTGATATATTATTGTTTCTTTAATTGATTTGGGTTCAATCTGAGATATCATTGCCATGCTGCATTCATCATTCTTGAATGACTTTCTTGTTCGAATTCCATCAGCTATATGTCCGGTGATTTGAGTTTGAGGATGACTTTCAATTGTTCTCCAGCTTTTTGTGGAGAATGAAACAAAGATTGTTTATCACTCTCTGTTTCCTGCACATCATTATGTTGCTGCAGACCAGTTTGGATTTCTTCTTCCTCATCCTTTTTACTTAGATCCAAATCATCAAACTCATCAAATAACACGTGCATACTGATTTCTACAACCTTAGTTCTTAGATTAAACACTCAATACCCTTTGGAGTCAGTTGCATACCCCAAAAATATTGCTTTGTCTGATTTTGCATCAAACTTTCCAAGAACATCTTTGTTGTTTAAAATGTAACAATAACATCCAAAAATGTGAAAATAAGAGATATTTGGTTTTCTATTTCTCCAGATTTCATAAAGAGTTTTGTTGATGATTTTTCTAATGGACACAAGATTTAAAATGTAGCAAGAGGTGTTAATGGCTTCTGCCCAAAAATATATTTCAACATTGGATTCTTCCAAGATTGTTCTTGCCATTTCATGAAATGTTCTATTTTTTCGTTCAACAACTCCATTTTGTTGTGGAGTTCTTGCACGAGATAGATTGTGAGAAATGCCAAGTTCATCAAAGAAGTTTTTAAAAGAGGCATTTATGAATTCTCCTCCATGATCACTTCTTACTGAAATGATGTTGGATTCTTTTTCATTCTGTACCTTTTTGCAAAATGTTTTCAATTCATTAAATGCATCATCCTTTTGTTTTAAAAACAGAACCCAAGTGTATCTTGAGAAATCATCAATAATAACAAAACCATATCTCATTCCTCCTAGACTTGTTGTTTTGATTGGCCCAAAAAGATCTATGTGAAGTAATTCAACAGCCCTGTTTGTAGTTATAAAATCTTTTGAATGAAAGCTACTCTTGACTTGCTTTCCCTTTGCACAAGCTTCATAAATTTTATCTTTATATCAAAATTCAGTTTGGGTAATCTTCTAACAAGATCTAGTTTAGAGATTTTTGAAATTGTTTTCATACTTATATGTCTAGCCCTTTTATGCCATATCCATTTATCTTTATCGATTGACATAAAACATGATTCATCTGGTAATTCTTCAAGACATAGGACATATAAATTTTTATTTCTATTTCCAAAAAATAAAACTTCTCCATAATCTATTTTTCTAACTTCACATACTCTTGGTTTGAAGATAACTTCAAAACCATTGTCACATAACTGACTTATACTTAGAAGATTATGTTTCAAACCTTCAACGTATTGAACATCAGTTATTTGAGAAGAGTTTGCCTTACCAATAGTTCCTTTACCTTTAATCTGAGCTTGATTGTTGTTTCCAAAGGTAACTGATCCTCCATCCTTTTTAATGAAAGACATGAAACAATTTTTATCACCTGTCATGTGTCTTGAACAGCCACTGTCCAAGAACCGAGGCTTTCTCTTGGCACTTTGAAATCCATCCTGCATAAGAGTTCACATCCATTTTAGGTACCCACTTTGACTTGGGTCCTTGAGAGTTAGTCTTAATAATTTCTTTCTTCTTGAAATAACATGTTGACTCTTGATGACCAAATTTGAGACAGTAGGAGCATTTGATTGTTGGTCTTGGTATTGATTTTGAAATTTAGGTTTTAAAAGGCTTTAATCTTGATTTTGCAAAAGTTCCAGATCGTTCTCCTTTTTTCAAACTTTCTGGAGAAAGTTCAGTTTTTATTCCAGAACTTTCTCCGTTTTGAGAACAGATTGGAGATAGTTCTCCCTTTTGTAGTTTTTTCAAAATTGGTTCTTTATTTGCAGAACTTTCTTTCCTTTTAAACATCCTTCTGTTCTTAATCTTTTCAATACCGTTTTTTAAAGTAGTAAGCAAATTCCAAATGTCCAAGTTTTTTACATTATGAACATTTGTTTTTACATTTTTCTATCTTGGTTTCTGGAATAAAAAAGTTTTCATACATTTTGGTTTTTTGAGTTTGATTGAAACCAAGACCAGCTTTATTAAATATTCCTATTTGTGATCCCATGATTTTTTGAAATGTTTCAGTAGCTTTAACAAAATTTAACAAATCAGTTTTCAAAATTTCATTTTCAGATTTAAGGAGAACGTTCTCCGTTTTAGCTGCAGAACGTTCTTGACCTTTTTGATTTTCACAACTTTGCTGTTTTGATTCCCTCAGTTCTTGAATGGTATTCTTGAGAATATCAATCATAGCTTGAGCCTTTACTTTTTCTTCTTTTTCTTTAAAAACTTGTTCTTTCAAAGAACTACATTTTTGAATGAGAAAGTTTGAATCATTTAGCAAGTTGTCAAATTCTTTTCCCATTTGTTCACATAAAGAGCAATAGTTAGAATTTGTTACCTCATCTTCTTTTGTATCTGCGATCAAGCATATGTTGGCTTCTTCTGTGTCTGATTCTTCGGAATCATCCCATGTGGCCAGCATTGATTTCTTTTTGAATAGAAATCATTTTGGTGTTTTCTTATTCAAGGGACATTAACCAAACATGTGATTTGGCTTTTGTCTATTTCTGTTCTGGGATTTTTATTTGGAAATCCCTTTTTGATTTGATCTCTCCTTCTCATCATTCTTTGTATTCTTCTGGTGAGAAGAGCAATTTCTTCATCAACATCTTCTTGTTCAGTTTCTTCTGGTTCTTCATCAGTTTGTATTATGATGCTTTTTTAAGATGCCTTCAGAGCCACTGCTTTTCCTTTCTTGGCTGGTTTATTTTCTTGTAGCAGTATTTCATGTGCTCTTAAGGTTCCTATCAGTTCTTCCAGGGGAAGTGTTTCAAGATTCTTGGCTTGACTTATAGCTGTTACCATTGGTCTCCATACAACTAGAAGACATCTCATGATCTTTCTCACTCTGTCTTGTATTGAGTAAGCTTTGCCAAGGGAACGGATCTCATTTACTATTGTTGTGAATCTTGCGTACATCTCATCAATAGTTTCTCCTTCTTGCATCTCAAACAATTCAAATTTTCTTATTCCAATGTCTATTCTTATTTCTTTGACATGGCTTGTTCCTTCGTGGTGAGTTTGCAATGTGTCCCTTACTTCTTTAGCAGTTTCGCATTCATCTACTCTTTCACTTTCTTCCCTGCTCAAAGCACACGATAAGAATAATTGAGCTTTAGAATTTAAGAATACCTTAGCTTTATCACCAACAGTCTAGTCTGCTTCTTTCTTCTCTGCTGAAGTTGAATCCTCTTGATTCATTCTTGGAATGTAATTTCCATTGATTATGATGTTCCACATGCCTATGTCTTGTGATTTCATAAACAACTGCATTTTGCTTTACCAGAAATAGTAATTAGTACCATCAAAGAATGGTGGTCTGTTTGAGGATCCTCCCTCAACAATGTATTTTGCTTTGGACATTTTTCTGGATCTTTTTCTCTAACACTTGTTAGGTGTTCTTTTTAGAGACTGTGCTCTGATCCCAATTGAAGTAGCAAAATTGATTTACAAGGAAAGGGTTTGAATTGTATATCTTCCTTATTAAAATTTCCTGAAAAACTTAAGATTTGAACTCAAGAATGTTCTTGGTTAAGAAAACAGAAAACGGAGAACATTCTTGATTAGTTATAAATCAAAAAACAGTTTGTATTTTAATCTTGAAAAACAATCAAACTAAATAAAGAGATAAAGGATAAGAGATACCACACACGGATATATCCTGGTTCACCGAACTTGGGCTACGTTCAGTCCTCACAATTGTGAGTTTTTCCACTAAGTATTTAAAACAAGAACCTTCTTGGTTTTACAGCACCTAGCTTAGACCAACCTTGATCTTTGTTACAGACTTTAATCTAGTTCCACCTAGAAAGAGATTAATCAAATCACCCACCAACCTTGATAGGATTTCTTACAATCTACCCCAAACTATACTAAACTCTTATAGTTTGAGTTTTACAATAATGATGAGATTGATTTGTTAGAATCTGAGATGTCTCAACTCTTGTTTGAGATTCGATTCTTTACAAGAATTCAGTACAAATATATCAGAGTAAATATAGATTAATCAGACTGATTCTTTTGAGTGATTTGAGAGTTTCAAGCATGTGAATGTGAATGATTTTATGAGACTTGTTAGCACTTGAACTTCTGCGTTTTCCTTGAGCCTTGGTCTTCCTTTTATAGGCTTGAGAGTAGTAAATGGAGGTCAATAGAGCCGTTGGTAGTGCTCTTGTCAGGCTTGACCAGAGGCAATATTTTTGATTAAAAATAATCCAGCTTTTGATTATTTTTAATTTCTGTTTTGACTGGGCTGAAACCTTTGTTCTTGATCAGTATGTTCTGAGCTTAATGATCATTCAATATTGTAGATATGTAATGAAGCTTTGTAGTTTGAATTGGAGTCTTGAACTTGATTGAAACAGATTCGAAAAGATCATGGAAGGTTGTTGCATAAAACTGAAATGAAGTTGCTGGAGATTGATGATCAATCTGGAACTTTAACTTTTGAGTTTCCTGAAGATTGATAATCAATCTGGATGATATTCTGAACATACTGGAAGTTGTCCTGATGCCTTGTACATTGTCAAGATCGTTTATTAGTCTTTACAGCTAAATTGGAGACTGTTTAGTCTTGCTTGGGCAGCTTGATTCATGGCCTTTTTTCTTTGTGATTCGAATGACTTCTTTTGATTATAATTTATCATAATTGTTCCTTATCAAGTACTCTTAATACTAATGTAAATTCTAGAGGCAGTAACTTCAATTAAGTAATGGAGATTGATTGGTCTTTATGCTATCATGACCATATTTGAACCTGGAGAACATTCTCCGTTTTCCAGATTGTGTCAAGAATATTCTCTATTCTTTATTATGCTGATTTATTGGCTTTGCTTGAATCCTATCTTTGAAAAAATACACTCAAAAGCACAAGCTAAATTAACATAACATTTTAGAATCATAATTAATGTTCTTAATTAACTTTTGTTTATTATCATCAAAACTTTAAAAATGATAGTTTGTCTTAACATGCATAGCATGTCACATTCTCGTATAAGACTTAAACATACATTTCGATAATAATAACCCAACAACCATGATTCAACTCGTAAAAATAATTCAACTCATAAAATACACTAATTATAGAGCCCAAAATTACAACAACATACACAACAAAATTCATTACAATCCGATTAGTATATATCAAATCATACAAACCACCATTATCCTATAGACTTATATAATTTGGTTTTTACTAGTTAATAATTATTTATTTTTCAAATTTTTTTTATACAAATATTTTTTTTCTTATAAATTTTAATTATTTACCTTCAATCAAATACATATGTAAAAATTTCTTCAATATTATATGTCAAATCACATCTCAATATTGGGACTACTATACTATATTCATCCAACCAAATATAATGCGAAGATAAAGAGAAAATGGTGAAATATTAATGGAATTACAAGAGTAATTTCAAAATTTTCAGAATTGATGTGGTCATCACTATTTATTTATGTCCCAAGCAACCTCCGCCTTTGTTTTCACAATATTTAAATTGATTAATTGATCTATAAGTTAAAAGTTTTAGAATTTATCCTTTAAAAGAAAAGTTTTGGTAGTCTATATAGATGGATACAAACTCTTAAAACTATTATAATTCTTATATTTAATATTTAATCTTATTTTGTAGTCAATTAAAAGATTAAGAGTTAAAATTAATATTAAAGGTTGAACTTAAAAGACTGTGACTATAATTGAATATTATTGAAAATTGGTAAAACTTAATGAATAAATCTGCCAAATTAGATTAAAATTATAGCTAAAGTTGAATTTATGGTTAAACTCATTCTTAACATTTTTAATTTCATAAAAATACATGTTTACCGTTTTAATATTATTTGCAACGATTTAATACATTTAGTGTTATCATTCTACCATTTTATAATCAGATTGATGGTAGAGTGGGCCAGGAGTTAAACTCGTTTTATCCTCTTCAAATTGTTTAAAATATTAAGTTAAACCTCAAAATTATTAATATCATATAAATAAATTAAATTTAGACTTTACAAAAAATTGCAATTCGTTAAATATATATTAATTTGAATTTAACTTTTTAAGTAAAATAACAAATCATAATTTTTTTTGAAACAATATAACATGTAATATCAAACCTATTTACCTACAGATTAGCTCTATTTATATGTTGTGTTGTAGTTGTATTTTAATTTTACATGTTGAGGCATATAGCAAATGTTTGGTTTCTAACTGTAATTTAGTTTTTATTTACAATTTTAATTGTAAAAAATTTCATTTTTTTTTAAGTTTTTATTAGAAATGCAGAAAATATAGGGATGTTAACAAGTATCAGTTTTAATTATAAAAATATCATTTTGATTTCACTTTCTCTTTTTAATTTTTGAAAAATAATTATATTTTTCATTAATAATACTATTGTCAAAACATGATATATTAATATTATAATTAATATTATAATATACAATAACATGTGATGAAACAATTTTTTTAATATATAATGTCTTCAAATCGTTTCAATGTGTTAGTTCAGTAATAAAAGTTTGATATAGTAAGATAAAATTCAAATCTCGATAAAACAATTGTAAAATTATCAACAATGTTATTGTTATTAATAAAAATTCTCCTTTGTTCATTTAAAAATAAATAAAAAATAATTACAATAATTATGTGAATAGATAAATTATCTTACAAAAGTGCATGTTTTTAAACGTTTGTCATTAGTTATATACTTCTTCAAAAAATGTCATTAGTTATTCTTGTGATATGTGAGTACATTTTAACATAATTGGATTATGTGTTATAACTGTACGACATTTATAATTTTCAATCGTCGGATCTTAATCGACAATTGAGATCGTTCCACATAGTAAAATCAACTATGAAGTGCGTGATTCTGTTAGAACAGACAATTTATATCCCATTTCGACACAGTCGTCTAACAAGATAAATAACAAACGATTACTATGTGTTATTATATATATCCATTAACATGAAAAAAATAGTCCATAACCTGGTTAGAGTCGAACCGATAATCTGCCATAGTCCAATATACCCTCAGCCTGCGACCATTTTTCAACATCCAAAACTTTGTTTTCGGAATTATAAAAAATTAGATTTTGAAACATAAAATTCTGTGTTCCAAAAATTGTGTTCTAAAAAATCTTTAATTTATGCACGGATTAATTGATTCAGATATATATTTACGTGTTGGAATGAATTAATTCAGAGGTATATTTAACAACTGCGTAACATTCAACTCTCATTAAATATGAATGAAGGTTTCAACGTATTGGGCTAATGTACTTTAGAGTACCAGGCCGACCCATGTGGGTTATTTCCAACGTGTCTGACATCTCTTTAGAGTCACCTCCTTAATTTCAATTGTACCATCCACCCATATTTTTCTTTTGTATTAACTTTGTCGGGAGCGAGTACTTTAAAGTCTATTTAAGAGGTTTGAGTCGTATAAACTAAAAAATTGATAATGTAAATATATTAATAATTAATATTATAACTATATATAATTTATTATGCATATATTTATATATATATATATATAATATCAATTGATATTATTCATTTTATTATTTAAAGTGAGTTGTTGGTTTTAAAAAAGTCTAATTGTTTTTGAAAGAGGAATTTAAAAATATTTTAAAAGGCTAAGTTTATATTTTAATATTTTAATATATATATTTGAAATTTAAAAAAAAATAAAAAGTAAAATAATTGATGATCATATAACATCTCAATTACATTCCAATCAACCTTAGAAACATTTTATAATTGTTTAACTTCAAAAAAATAAAAAGTTCTCTCCCCTCCAAAAACCCTCCTAAACAAACTCTTAGAGAATAAAATAAGGGTAAATCAAATTAGTTAATGGTTGATATTATTATATGTATATATACTGATCAATTATATGATTATTAACAATATTAACATTGATTTAGTAGAAAAACAATATTAACATTGATTGTTCCAACAAAAAATGTGATCAATTATAGATGTTTCTAATATTAACTTTTGATTTATCCATTTTCTCAACTTCTCACTTTATTAATTTGTCACTTTAGAAAAATCAAATCATTCTTTTAACACAATCATCTCATTTAAATTTAAGAATTAACATTTATTTTCCTCTTATAAAAGTAAAATTTGCGCACATAACCGTATAGTAAAATGAGTTTTAACTTGTAAAGAAAAAAGAGTTTAATTAACTAATATATCCTTATTAGTAAAGTAGTTGATGAAATAGATAGAAAAATTAAGATACAATTAATAAAATTTAAGTAAAAATGTAATTAGAGTAGTCCTTTACTATATAATTTGAATTACTTTTAAATTATTATCACTAGAGAATTAGTCGGTTTAAGCGACCGACTAGTTCTACATCTTAGTCTATGTTAGGCATATGATAGACCGAACCTTTTGATAAATAAATAATGTTAGACTTCTAAGTATGTCTACTAAGCTAAGAAGGTAAGATTACGGATTACAAAAAATGTCTTTTAGGTTTATTAGACCAACTTGGTTAAGTAAATATTAATGCTGAGCAGAATTAGGTTATTTGATTGAACTCGAGCCACATGATGAATAGGTCAATTTGATACACAGGCAAGTTATACTGGATCACAAGACACACTGATTTTCACATGTGGGTAATACGAGTTTGATTGGTCGAGTGAATAAAATTTGACTCGCGGTTACTTGAATCTTGAAGAGTGAAAAACACAAGAAATAGGGAGATTTTGAATTGTGTTTTATAAATGTAAAAACTTTTTGCTTTAAAAAATATACTAATTGAAAAGCAATATGAAGAAAAATAAAGTAAAGAGATAGAGAAGAGAAACACAAAAAGTTTATCCTCGTTCACCACAAACACGGTAGCTACGTCCAATCCCTTCAGTCTGAAGGATTTAATCCACTAAATCAATTGATTTATCACAAGTCCACTGGAACACCTACTAGTTCAAGGTGATGGAAAACACCAGAAAGAGGGGTTTGAATTGTGTTTACCGTTTTACAAATACTATTTGCTTTTCTTACAAAGATTGTTCTTCATCAAAACATTCATCTTACTATTGAAAAAGGTTTAGCGAGAGTAAGGTTGAATCATAAATAACTATAAAAACGATAAATAAAAGAAACTAAAGAGACACGCATACTTTTATACTAGTTTACTGTTAAGACAAACTCTCATTTTTAAAGTTTTGATGAAAATAAACAAAGGTTAATTAAAGAATGTTAATTATGATTCTAAATGTATTGTTAATTTAACTTGTGCCTTTGAGATTGTTAATTCAAAGATAGGTTTCAAAAGAATCAAAGAAAACAACATAAACAAAGGCAGAGAACATTCTTGACATATTCTGGAAAACGGAGAATGTTCGCCAGACCATGACAGCATAAAGATCAATCTTTCTCCATCACTTAATTGAAGTTATTGCCTCTAGAATTTACATCAGTATTAAGAGTACATGACAAGGAACAGATTTGATCAATTACAATCAAAAGAAACCATTCAAATCACAAAGAAAAAAGGCCATGAATCAAGCTGCCCAAGCAGAAACCGAACATTCTCTGGTTCTACTGTCAAGACTGATAAACAATCTTGACAATGTACAATGCATCAAGACAGCTTCCAGTGTGTTCAGAAATTAGTCCAGATTGATTATCAGATTGATTATCAATCTCCAAGAAACCCAAAAGCTAAAGCTCCAGATTGATCATCAATCTCCAGCAACTACACTACAGTTTTCTGCAACAACGTTTTGTGATCGTTTTCAATCTGTTTTAATTGATCCAAAGCTCCAGTTCAAGCCAGCAATATTATCACTTATCAGAAGCATTAAATGATCATTAGTTACTCAAGAAAATCTGATCTAAAATGCAACACACATCCCAATCAAAACAAAAAATAAAAATAGTCAAAAGTTGGATTATTTTTATTCAGAAATATTGCCTCTGGTCAAGCCTGACAAGGGCTACCAACAGCTCTATTGACCTCCAGTTAATGCTCTTAAGCCTATAAAAGGAAGGCCGCAGCTCAAGGAAAACGCAGAAGTTCAAGTGCTAACAAGTCTCTCAAAATCATTCACATTTACATACTTGAAATTCTCGAATCACATACAAGAATCAGTTTGGTTAAATTCATTTTACTTTGATACATTTATACTGAATTCTTTGTAAAGAATCAAATCTCAAACAAGAGTTGAGACATCTCAGATTCTAAACAATCTCATCATTATTGTAAAACTCAAACTATAAGAGTTAAGTATAGTTTGGGGTAGATTGTAAGAAATCACTATCAAGGTTGGTAGGTGATTTGATTAATCTCTTTCTGGGTGGAATTAGATTAAGTTCTGTAACAAAGATCAAGGTTGATCTAGGCTAGGTGCTGTAAAACCAAGAAGGTTCTTGTTTTAAACACTTAGTGGAAAATCTCACAATTGTGAGGACTGGACGTAGTCCAAGTTGGGTGAACCAGGATACATCGGTGTGTGGTATTTCTTATCCTTTATCTCTTTATTCAGTTTGATTGCTTTTCAAGATTAAAAATACAAAATTGTTTTCTGTTTTACAAACTAATTTGAACGTTCTATGTTTTTTTGATAAACCAAGAACGTTCTCCGTTTTTCTGATTTCTTAACCAAGAACTTTCTTGAGTTCAAATCTGAAGTTTTTTAGGAAATTTTAAAAAGGGAGATTTACAATTCAAACCCCCTTCCTTGTAAATCAATTTTGCTACTTCATTTACAACAACCTGTTGCTACCTCTAGTCCTCCCCTTACAGAGAGCTTTTGCCTCAGTAGAGTTGCATGCTTTATCCACTATTTCCATTAAATAGTTGTACAAGTATTCTTTACTATGCCTTTTTAGGATTTGAGTATTTTTCTATAGCCTCTCCAAGTTTTTGTTCCCATAACCATTCTTCAACATACTGACATTTTGCCGTTGAGGTTCATAAGGGTCATTGTATCTTTTCAGGTACCACTTCGAGAATTCAAATTCTCATTGAGTGGATGTTACATATTCAATCCTATATCAGTTCAAGTGTATAAAAACACTTTCGCTGATTTACATCAATTCTAATAACTCTCTATTGAGAGGATTTTTCTTTCATATTTTTTTGTGTTCTTGGCTTTTTCAAAATTGCACTATTTTGTTCTATGTTGTGTACACTTTCTTGACATAACCATTTCATATAAAACACAAGGATGAAGTGCTTCTTGAGATATTTTTGTTAGAGGTCGTTTAGGGTATGGCCTTTATACATTTTTAGGGTAAGGCATGTGTACTCATTTACAAAAAGACAATATATATCTTTATGGAATTTAGCAATTGAACCATTGAAGATAAATATATTCATTGAGCTCAGACTCCTAGAAATCACTCCTTCAAATATGTATGACAATAAGAGGAAACAATGGGTACGAGATTAGAGAATAGAATAGTCAGAGTACTATCTTATAGATTATCATAGCCAACCTATTATCAGAGGATGTATATTATCAATGAAATCAGATTCTGAGTGATTATTAGAGGATGCACACAAATAGAGGGTATTGACTATCATAGTGTTGACTTTTTCAGATGCATTGACTTTTTCAAAGTGTTGACTTTGTTAGAGACAATGACTTTATTAGAGCCTTGACTATTCCAAATGACACAAAATAGTTCAGAGTCAAATGCTTAATGAGATTTTCAGAAGTGAGGCAGGCACTTGCTTGTCATGTTTGTCAGAGGCAAAAGAATTCTTTTTACGCTTGTTAGAGTCAGAGACAAGAATTCTTGTTATGCTTATTAAAGGCAGACTATCAAAATTTACATTTGAGTTCATTAGATTCAACTGAGGTACTACGTTGCTTGCATCCCATAGTCAACTAAAGCTTGCGATAATATGGGCGCGTGTCACCAAGCTGAAGTAAAAGTCTTGGTTTCTTTTTCCTTTGTCTAGTCATCAAATGATAGACCTTATATAGTGAGACATGCTTTGTTGCGCCTGTTTCTGCAATATTTCTTTTACATTTTGCTCCAATAGAAGTACTTATAATCTAGGCTACTTTGAATAGTTATTAACATAACTTTTTCCTTTAATTTGCCCATTTAGCATATATAGTTAGTGATTTGTTGTTATTTATTTATATGTATTTGTTATCATCAAAAAATTAATTAGGGGATTGTATTTAAAATTATTGTGCACTAACACTAGTCAAAGTGACAGTATTTCAGTTTTCTCAACCTTCTAGTATAGTAAAGCTGTTGATTTTAGGTTTTCTAAAAAGCTCTCACAAGAGAATATTACAATGGTATGCACTTAGAATGTAAACAAATTTTTCAATATGTTTATTTGCAGTTTGCTTACTTGTGTATTTTCTTGTTATATTGCACTAATGATCACACATCTTTATATAGAGAACTTCCACAACAATTTGAGTTTCTAGCTGATGCAGTGATTTGCATAAATTTTGTACTAAAAATATGGATCATATCAATCTTCGGAAGTCTTAAATAAGCATTCAATATTTGTCGATATTTATATTTAGAATTGATTCAACATATCTTGATAAAAATGGTAGGAATATCAAAGGATGATCCCATCAGAGCATTGAGTTGTAGTTCTCTAATATGAAGATAAGTTTAACTTTGGTGACCAACAGATGATGAGTTGTTGACTTCTTCAAAGTTCTCGGCTTAGAGGATTGACATGTAGATCTTGACTTTGAGCATAAAGTTTACTTTGAGAGGGTTGACAATGGCAAGCTTTTTCATATGCAGAAGTATTAGAGTGAACTTTGATAGACCATATTCAACGGAGGCGAGTTGATCAGAGTCAAATGAATAGTTACATAGGCAAGTAGAGAGTGCGCTGATCAGAATCGTATGAATAGTAACATATATCAGAGTCACATAGGAATGCTTTTATGAAGTTATTTTCTTTGCACAATGGAGGATCCAACATATATTATAGAGTCTGCACACTTACGTAAATTTATTAAACCATAAATTGTTTTCAAAAAATAATTTTGCTATCATCAAAATAATTCAAAGTCATTGTTCTTCAAACCAACTTTTGTTCTAACAAATCCAATTGCTTCACTTAAAACTTTAGGTATAAAAACTTAAATATTTTAGGGTGAGCCTCTCAATCTCACTTAGTCATCATACCACTAGTATGATAAACATGTTGTTTGATAAACACCTACTCAAGCATTAACAAAAATATTAAAAGCCCAATATATATATATATATATATATATATATATATATATATATATATATTTCTTAAAAAATGAATTTCAAAATTAAATCAACAAAAAGTTATAAAAAAAAAACCAACATCCCAATAAGAAATAAAAATCTCATCACCCAAATTTGCAAATCCACACTAACTGAAACTCGCCTAAATCGACACAGAAATCAGTTGAAATTGGACTTGTATATTAAATACTTGGTATTGGATGGTGTGACAAAATTATATCAAAACTCAGCCAAACTCGCCCAATGCTTAGCGCTAGTAAATACGAATAGTATTTTTTTTTATTAATATTATTACATTTGCTTTTGAACTTTTTGTTAAATTATAAAATTTGCTAGACTTTTTTGCAATTTAAAAATATTACCCTACATGAATTTTTTATATATTTAAATGTATTACTATAAAATAAACTTGAAGTAGCAATTTAAGAATATTCCCCTATATTAATTTTGCTAGACATTAAATACGGCAGAATTTGATGATTTTTGTCTCTTCAACAAACATAGTTGTCTTTTATCTTTCAGTGGCCTTTGAAATCATATAGTTTGGATTTTTGTAGTCCAAAATATGACCTGCACAAGCCAGACATGTAAAACGACAAACAAATCCGAATATTATCTAAGTTTGACAATTAAGTCCAATGAAGTACACCAATTCAAAACTAATCCAGTTCCTTAATATCAAGTCCATGTATAACTTATTCAAGCCAAATATAGTGCAAAATAAAATACCTCAAATTAATCTATCAGGATGTTATATGAAGTTAGATTTTTTAAAATTTCATATTAAATTTCAAAATAAAATTTAATGTCATTGACTTATTAGCTCATTAGTTTCATATATGAGATTAATTATTTAAATATATTAAAATAAAATATACTTTTAAGTAGACTAATCGATCATATCATACATTTATCAAAGTTAGATCAAATTTAAAAATACGTCTATGAGATGTAATTGACTAGACTTAGACTTTGAAATTTTTACTTACCAGACTCAAGTTTTTTAAAGTTCGACGACTCAATTTAGCTTATTCTCACCCAAATTATCATGTACTTTATATTTATTTTTTTTTGACTAAGCCTACTTTAATTTTATAATTTTATAATAATTGTAAATATGCTTATATTTAACAAAACAACTATATATATTCTTTTTCTTTAATATATATTATTTTTCCCTAATTAATATCACCTTGAAAATTATAATGACAAAGAAACAATTATATTATTTTAAGTTTAACTCCATTTTTGCTAAGGTTTTTTAAGTTTTTTTGTTTTTTGATTTGATCATTTAAGTTACACCATGTTTGCACTGTTAATCTTTTGTCTTATTTTCAACAACTAGTGAAATTGAAATCTTCTAATCATTAGAAACTCTACCAAATACTACAAAATATGTCTTTCATACTAATGCTTAAAAAAAAAATTCAAATCTTATAAATTGTCGACATTTTTTTATTTTCTCTACAACTATGTAGAGACATGTATAACCTTAAAACCTTGGTATAATAAAAGTCAATCCACATAAACAATGTCATTAACTTCCTACACTTGCACAATAACTTGGACCGTTAACTCACTACGATGTTTGAATTAGATCTTAACATTTTATAAAGTAATTCAATAAAATTGTCAAACTTAAAATTCACATGCCTAATTTAATATAATTTAAAAGTGCAGGCTAGCTATCATAATAATATTTTCAATTAAACTTCTTTTTCTCCATGCATGAGAGATAACAAGATGATGGAGTTTGCTAAAAAACACCAAAAACCCCCAGATGAAAACTTCATTCATGGCAACGTTACAATTCAATATAAGCTCATGGGAGGCCAGGAAATGTATCCCCTATTAGAGAAGATTAATTTGATTGAGAAACAACGCTTCAAAATTGAATTACAAGTTGGATACAGGCGCAAACAAAAGTGTTTCTTGGATAAAAATACTAAAAGTGTTTCTAAGAAAATCTTTGCAAGATATTGTGATTATTAAACTAATGGAAAAATCCATTGGTTACTTTGTGATGTTGGACAAACTTCACACACTGAAAACCATCTAGAAGCATAGACCTGGTTGATATTGGCAATAGTTTTTATATGGTCAAATTTGATGTAAGAGAGGATCGTGAGAAAGCTATTGGGGAGAGGTCGTGGATGATCTTTGATAATTATTTGGCTATTCGTGCATGGACGCTAGACTGTGTGCTAGAAGAGATTACTATTGATCATGATGTTATCTGGATCCATATACTGGGCTTAGGAATGGAGTATTACGATAAGGGTGTCATTCTTGCTCTTAGTAGAGTCGTTGGATATCCTATGAAGTCGTTGATATACTCGCACCAAAGATGCCTCACGAGGAAAGTTTGCATGCATTTGCACATAAAATTGTACCGCGCCTAATCAGAAGACGGAACAAGTATAAGTAACGACAACACAACCTACATGCTTTTGATACATAGCAAAATCATAACCCCAAGTGTAACTGCTAGCAAAATTCATGAAGAGAAATCCATATATGAATATGGTGATTGGTTGGTCATCTCAAAGCCTTGAAAAAATCTTATTGCACTTGGACATGATGGCAACAGAATCAAATCCAATATTGGATGAAATTCTAATATCATTAATGTCAAATCTTCAACAAATAAATTTCAATTATTGTTAAATAATGAGGAGAGAGAAGTTGTTCATAAAAATATGGCACCTTCCTTTTTTAATGGAGAATAATTTGCCCCACGTCAGCTAGGAAAAAGGAAGGAGTTTGACAATCTAAGAACATCACGCAATCCTCCATACCATTACTACAGGCCCTCACAATAGTAAATTTCCAGGAAAATTTATGCTTATTCATGACAAAAAAATTAATAAGTATATTCATCAATGAAAATTTAATCTTGTTCAAATCAATGAATCTAGAATAATAAGGATATGAGACTACAAGAGTATAAACCTCATGGTATTAAAACAACCATGCCAACAAGAGTTGTGTCACCTAATCATATTCATATTATAGAGGAAAATGAACCACCAGGCATTACTAAATTTCAAACATCCCTTGATGATCATCAAGGAATCCCCACAAGAGAGATGAGAGATGGATGAAATAGAGGTCGAGACACCTGTTAATTGATGGGTTGAAGCGTGTGCCTTTCAACGTCGAATTGTTTTTAATGACAAGTTTTAATGATTTTTCAGTTCTTGCATGGAATGTTAGATGTTTCGCAAATTGTAAAAGCCATTGTGCCATGCATGAAGTGTTGAAGAGGTTCAAACCGGATTTGATTGTACTGTGTGAAATGTGTACCCAAGTTTCTAATTTCAAACGTTTTTGGGATATAGAAGGCTATACTACAATTCAAATTATGGAAGTTATGGGACATTCCGGTGGTTTAAGGGTGCTCCGTAGTATTGCCAGCCCCTATTGCTTTAATGTTTTTGAGAGTATTGCACAATGTGTCACAATTAAAGTAATTAGAGGGATAACTCTTGGTATTGTTCCGGTACTCCATTTGTTCATATTTATAAGCAAAAGTGGGTCAACAAAAGTTGATGTATTTAGTCCAAGTTTGCACATATGATATCCAATTGTGACCTCTTGGATCTAGGTTCATTGGATTGCAGGTTTATGTGGCAAGTAAATTGCAGGGGAGGTTGTCTGCTCCTTTTCAGGTCTCAAAATTAGTCTAGAGAAGTCACGAGCATACGCTTCCAAAGGAGTTAGTCGAGGTACCAAAGAAGCTCTTGAACACATTTCTCATATAAATTCACAAACCGCATTGAGAAATACTTAGGTTTCAGGATATGGTATGGTCAAATCAAGAAAGAAGATTTTATGGAGATCTACGACAAAGTGGCTTCTAAGCTTGCATCTTGGAAATGTAGACTGCTAAACAAACCTAGGAGAGTCGTTCTTGCTAAAGCAGTACTTACCTTTCTCCCTACCTATAGTATGCAATTTCAATGGTTTCCTCGATATGCTTGTGATTCTTTAGATAAAAGTGTGAGAAGCTTCATTTGGCATAGTTCGAATGATTGTGCTATGCATATGGTAAGATGGAATAAAATTATCAAGCTATAGAAATGGAATGATTAGGGATTCGTCCAACACACCTCCAGAATACAGCTTTGTTGGGAAAGCTTGCATGGAACTTGTTGCACACAAAATAATTAAATTATGGATTGCTCTTCTTGAATCTAAATATATCAAGGAGAGACACTTTTTTTTTTAAAAATGAACATGGGAACTCACGTGGAAGGCTATTATCAAAGTGTTGGCTTCTCTAGAAGAAGGTTTCGCCTTTAAAGTGGGAAATGGGGATAAAATATAAGGTTCAAACCTTGGTTATCCAAGCAACTACTTTGTGATATGGTTCCGGAAGATAGTTGGAGCTGGATTTGGAAGTTGTCACTCTCAACTAGTGTTCAATTTTTCTTATAGAAAATCTGTCACAACTCCATTGCTACAAAATCTATTACGTGATACAGAGGTATTCAAATTGATGCTTCCTGTCTATGTAGTAGAAATGCAGACAAAATCTATTGTTCATTTTTTATTGAATTGTTCGTATGAACCAACCATATGGCATGAAATCTTTCCCATATCCTCTACACTTTGATTGCATATTGCCCTTGATAACTTTGCTAAATGATGTAGATTTTAGTAAGAGACTTAGGGCCCTATTATTCCTTTATTTATGTGTAATATTCGGTGAACTTTAAATAAGGTTGACTTTGATCAACACCAACATATAACAAGCTTAACAGTTGTGATAAGACCGCAAGTGCACGGTATTATCGCGTAGTAAAAATTATCGTTCCGACAAGGACTTTGTTATGAGTGCTAGTCTCTCTTTACTATGATGATTAGCTAAAACAGTAAATGTTGATAATGATTTTTGGTTTAAAATTCGCAATAAAAATAAAGCCTTAAGATTGTAGTTTTTCACAATGATGGATACAATAAAATTAACCTTCTTTGAGTTATGGGTGTTAAACTCTTAAATATCAGATAAACAATTATAACTAATGCCTTATATCAAAGAACAAAAATGTATTTTAAACTAATAACCAACCTATTTTCATAATTGATGTATTAGCAAAATCTTTTAAGAGAAAATATTTTTCATGATTTCAAGAGAACCAAAATCTATTTTCATGATTTGATTCTCTTATCCAATCTTAGGAGTTAGATATCAAATCTACCTTTCGGTATATTATTTGATATCTAAGTATGAATATGATTCTTATTAAGATTGGATCCAATGATCAACACCCATGACATAAAGAAATAGAAATTGTTAGAGATCCAACATTGGAAATCTATAATCCCAAGACAAGAAAGATCTAATCACATATGATCATAGTAGAATCAAAGCTTAAATATAAAAACATTAAAAATATAAAATAACAGAATAAAATAACAAAGCAAAAATAGAAAACTGAATATTATTGAAACTAGAAAATTTCTAAGAGAAATATAAGAACAAAAGAAAGAGTAACAAGAGATTCTGAGTAGGAATGTGTGTCTAAAACTGAGTATTTTCGTCCTTCTTATAGTCCTAGGTGCCTTCATGAGCTTTAACTATAGGAAACCATCATAATTTCATAGAAGAAAAACGGTTCAGCAGCAGATTATGGCCATAATGGCCATTACTCTCAGATTGTAATAGGTTCAGCAGCAGAAGATGAGCAGATTATGACCATCATAGTCATTACTACCAGGCAGTAATCCTTGTTGACTTGGAGTGCCAAATTCTTATATATTTTTTTCTCGTTCATCCATTATTGTCGTAATGGCCATTACTGCCAGGTAGTAATGCTTGTTGGAACTTGAGTTTCTTTCATTTTCTTGATCATGATGCACCATGACTACACCACTTGACTTCAAGGCTCTTTTGCACCAAATTTTTTCACTTATTCCTTCATTTCTCCTTGCAATAAAAAAAACAAAAAGGTAGCAAAATAGAACTAAAATCGAATTAAAAACATCAAATTAACCTATCAAATAAAGCTATAAAAATAGATAAATTCTAGCTTATCAAATTCCCCTATGCTTGAATCATTGCTTGTCCTCAAGCAATTGTTTCAGGTAAAAGTTATGGACGAGCAGACACCATGAATAGGGAACTCAGCATTCAGTTCCAATGTAGGCAATAGGCAAATTCTAAAACCAATGGACAACCAACTTCAGTTCCAAATTAGTGACTTAGGCTCCTCTGAAAACATAATTCTTATAAATAGGACACTCAACTCTCAAATTGTCTCAGTGTTTCAAGGTAATGGGCATTCACTCAAAATTTCACTAATGCAAAGTTTCTTCCATAGGCTTGATTAATAACCAAATCTCCACTACATCTCTCATGAGAGCATGTGAATCAAAAACACTTTTCAAGGTTGTAACGGGGCAAGGGACAATAGGTGGGGAAAACAAAAAAAGGGATATTCAAAAGGCTATATCAATTAAACATATGATTATAGATACTCTTTTTGAATAATTGGAGCTCACGTATTCAAACAATCTTTCATCAGCCCAAACTTCATTCATTAGTCAAATATGTTACTCCGAGTGAACACCTTATTGTGTCTTTTCAAATTGGGACTAACATTTTTTTTCTTCTTTTCATTCTTTTTATTTTATTTTATTTTATTTGTTATTATTATTATTATTATTATTTTTAAGTTGCTCCACATTATTCAAAAGGGCACCCAAGAATGATTTTATAGATAAAGCAATGGACCAAGAATGATAATTCATGTAAGGCTCAAAGTGAGCAACTAGTGGAAAGTATGAAACAAAAAAAACAAAAAACAAGTTCTGAGGCCCGAAAAAGAGAATTTAGCCTTGAGACGGTTGCAAGTCAAGTTCTAGAAAACATAGTCAATGGTGAATAATAACTCATAACAAAGAAAAGAGGCATAATATTTGATGATGTAACACAAGCCCCTATATAAGTCCAAAACTCACATTAGCAGCTAAATCAATGAGACATGTTGTCAGAGAATAAGCTAATTTATCAAACTAATAGTGTGGTATCCGAACGTGAGTCCATTGCCCATTTAACAACAACATGCACATAAATTATAGTTCCCTATCAAGGACATCAAAAGGTTTTCTTTCAAGCAAGGAGAAATTATTTATTTATAACAACAACTAAAATAAACATGTTGAGCAAACAAGAAAACATATCCGCCCATGCTTGGACCATACATTGTACTCAATGTAAAAAGTAAAATAGTTATGAAAGGGGTAGGAAAGCTCACAAGATTATTGTGGTGGTGGAAAATGACCATGTGCACGTATTATAGCCATTGCTAGGCACTAATCTATGATGCCTTCTCCTGTTTTCTGCATTTTTCTTGTTTTAGCTCATGCTACAAAACAAAAAGAAAATTTTGAAAAATTAAAACTATGGGTTGCCTCCCACGCAGCGCTTGTTTATGGTCCTTAGTTTGACCTTCATTTTGTAGATCTTAAGTTGGAGATCGAAGGATAAGACTTACCTCTTTCTCTATTGGATTCCCAACTACATAATGCTTCAACCTTTGACCATTCACATTGAAAAATCGAGTGGCCTCACTCCAGATTTTTACAGCTTCAAATGTGAACACCTTGCGAATTTGAAATGGCCCAGACCACCTCCAACGAAGTTTACTCGGAAACAATTTCAATCGTGAATTGAAAAGTAATACGAAGTCACCTTCTTGGAATTCTCTTCTTGTTATGTGCTTATCATGCCATTTCTTGGTTCTTTCCTTGTAGAGTTTAGCATTCTCATAAGCATCCAACCTCAACTCATCAAGCTCACTAAGTTGGAGCTTCCTTTTTTCACCAACAGCCTTCAAATCAAAGTTAAGGATCTTTATTGCCCAATATGCTTTATGTTAGAGCTCAATTGGGAGGTGACAAGACTTTCCATAGATTAACTTATAAGGAGTCATACTAATGGGAGTCTTGTATTTTGTACGGTAGGCCCAAAACGCATCATCTAGCTTCACAAACCAGTCCTTCCTTGACGTAGAGACAATTTTCTCGAGAATGATCTTGATCTCTCTATTGGAAACTTCTACCTATCCTCTAGTTTGAGGGTGATATGCTATGGCAATTTTGTGCTTCACTCCATACTTTTTTAGTAGGCCTTCAAACTGTTTGGCTATGAAATGAATGCCTCCATCGCTAATCACCACCCTTGGCACACCAAACCTCGGAAATATTACCTTTCTAAAGAGCTTAATCACTACCTTAGCATCATTTGTTGGGGCAGCGACAACTTCAATCCACTTGGACATGTCATCCACCGCTACATGGATCTATTGATATCCCAGAGAAGAGGGAAATGGTCCCATGAAATCAACTCCCAAACATCGAAGATTTCAACTTCGAGGATATTGTTCAAAGACATTTCATTTCTTTTTGATTTGTTTCTGGTACATTGGCATTGATCACATTGAAGCACAAAATGATGCACATCTTTGAAGAGTGTGGGCCAGTAGAAACCTGCTTGAAGTATCTTTGCTGCAGTTTTTGAGGAACTAGCATGTCTGTTGTAAGCGGAGGAATGACAATGAAACATGATGCTTTCCATTTCTTCTTCTGGGACACGTATTATGAAAACTCCAGCATCCCCTCTCTTAAAAAGCAAAGGTTCATCCCAATAATAATGTTTAAGATCTGAGAAAAACTTCTTCTTTTGTCGACAGTTCAAATTTAGGGGTAGTACTCCAACTGCTAGGTAGTTCACAAAATCAGCATACCATGGTGCTTTTATTTGTGCAAGAGCAAACAATTGATCATCGGGAAATGAATCATCTAGGGGTAACTCATTTTCATTTTTTTCATGTAGCCTTGAGAGATGATCGGCCACCACATTTTCAATCCCCTTCTTGTCTCAAATTTCTAGATCAAACTCTTGGAGGAGTAGTATCCATCGGATCAACCTCGGCTTAGCATCTTTCTTGCTCAAGAGATATTTAATGGCTGCATGATTTGTGAAGACAATTATCTTTGATTCCACCAAGTAAGAGCGAAATTTGTCAATCGCAAACACTACTGCCAATAGCTATTTCTCGGTTGTGACATAGTTAACTTGAGCTTCATCTACAGTCCTGCTAGCATAATATATAGCATGAACTTTCTTGTCTTTTCTCTGCCCCAACATTCATTGCACCTACAGCAAAGTCGCTAGCATCGCACATGATTTCAAATGGAAGACTCCAATCAGATGGCTACATAATCGGGGCGTATATCAATGCTTCTTTTACCCTACAGAATTACTCAAGACAAAATTCATCAAAGACAAAAGCTGCCTCCTTTAGGAGCAGATTGGTTAGAGACTTAGAAAATTTTAGAAAAATCATTAATGAATCGGCGGTAAAATCATGCATGCTCGAAGATACTTCTAACTTCTTTTACGGATGTGGGAGGTGACATTTTCTCTATTACCTCAATTTTTGCTTTGTCTACCTCAATACCTCGCTTAGACACCAAATGTCCAAGAACAATTCTTTTTCTAACCATAAAGTGCAATTTCTCCCATTTTAAAACAAGATTAACTTGTTCACACCATTAAGTACCTTTTCGAGATTGGCCAAATTATTTTTTTTTCATTCTCATTCATTCATTATGGTCGTAATGGCCATTACTGCCAGGTAGTAATGCTTATTGAAACTTGAGTTTCTTTCATTTTCTTGATCATGATGCACCATGACTACACCACTTGACTTCAAAGCTCTTTTGCATCAAAAATCTTCACTTATTCCTTCACTTCTCCTTGCAATAAAAAAAAAGAAAGTAAAATAGAACTAAAACCGAATTAAAAATAGATAAATTCTAGATTATCAAGTTGTTGTAGTTTAAACTCAGCTTTAAGTTGCGCGTCAAGCGTTTGGTTCAACGAATCCTTCATATGGCCCTCGTCCAACATGTGAGGTTCAATGGCAGCATAGTGATGCAAATACCATGGCCCTGAATGTTGATGTTAATGTTCTTAAAAATCCAGGTAAAGCAAACTTTAGAGGTTTGGTTAGTGTAGTACCCCAATTTTGTCCGACTATTTAAAATAATTCAAAAATAAGTAATAATATGTTTAATAAATACTTTATAAATATTATTATAAAAAATCTTAAGATCATCATTTTTAGTCCAATTCACATAAGTGTCTCCATTTAACACCAAAAATAAATTAAGATAAAATAAAAAAGAAAAGTTGTGAATACACTTTCTTTTTTCTTCTTTTTTTACTATTTCTATTGTGTACATTCCTTTATCTTGCTTGCCTTGCTAGCATTCTACTGCAAACATTCCTTTATCTTGTTGGCCTTGTTAGCATCCTACTACAAACCTGTTACAAACCAGTTATTTGCTTCATTTCAGACTAATAAGGTTATTACTTGTACAACTTGTGCACTCAAAATATGATGTTGTGTAAAATTTGCAACAAAATCATACAAAATCTAGAACTTAATTTTATCTAATGAACACAAAGATTCACCATTTTAGTCTATAAATTGAGACCAAAAATCAGTAAAGGGAGATTTTTTTGGAGGAGAGCTCATACCCACTAAAATACTTAAAAAAAAAAAAAGAAGTAAATAAGGAGTAATAGCAAGGAAAAACAAACATCCCGATATAATGTTAATATATGAATGAGTTATGAATGAAAAGATAAATTATTGTTGTTGTTATACAAATATAATATCCCTATATGTGATGAGTTGATGAGTTATGAAGAAAAGAGTAGAAAAGATAAGACTAAAAATAAACTCAAACTTCCAACGGCGGCGTCGCCGAAATACCGTATTTTTGTACTGTCGTCTAGTTAGAAATCCACTCAAATTTTTTATCCTTCTCTACCAAATTAATTAACATGTGGTAGAGATGTACCTGGTTCATATACTATTAAAAATTACAAGTAAAGTCAAAACAGAGGCCAGAACAAAACAAGGAATTGGGTAGTTAAAAATAAAAGGGAGTGCGAAAGTTGCAGTAATTCCTTGTAAAAGCCCGGTTCTCCTGTATTTGAGCTTTCATTCCTTAATCCACTGTTTCGTTCCTTCATATACCTCCCCACCAATAGATAGAGACAAATGGGAATAGCCGAACTACATTTACAAAATCCTCAAAGCCAACGTGATGCTCCTTTGCTCGGTCTCCAGATCTTTTTTTTTCTTCATTATTTAAATCTCTTTCTCTCCTTTTCTTTTTTCATTCTCAGTTTTTTTTATTTATTTCTTTCTTTTTTTCATGAAATGTGATGGCTTCAAAATAGTCGTTCCTGTCCATTCTTGCTCTGTTCGTGTGTTCCTGTCCATTCCCCTGCTCTATCAGCGTTCCTGCTCTGTTACTGTTTAGTACTTTTTGATAACATCTCTTAATGTTATCTTTACATTGAGCCTAACAAATAAATATTTTTTTTATTGTTATTTTAAACTATAGTTATAATTCTTTTTTAAAAATATTTTGAATTTAATTTATTTATTAGCTAAGTACCAAATTTTATAAAGCATAGATAAATCTTTTATTAAAGAATAACTACATAGGATATTTTTTTAAATTTTGAATTGTTAGGACACAAGTAATATCATTCAATAGTTCTAAAACCTTTTATAAAAAAATTAAATAAAAAAATTTAAAATAAACAATTTGAAATTGATTAATTACATGTGACATATTTTTTTTAATCTTTTATGACACATGTTGTGACAACTTGATAATCCTAACACTCGTTTTTCTTAATTAATCCAAAATAGATATTTAAAATTTGATTAATTTAGATGTAAGATCCTTTTAACTTTTGAGTTGTTAAAACGCAATTTGTACTACTTAACGGTTTTAAAACTGAATTTTAAAACCGAAAATAACCAAAAAATATTTTTAAATGGATTAATGGGATGAAACATCCTTTTACTCCTTAGGTTTTTGAGACACGAGTTGTGCAACTTGATAGTCTTAAAACTCGTTTTTTTTTTCAAAATAATTATTCAAATCAAACAAACTTTTTTCCGTCAAAATAATTTTTTTTTTATTATCAACAATCAACACAATTTCTTTAAAAGCAATCAATACATCCACATTTTCTACTCAAGAACTACGTAGCTTTGATTTCTCCATCGTACTAGGAGATATGTAGGAGCAAGATCACGCTCTTGTCAAGCACATTAATAAAAAATTTCATTTTTTTCCTCTTTTCTTTTAACACGTATTTATTTCAAAATCAAATTAAAAATAAATAATTGATATTCATATTTAATAATAAAGAGAAATAAATATATTTAAGTTAATACTAATTTTGCACAATTAATTATAGGTAACCGTATTTTAACGGATGTCGTAGGTTGCTAATACATTCCCTACGCATAATCGACCCCCGAACTCAAAATTTGGTGTCAAAGACCATTTTTTTTCTTTTTAAGGGTTTCCCAATGTTTTCCCTATTTTAAATAAACTTTGGTAGTGACTCCATTGAATTCGAGAAACACTAGAAATTTAGGCCGCGACAGCTGGTGACTCCACTGGGGACCTTAAAGAGTCAAGTCTAACATAATTAATTGCGCATAATTTTTAACTTTTTATATATTTGTTTGATTTTCATTTTCTAATACTTTATGGACTTATTATTTCTTAATAAATATTAGTTGTCATTATAATATTCTTTTAAGCTAGTAAGTCATTTTTTTATTTATTTAATTATTTTATTTATTATTATTATTATTATTATTATTTTATGTGCATGTATATATGTTTTATTAGCAATATAGAGCTATTGAATTTTGTTTATTCTGCACCCTACACACACTTATGAGTGAAACCTTATACCCGGGTTTGAACAAAACTTAAGTTTAGTTTCGAGGTTGCGTAGTGATAGCCTTCTGGATGTACATCCTATTTGATTAGCGTGAAGATCTCACCTAGAGTTTGATCCTGTCAAGGGTATTGTCACTCCAAATAGTTTACCTATTGTTGTTGACAATATTCGAAAATAGGATTATTGACTCTAGGAACCACATTTAGAATCATAGAGCAACCCTTGTGAGAGTTTCACTACATAAACCAATAATCCCTTTCATCATAAGAACATCCATATAAACCAAAAATAACTCATACATTCAAAACTTTATATATATATATAAATATATATATAAATATATTCACAATAATTATTCTACATAGTTTCATTCATCTCTCATGATTTTTTTTCCTTTTCTAAAAAATATAAAAATATAATGGCATTTTGCATTAATTTTCAGGATTTTTTGGGGAATCATACAGACCTTAGTCACGTGTTAAGTGGATAATGGGATCGGAAAAAAGAAAAACTTTACTTTTAAAGTTCAAGCAATCTGATCTGAAAAGTTTAAGAGACATTAGCAATCAAATGAAAACAATACAACGTGAGAGTTTCTTTAGTAAATATGGGAAAATCCTAAACCTTTTGGCAATAAATGTGCAAACAGGGGTCCTCACGACACTGGCTCAGTATTACGATCCTCTCTTAAGATGTTTCACCTTTCAAGACTTTCAGTTTGGCCCGACATTAGAAGAATTCGAGCGAATATTGGGTTACTCCCTAGAGAAAGGAAACCCTTATCGATATACTGGGCAACCACCAAATTTGAGCATAGTTGCTGAAGTATTAAAAATCGACATAAGAGAGTTGGCAAGCAAAAAAAAGGAAAAAGGGGCTATTCATGGTTTCTCGAGAAAATATCTAGAGCAAAAGGCACAAGATTTAGCCGTTAAAAAAGAATGGGGTACTTTTATAGATGTCTTGGCTCTCATTATCTATGGTATTGTTTTATTCCCAAACCTTGATAATTTTGTTGATTTTGCTGCCATCAATGTCTTCTTGGCTTTTAACAAAAATAAACAAAATTCAGTTCCCGCGGTCCTTGCTGGTGTATACTACTCTCTACATATGCGGCAAGAGAAGAAAGGGGGAACAATTTTGTGTTGTGTTCCAGTGTTGTATACTTGGTTCATGTCTCACATGTTCAAGAAAGGGTATCATGTTGGAATTAAAAATAACAGTGAATGGGCTCAGAGTATAGCTAGCCTTACTGAATACATAATTTCATGGTATCATAGAGAACAAGAGGTAGAAGAAGTAATATGCCAATGCGGAGACTTTCCAAATGTACCTCTCATGGGAACCAAAGGTTGTATTAACTACAATCTGATGATAGCTCTGAGACAGCTTGGCTACCCTATGTTGGAGAAACCAGATGATAAGTCATTAGAAGCTTTCGCTTTCCACAATACGGGTATAGTAGACCCATCGATGTTGCGGAGGATAAGTCGAGCTTGAGAAGTGGTTATTAGAAAAGGAAAAATACTCGGACGTAGAAGTTGCGGCACAAAAGAACCCTATCAACAATGGGTAAAGAAAAGAGTCCAAGAAATCAAGCTGCCTTTCCATAATACACCGTCGAGTGATCAGGAGATACCTGAACCTACCCTTGTTACAAACAAAGAAATAGAAGAACTCAAAGCATTATTGTTAAAGTTTGAAGAGCAGGAAAAAAAGCTATAAGTCAAGTTAGAAAAAGTCTCCCAAGAGAACGAGAATTTGCGATCAGAAAACACTTGTAAGAATCAGTTTATTGAGAGAAGCAACAAGAGGTTGAAAATTGAAAAGGAAAATAAAATGGACATACAAGATTGTTTGAGAGGTGCAAATGAAGAATTAGATGTGCGGAAGCAAGAAAGGAATAAAGCTATTGAAGAAGCCTATATGTGGAAGCAATTATGGGCGAAATCAGCAAGCTCTAAGAGGAATATAAAAAAGGAATTTGAAGATTTAAAGAAACAACTTGAAGAGATGGTAGCCGACTACGAGAGTCAAGTAAATAATGAGAGGCAACACAAGGAAGAAATGGAAGAATTATTCTCAAAACATCAAGATGCGCTAAGAACAGAAATGGAGACTTCTAGTGAGTTGAGGAATTACATCGATTATCAAGAAAATATCTATAATGACTTAAAGGATGAAACCATATATTGGGAGGATCATTTTACGATGTTGCTTGGACAATTGAAGAATCAAGAGGTCTATAAAGAACTGGAAGATAAAGGCAAGCATTGGAAATATTGCTTTTCAAAATTGGCAATGCTAGCTAATCAAGCAATCATAAAAATTCCAAAGCATCTAAGAGATTGATGCAGTAATGCATCCGCTCAATACTCCAGTCAAAGTCTACAAGTTCGTTGAATATTGACAAAATTTGGTAGAAGAATTAGAGGAAAAGATTGGTTGTCCTATCGAAAGAGAAGATTGAAATACCATAGATGTTGTAGTTTAAATGTGATGTACTCTTTTTCTCATCAATGAAGGATTTGTTTGTTTTGTTTATCGATCCCCATACTTTCTTCACTTATAATTTGAAAGGCTTATGATTCCCCTACATACAACTATAATGTAAAAATAGATAATTAACTAAATAATTTCATCTTCATTCCATTCATACATACTCATAAATTTTTTTTTATTTATTTAAAAAAAATAGAAAAAAAATCAATAAAGCTGTTTCCTCGACACCCTTATCGAACTCGCACAAACTCCAAGATCATGGATGAACTTGAGCAAAACCAAGAAGTGATGAGAGCAGATGTTAGCCAATTGAAGGGCAAGGTTGATCGAATCCTAGAGGCTATACAGGCTTTGGCAAGAAAGGAGAATACAGATGTGAATCCTCCAACTGCAAATGAAGAACACCAAACCACTCCTTCTCACCCACCAGGCTTTACCCCAACCACCCATCAATTCCGTGCAAAGGCTATGCAATTTCCTATGTATGGTATCCCACCTGGTTATACTCCGCCCTTAGTCATCAACCCCATGGAAAATAACCCAAATCACTCAACCATCAACTCCCAAAGCTTAAACCAACCACAAATCTCATCCCCTCTCAGCTACGTGCCACCCCAAAACACTCTACCCTCAGAAAATATTCCATTAAGCGCACCCCAAGCACCCTATTTCGATGCTAATGGAAATTGGCAACAACCTCAGTTTATTGGTGAAGATACACAATCGAAAGAAAAATTACATGTTTTAGAAGAGCGAATAAAAGCAATGGAAGGTAGTAATGCCTATGGTCTTGATGCTTTTGATATGTGATTGGTTCCTGATGTAGCAATCCATTTAAAATTCAAGGTACCTGAGTTTGAAAAGTACAAAGGTGCCACATGCCCTAAAAATCACTTGACCATGTATTGTAGAAAAATGGCTTCTCATGCTCATGATGACAAACTTCTCATTCATTTTTTTCAACACAGTTTGAGTGGGGCATCACTAAATTGGTATATGCATCTCGAGCAAAATTGAATCCGTTCATGGAAAGACTTGGCTGATGCCTTCTTGAAACAATATAGTGAAGGTGCAAACACGAGAAGGGGGGGTTGAATTGTGTTTGACTTAACTTGAATACTTTTCCTATTTTTTTACTTTTAAAACAAAACTTGATGTATAATTAAAAACAGAGTTAGCAGCGGATAAAAATAAAAATAAAACTCACAGTTTTTATACTGGTTCACCGTTAACGAGGCTACGTCCAGTCCCTTCACCTTGAAGGATTTCAATAATTCAAACCTTGAATTACAACCTTGCTACTGACCCTCCAAGTCAGTCTTCTCAAACAGTCTAACAATCCTAGACTTCTTTGAGGAATGCAGCTCCTGTCTTTAGCCAATCTGACAATCCCAGATTGTAGAAGAAATCACAACACTATAAATCTAATTTTCAAGTAACCTGCTACCCCTTCTGACTCCCTCAGATTGTAGACCCTACTTCAACAACTTAGATTTAACACACAACACTATGAATCTAATTGCCAAGTAACCTGCTACCCCTACTGACTCCCTCAGCTTGTAGACTCTACTTCAACAACTTAGATTTGACACAGTGGAATGAAAATAACAAGAGTACTTGCTTCTTGAAAGCTGAAACTCACAATTGACTTCTATGAAAATTTGGGTGTTTGCTTTTGGAAGTGTATGACTCTTTTGTGATTTTCGATTCTGAGTATTCTGCCTTGAGCCTCCTTTTATAGATGCAGATTTGGGCCTCTTCTAATGCTTAAATTTGAGCTGGATCTTGCTAGATTTTCTGGCAAAAATATCTTGACCAATCGGGCTTCAATTAATTGCAAAACATATCTTTTTTTCATCCTTAGATTTCTTTCAAAAACTTACTAGCCAATCAAATCTGTGCATTGCTTCCCGCCACAGCTTCTGACTTCCATGCTACTCTGATTTAATTTATAAAAAATCTTTTATAATACTTTGATAAAAATATCATGAGATCTTCACCATTAATTCCCACGATCAAATCTGCACCATTGGATCTTCATGCGATAGTCCATATCTGTACCAGCCTATTTGGTATTATGTGATCCTCTGATTTCGACCATTTCTGGACCACACTTCCTAACCATCTGATCTTCTGATTTCGACCAGCCTGGATGCGCGCCTGATATGCTGAAATCTTCTGGACTCGGCCATTTCTGGACTTGCACATCCTGTTCCTCTGATTTCGGCCAACACTGGGCCATGGTCTGATTTTCTGATCTGGACCATCATCGGACCAAATAATTATTTCTGAACCATTGATCTGGAAGTCTTTACTCTAATCTGGACAGATTCTGAAATTTGGTTTGGAACAAACTGAAATTAACTTGAACAAAAAATATTTCAGTCTGGACATTTTACCTTTGATTTTGGACCAGGTCTGGATTGATTCTGGAATTCATTTCTTCTGGTTTGGACTTAGTTCCATGCCCTGAATCATGCTATCTTATGGTCTGGGCCAAATCTGGATTGATCCTCTTGTTCTGGACTCATAAACATACCTTCTGTTCAAGTCTGGAACAAGTCTGGACTGTGTAATTTTTCACTGCCAGGCCATCTTCTGGTCAGAATAACTTCTGGAATAAAATTGATATTTGATTCCTGTTTGTCTGGAACAACTCTCCTTCTGGCAGGCTTTCCAATGGTATGATCCATGTTTCATTCTGATTTTTATTCCTTCTGATTTGGGCCATCAAAGATATCTTCTGGTCATGATTTGACATTCCTAGAGTATCTTCTAGTCATTCCAGAATTCATTTTTCTGGAATCCTTTGATCACTGGTTCTGATTCCTTCAGTTTCTGGGGCATTTAACTTAATAATTCAAAGTACAAAATAAGTTTACATAGAGTACATTTGTAAGCATCAAAATCCTAAGTACTTAGAACCAACTTGGTTCCAACAATCTCCCCCTTTTTGATGATGACAAAACCTTAACATATTTTGCTAACTTATGACTCGAAGACTTTGAATTACTCCCCCTCATACCAATCTCTCCCCCTAAGTCTGATACTCTCCTTTGCAACTCCTTCTTTGTTCTCTCTTTCTTTTCTTCTCTTCTCCTCTCTTTTTCAACTCCTTCTTTTTGCTCTCTTTCTTTTTCTCTCTTCACATTTCCTCTTCTTTTCAACTCCTTCTGTTTTCACTCTTTCTTTTTCTTTCTTTCTTTTTCTCTCTCCCTGTTTCCTCTCTTTTTCAACTCCTTCTGTTTTCTCTCTTTCTTTTTGTCTCATTCTTTCTTTTCATCTCTCATTTTCTACTTATTTCTCATCTCTCTCTCTCTCTCTCTCTTTCTCCCCCTTTTTGTCATCAGCCAAAAAGTGGTCCTACTATTTTTGTATTTTTTGTTTTTGTCTTTACAAATTACAGAAAGTAAAAACTGAAATTAAAAGACATAAAATAAAATTGCAAGAAATTTTAAAAACTCCTAAGATGACTACTTGAGCTAGTCAGATATGGAGGTCATGCTCAGATGCTTCTTAATGAACTTGAACCTATCTTCTGGTAATGCCTTGGTGAAGATATCAGCCCATTGATGATCAGTGTCCACAAACTGGATGCTCAAAGTCCCTTTTTGAACATGGTCCCTAATGAAATGGTGTTTTATTTCAATGTGTTTGGCTCTAGAGTGTAAGATAGGGTTCTTGGTTAGGTTTATGGCTGAAGTGTTATCACAGAACAAAGTGCATTTGCCACTTATACTTTTCCTTTCCAGCTCTGTATGTTTTCTAGTCTGTCTTTTGGCTGGTTTCATCTTTCTCAAGTGAGCAGGTTGGGTGCATGGGGGTGGCCATTGGCTTACAGTCACTCATCTTGAAATTTTTGAGAAGTTCTTTAGTATATTTTGATTGGTGAATGAGTATACCTGATTTGCCTTGATGAATCTGAATTCCCAGGAAGAACTTAAGTTCTCCCATCATGCTCATTTGGAACTCCTTCTGCATTAGGTCAGAAAATTCTTTGCACAAAGTGCCATTAGTTGATCCAAATATGATATCATCAACATAGACTTGAATAATCAGAATATCATGTTTAATGGATTTCCTAAATAGTGTATTATCAATCTGGCCTCTATTAAATTCATTCTTAAGCAGAAAGTTACTAAGTCTGTCATACCATGCCCTTGGTGCTTGTTTTAAACCATATAAAGATTTCTTAAGTTTAAAAACATGGTCTGGAAAATCAGAGTTTTCAAATCCAAGGGGCTGTTTGACATAGACTTCCTCACTTATGTAGCCATTTAAGAATGCACTTTTAACATCCATTTCATACAACATTATATCATGATTCGCAGCAAATGATAAGAGAATTCTAAATGCTTCTAACCTGGCCACTGGAACAAAAGTCTCAGTGTAATCCATACCTTTCTGTTGACTGTATCCTTGAGCTACAACTTCACCCTTTTCATTGAATTTGTTTATGAATACCTATTTGGTTCCAATAATGCTTCTGTTTGGTCTGGATACCAGATCCCAAACATCATTCCTTTGAATTTCATTCAGCTCTTCTTGCATTGCAAGTATCCAACCTTCCTCTGCCAAAACTTCATCAACAATGCTTGGTTCGCATCAGCTTCTGGTTCTGTAACAGCTTCTGATTCTGATGAATCAGCTTCTGGTTCTGGTGAATCTGTAACAGCTTTAGATTCTGGTAAATATCCAGATTTCTCTTATGACTTATCTTGCCTGTTTCTGACTTGATCAGATTTATCTTTTGAAGATTTGTCATGTGTTGCTGACTTGCTTGTATCCTTTACCTTTCCAGGTACTTCTGTTTCTTGTGCTTCTGCTCCCTGCACTATTTTTTTTTCTTGCTTTGATTTGTTAAGATCAAGCAGTTTGTCATTTTACATAATGCAAATCAAATAAGTTAAAATTTAGTTCAATACAGCTAAACCATTTGTTCTGCTTCTGCTTCTGCTCCCTTTGGTTCTGATGAACCTGTACTATCTTTATCTTTCTTTGATTTGTCAAGCAGTTTGTCATATACCATAATATAAATCAATTAATTTAAAAATGAACTTAGTATAGCCAAACCATTAATTCTACTTCTGGTGGTTTCTATTTGTTTTTGAAACCACTGGAATGCTGTTTCTTCTGAGTGTTCAATTCGTGTGAATCACCTGGTTCCTCTGACAGTTTGAAAACTTGTAGAATAGTTATCTAGCTTTGATTTGTTAAGATCAACCTTCTTGTTATCTCATTAAGCATAAATATCAAATAATAGTATTTACAGCAAGATGTAGCCTCAGTTTTACTCTGAAAATCCTCTTGCTTCTGATTTTCAGATTCCTAATCTATATGTTCTGAGATTACATGGTTTGGATGAGGGAATTTGAATTCCCTTCCAGGTTGGTAGTCTTGATGAATCTTACTGGAGTGTTTGAAGAACTCTCCTGATTATGATATTTCTGCTTTGGCTCATATACCATGTTCCTCTGGTGATTCTGGAACATGTGGTGATTCTGGTAATTATACTGATTCTGATAATTAAAGTAGTTCTGATGATCATACCTCAACCTTTGATACTGATACCTGTTCAGGTTCTGGTTCTGGTACTGATTCTGATTCTGGTTCCAGTGTTGATTCTAGTTCCAATTTTTGTGCTTCTGGTACTGGTTCCAGTTCTGGTTCTGGTTCCAGTTCCTGTTCCTCTGATACTGGTTCCAGTTCTTGTTCTGATACGATGATATCCATGATATTTCCTGTTCCTCCTATAATTCTGGTTCTGGTTCTGATAGGTATTGTGTTGACCAGTTCTTCTTCTACCAGAGTCACTTTGCTTCTGTTTGGTAGATGTTGGAACATAAACCTTCTTCTGCTTGTGCGTTGCCAACATCCATTGTCCAGGCACCATTGTTGGTGTCTCCTTCTGGTTGCTCAGAATATCTGCAACATAGACAATTTGATCTTTTGGTACCCAGAACTGATTGGGTCCAGGTTTGTTAATTGTAACAGCTCTCTGATCTTGTTCAGATTTTACCATTGGACAAGATAATTCAGAGTGACCTTTCTTAGCACAGACAATACATAAAACATCAGAATAAACAATTTTCAGTACTTGTTTTTGTAAAACCAAGACCTCTCTTTCCAGAGTTGCTGTTTCCATAAATCATAGATGCATGTTTACTTCTTTCCATTCCATTGGAAATAAAGTTTTGAAAAGCTTGCTCATGCATATCAGATTCACAAACAGTTTTAGAAGTGGAACAAGTATTACTTTTGAGAGTTTGGTTTTCAGATTTGAGTCTTGCAACATCAGTTTTAAAATCTTTGTTTTCAGTTGCATACTCAGAATTTTGATTCTTTAAAACTTGGACTTCTTTGGTTAGATTTTTCTTATCTTCCTTAAGAGTTTTCAGTTTTAAAGACCTTTTATTGTTTGCATTTAACAAGTCCTTTAAAGTCTCAATTAATTCAGATTTAGAAAGATCAGAAAATACCTCATTGTCTTCATCTTCTGATTCTATTTCAGAGCTGTATTCAGAACTTGAGTTGGTATGAGCCATCAGAGACAGAATTGTTTCCTCTGATGTGCTTCCAGACTTGCCTGAATGATTGCTTCGATCATTCTTCCTTCTGCCTGTTTTCCTTCTAGAATTCGTGCCTTTATGAAGACCAGAAGCAAACTTGATGTGAGCAATCTTTGCTGTTTCTGCCTCTTCTTCATCAGAAGATTCTTCCTTTGATTCTGATACATCCCAGGCAGCCATTAGACCTTTCTTTCTGTATCTGGAATTCTTTTTGTGTTGTTTGCCTTTTTCCAGATTTGGACATTCTGACTTGATATGTCCAAGTTCATTGCATCCATAATAGATGATGTTCTTCTGGTCAGATTCTTCCTTATCTCTGCTGTTATGTTTCTTCTGGAAGTTTCTTTTCTTTCTGTTTTCCCAGATCTTAACCATCTTTTTGGTTAAGTAAGCCATATCATCACTGTTACTTTCATTATCCTCTGATTCTGATACTACCTTTGCAGCTTTCTTCTGTTTCGATTTCCAAGCCAGATTCTTCTTCTTCTTAGGTTCATCTTCTTCCAGTTCTATTTCATGAGACCTGAGTGAGCTGATTAGATCTTCCAACCTCAAGGTACTTAGATCCTTAGCTTCCTGAATTGCAGTAACCTTTGGTCTCCACCTTTTTGGTAGACTTCTCAGAATTTTCCAAACATGATCTTCAGTGGTATAGCTTTTGTTTAATACTTTCAGTCCTGATACCAAAGTCTGGAATCTGCAGAACATTGTGTCAATGTCTTCATCCTCTTCCATCTTGAACAGCTCATACTTTCTGACCAATATTTTAGCCTTTGTTTGTTGAACCTGCTTGGTTCCTTCATAGGTCAGAACCAGACTATCGAATATACTCTTTGCTGTTTCTTTATTTGTGCATCTATCAAATTCCTTGAATGTGATTGCGCTGACCGTGATGGTTCTGGACTTGTGATGAAGTCTGTGTAGTTTGATCTGATCTGGTTTCATATCATCCAAGTCTAGTTTCTTAGTTGGATCTTCTGGATCAGTAGGTGCAGTGTATCCTCTGACTATCATCTTCCATAATTCAGGATCTTGAGATATGATAAAACTTCTCAATCTGTCCTTCCAATACTCAAACCTTTCTCCATCAAATATTGGTGGTCTGTTGATGTTGCCTCCCAATTCTTCTAACATATTGAACCCCTTGGACCTTTCCTCAAACACTGTTAAGTGCTCAGCCTTGAGACCGAGCTCTGATGCCAATTGAAGGTGCAAACACGAGAAGGGGGGTTGAATTGTGTTTGACTTAACTTGAATACTTTTCCTGTTTTTATACTTTTAAAACAAAACTTGATGTATAATTAAAAACAGAGATAGCAGCGGATAAAAATAAAAATAAAACTCACAGTTTTTATACTGGTTCACCGTTAACGAGGCTACGTCCAGTCCCTTCACCTTGAAGGATTTCAATAATTCAAACCTTGAATTACAACCTTGCTACTGACCCTCCAAGTCAGTCTTCTCAAACAGTCTAACAATCCTAGACTTCTTTGAGGAATGCAGCTCCTGTCTTTAGCCAATCTGACAATCCCAGATTGTAGAAGAAATCACAACACTATAAATCTAATTTTCAAGTAACCTGCTACCCCTTCTGACTCCCTCAGATTGTAGACTCTACTTCAACAACTTAGATTTAACACACAACACTATGAATCTAATTGCCAAGTAACCTGCTACCCCTACTGACTCCCTCAGCTTGCAGACTCTACTTCAACAACTTAGATTTGACACAGTGGAACGAAAATAACAAGAGTACTTGCTTCTTGAAAGCTGAAACTCACAATTGACTTCTATGAAAATTTGGGTGTTTGCTTTTGGAAGTGTATGACTCTTTTGTGATTTTCGATTCTGAGTATTCTGCCTTGAGCCTCCTTTTATAGATGCAGATTTGGGCCTCTTCCAATGCTTAAATTCGAGCTGGATCTTGCTAGATTTTCTGGCAAAAATATCTTGACCAATCAGGCTTCAATTAATTGCAAAACATATCTTTTTTTCATCCTTAGATTTCTTTCAAAAACTTACTAGCCAATCAAATCTGTGCATTGCTTCCCGCCACAGCTTCTGACTTCCATGCTACTCTGATTTAATTTATAACAAATCTTTTATAATACTTTGATAAAAATATCATGAGATCTTCACCATTAATTCCCATGATCAAATCTGCACCATTGGATCTTCATGCGATAGTCCACATCTGGACCAGCCTATTTGGTATTCTGTGATCCTCTGATTTCGACCATTTCTGGACCACACTTCCTAACCCTCTGATCTTCTGATTTCGGCCAGCCTGGATGCGCGCCTGATATGCTGAAATCATCTGGACTCGGCCATTTCTGGACTTGCACATCCTGTTCCTCTGATTTCGGCCAACACTGGGCCATGGTCTGATTTTCTGATTTGGACCATCATTGGACCAAATAATTATTTCTGAACCATTGATCTGGAAGTCTTTACTCTGATCTGGAAGTCTTTACTCTGATCTGGACAGATTCTGAAATTTGGTTTGGAACAAACTGAAATTAACTTGAACAAAAAATATTTCAGTCTGGACATTTTACCTTTGATTTTGGACCAGGTCTGGATTGATTCTGGAATTCATTTCTTCTGGTTTGGACTTAGTTCCATGCCCTGAATCATGCTATCTTATGGTCTGGGCCAAATCTGGATTGATCCTCTTGTTCTGGACTCATAAACATACCTTCTGGTCAAGTCTGGAACAAGTCTGGACTGTGTAATTTTTCACTGCCAGGCCATCTTCTGGTCAGAATAACTTCTGGAATAAAATTGATATTTGATTCCTGTTTGTTTGGAGCAACTCTCCTTCTGGCAGGCTTTCCAATGGTATGATCCATGTTTCATTCTGATTTTTATTCCTTCTGATCTGGGCCATCAATGATATCTTCTGGTCATGTTTTGACATTCCTGGAGTATCTTCTGGTCATTCCAGAATTCATTTTTCTGGAATCCTTTGATCACTGCTTCTGATTCCTTCAGTTTCTGGGGCATTTAACTTAATAATTCAAAGTACAAAATAAGTTTACATAGAGTACATTTGTAAGCATCAAAATCCTAAGTACTTAGAACCAACTTGGTTCCAACATATAGGTACAACATTGATATGGCCCTTGACAGGATGCAATTGCAAAATTCGTTGAAAAAGGACAATGAAACATTCAAAGAATATGCACAATGGTGGAGAGAAGTGGCATCGCAAGTAGATCCTCCTTTATCCGAAAAAGAAATGGTTGGTATGTTTATGAATACTCTCCAGTCGCCCTTTTATGAAAAGATGATTGGCAGTATGTCATCAAACTTTTCTGACATGGTCATGATAGGAGAAAGAGTAGAAAGTGGTATGAGGAGTGGTAAGATTGTAGGTGGAACAAGTGGTGTGAAGAAGCCCCTGATGGGATTCCCAAAGAAGAAAGAAGGGGATGCTAACGCTGTAATGGAAAACCCAAAAGTCTCTTATTCTCCATCCATGAATTCTTATCGACCTCCAAATTTTCAGCCCCCGATACCCCAAATTTCATACATTCCATATCCATATGTGGCTACGACTTCACCAGCTCCATACCCCCAATATCACCCTTCAAGACCACCTTATTATCAACAACCCATGGTCCAGCCACCCCCTCTCGTGTTTCCCCAACAAAACCAATGGAACCAAAATCCAATCCCGAATCAATACAAACCACCAATTAATCGAGAAAAGAAGATAACACGTTTTGACCCAATTCCCATGACTTACAACCATTTGTTGCCTCACTTACCCCATAACTCAATGGTAGTCCCGAGACCCATGAAACCTATGGAACCACCATTCCCAAAATGGTACAACCCAAATGCCAAATGTGAGTACCACGCAGGAGCCGTAGGACATTCCATCGAAGATTGCCAAGCACTAAAATCTAAAGTGCAAGAATTGATTAATACAAAATGGCTTACCTTCAAAAAAGATAGTCCCAATGTGGGGAGTAATCCTTTGCCATGCCATGGAAATTCCTCTATCAATGTCATTGAAGATGAGGTAGACCGATGTGCAATTAAGAGTATGAAACATGTGAAAATACCAATGAAAATGATTTTTGCTGAGTTAAACTTGATTGAGACGATTGACAATGAGGTAGGTTGTGCAAAGGATGATCATGTGCTAACCTTAGAGTCGTGCTTGGAGAATAATAGATCTTTCCCAAGACCATTGGAAATCCTTTATAAAAAAGAAAATCTTATGGCAACTCCAAATGGTCCATATCCAATAGTTGTCCAGGCACCAACCCCTTTTCCTTATGGAAATTCCAAGGCGGTACCATGGAATTATAAAGTCACGTCTCATTTGCCCAATCATTAATCAGGTGATAGTTGTGAACATAAAGAAATTGATGTCATCAACATTTCAGGAGTTGGTGGGATGACTCGGAGTGACCGAGTATACGCCCCCGAACAACCTAGGAAAAAGGAGGACCGTGGGGAAAAGGGTAAAAAAAAGCTATGAATCATGCTATAAAAGGGCCAGAGACTAGCAAAAAGACGGTGCTTGAAGAAGAAGCTAACGAATTTTTGAAGTTTATCAAGCAAAGTGAATATAAGGTGGTGGACCAGCTAAATCAAACCCCTTCCAAGATATTGGTTCTTTCTTTGTTATTAAACTCTGAAGCACATAGAAGGGCACTAATGAAAGTTTTAAATGAGGCCCATGTTACTCACAATATCACAGTTGACTAGTTTGATGGAGTTGTCGGTAATATCACTGCTAATAATTGTTTGAGTTTTAGCGATGGCGAATTACCAGCTAAAGGGACAAGGCATAATAAAGCACTACATATCTCTGTGAGATGTCATGATCATATCCTAGCACGAGGCTAGTTGATAATGGTTCATCATTAAATGTCATATCGAAAGCGACACTATCAAAACTATTTGTTGATGGAGCATGTATGAAGCCTAGTGATATGGTGGTGAAAGCGTTTGATGGGTCCAGGAGACAAGTTTTTGGCGAGATTGACCTACCGGTTCAAATTGGACCCCATAACTTTGGGATAACCTTCCAAGTGATGGATATTAAACTAGCATACAGTTGTCTTTTAGGGAGACCATGGATTCATCCTGCTGGAGCGGTGACATCCACTCTCCATCAAAAGCTAAAGTTTATAGTGAACTATAAGTTGGTAATAATATATGGGGAAGAAGATATGATAGTGGGCCATCTATCTTCTACAGGTTACATTGAAGATATAGAGGAAGCCATAGAAACCTCCTTTCAAGCATTAGAAATTGCCAATGTTGTCTTCATGGGTGAAGGATCTCACTTAAAGGAACCAAAGTTGTCTACCACATCATTGAAGTCTACCAAATCCATGTTGGAAGGAGGAGTTTTTGCTAATTTGGGGAAATTGTTAGATATAACAGAAAAGAATGATCGATACAGGTTGGGATATGTACCTACTAAAGTTGATAAAGAAAAGGCAATGAAAGAAAAAAAGGAAAGCAGGATGGCTCGTCTGGAAAACCATTCACAGAAGATTCCCATTTGTGACATTCGTCAAACCTTTCAAAGCGCCGAAATAATTTATGATGACCAGGTGGCTGTGGTGGAAGAAGATCATGTTGGTGATGATACCCTCAAATTAGTGTACCCTTGTCTTCCAAATACCATCCTCAACAATTGGAAGATCATCGAGTTTCCCGTGTTTGTTAATTCATGCTTAAAGTAATTATGTATTTCAACTCCTTTTGTTATGCCTAAGGCTATAAGGATAATTAATTAAGGCGCATGTATTTCAATTCCGTACTTATTATCAATAAATGCACTTTGGAATTTTCCAACCATTTCTTTTTCTTTTCTTCTTAAAGTTGCAACCTTTATTCATATTTTCTTTTTTTTTTCCTTTTTTCTTAATTTTAATAATGCAGAGTCGAAAATGAATACGTTGAAAATAGCAACGCTAGAACCCCTTCTTGTAATTTTGAACTCCCAATTAATCACGCTGATAAGGATTGTGAAGACAATTGTGAGCCTCCCACAAAACTAGAAAAGTTAATGGAACAGGAAGCTAAGCTAATCCAACCCTATCAAGAACCTGTTGAGGTGATCAATTTGGGGATTTAATGTGATAAGAAAGAAATTAAAATTGGTATGTCTATGAAAGGAAGTGAACGAGAAAAGTTGGTTAAACTTTTATTTGACGGACGTTTTTGCATGGTCATATCAGGATATGCCTGGGCTAGATACTAACATAGTTGAACACAAGCTACCACTCAAGCCTGAATGTGCTCGAATTAAACAAAAATTGAGGAGAATGAGGCCTGATATGTCACTTAAAATTAGAGAAGAAGTCAAAAAGAAATTTGATGCTGGTTTCTTAGCATTAGCAAAATATCCTCAATGGGTGGCTAATATTGTCCCAGTTCCAAAAAATGATAGAAAGGTTCGAATGTGCGTTGATAATCGGGATTTAAATAAAGCAAGTCCTAAAGATGATTTTCCTTTGCCTCATATTGATGTCCTAGTAGATAGCACTGCTCAATATTCTTTTTTTCCTTCATGGATGGTTTTTCAGGATACAATCAAAACAAGATGGCTCCCGAGGATATGGAAAAAACCACATTCATCACACAATGGGGAATCTTTTGTTATAAAGTGATGCCATTTGGATTGAAGAATGGTGGGGCAACCTATCAAACAGCAATGGTGACATTGTTTCATGACATGATGCATAAGGAGATAGAGGTTTATGTGGATGATATGATTGCAAAATCCCGTATGGAAGAATACCACATGGTTAACATTCAAAAGTTATTTGTGCGACTAAGGAAGTTCAAACTTCGTTTAAACCCTGCTAATTCACTTTTGGCGTGAGATCAGGCAAGTTACTTTGGTTTGTCATTAGTCAAAAAGGGATAGAAATAGACCCAGATAAAGTAAGAGCAATACAAGAAATGTCGGCTCCACGCACGGAAAAAGAAGTATGTGGCTTTTTGGGGAGATTGAATTACATTGTCAGATTCATATCAAATCTAACTGCAACATGCGAGCCAATTTTCAAGTTGTTGCACAAAGACCAAAAGGTTGAATGGAATGAGAATTGTCAAAAAGCTTTCGAGAAGATTAAACAATAATTGTTAAAACCTTCAATCCTAGTACCTCCAGTTCCTGGAAAACCACTTATTATGTACTTAAAAGTTCTTGATGGGTCAATGGGTTGTGTGTTGGGGCAGCACGATGAATCTGGTAAGAAAAAGCATGTTATTTATTATTTGAGCAAAAAGTTCACTAGTTGTGAAACAAGATATTCACTGCTTGAACGAACATGTTGTGCACTTGCATGGGCTGCTCATCGACTGAGGCAATACATGTTATGTCATACAACTTGGTTGGTGTCTAAAATGGACCCAATTAACTACATCTTTGAAAAACCTGCTCTTACTGGAATGATTGCCCGCTGGTAGATGTTGTTATCAGAATACGATTTAGTGTATGTTACACAGAAGGCTATCAAAGGAAGCGCACTAGCAGAGTACTTGGCCCAACAACCTGTCGAAGATTATCAATCAATGCAATGGGAATTCCCTGATGATGGCATAATGACTTTATTTGAAGAGACTGAATCATCTGATAAAGAAAAATGGATGTTGATGTTTGACGGTGCTTCTAATGCATTATGCCATGGAATTGGAGCCATTTGGATTTCCTCATAGAACCAATTCACTCCATTTACAGCTAGATTGTGTTTTGATTGCAAAAACAATATTGCAGAATACGAGACATGTGCCATGGGCATTAAAGCAGCCATTGAATCAAAGGTAAAGGTTCTTGAGGTATATGGAGACTCATCATTGGTCATCCATCAGACAAAAGGAGAATGGGAAACTCGAGATTCCTAATTGGTTTTGTATCACACGCACATCAAAGAGTTGACAGAATACTTTGAGAAGATCACTTTTCACCATATTCCTCGAGAAGGAAACCAATTGGCCGACGCCTTGGCCACATTGTCATCAATGTTCAAAATAAGCATCGATCAAGATGTGCTGGTCCTCAAAATTCAACAAAAGGATAAGCCAGCATATTGCCTATCAATAGAAGAAGAGCCCGATGGCAAGCCATGGTTTTACGATATCAAATCCTATGTTAAGAATAGGGAATATCCATTGGGTTAAGAATAGGGAATAGGGAAATCCTATGTTAAGAATAGGGAATAGGGAATGACAAAAAGGCTTTGAGGAGGTTGTCAATGAACTTCTTCTTAAATGGTGACGTGCTTTATAAGCGAAACCATGACATGGTTCTCCTCAGATGTGTGGTTAAAACGGAAGTAGAGAAAATCATTCAAGAGGTTTATGAAGGTTCTTTTGGAACTCATGCAAATGGGCACACAATGGCAAGAAAAATCTTAAGGGTTGGCTACTATTGGTTGACCATGGAGTCCGATTGTTTTAGTTATGTAAAGAAATGTCATAAATGTCAAATCTATGCTGATAAAATACATGCACCGCCAACCTCTTTGAATGTCTTAACATCACCTTGGCCATTTTCAATGTGGGGATGGATGTTATTGGGCTCATTGAACTTAAGGCTTCAAATGGGCACCGATTTATCCTAGTAGCTATTGATTATTTCACAAAATGGGTTGAAGCTGCTTCTTATGACAACGTAACGAGGAGTGTAGTAGTCAGATTCATCAAGAGAGAATTGATTTGTCGATATGGGCTGCCAAATAAGATTATCACGGATAATGCGACCAATCTGAACAACAAAATGATGAAGGAGTTGTGTGATAGTTTCAAAATTCAGCACCATAATTCTTCGCCTTATCGGCCGAAAATGAATGGAGTTGTAGAAGCGGAAAATAAGAATATCAAGAAAATCATACACAAGATGGTAGAAACATACAAGGATTGGCATGAAATGCTTCCATTTGCATTACATGGCTATAGAACATCTATTCGCACCTCAACAGGGGCAACTCCTTTCTCATTGGTGTATGGAATGGAAGCGGTACTTCCCATTGAAGTAGAAATCCCCTCGATCAAGGTCTTGATGGAAACAAAACTAGAAGAGGCAGAGTGGGTTCAATCATGATTTGACCAATTGAATCTCATTGAAGAAAAAAGAATGATAGCTCTGTGTCATGGTCAGTTGTATAAAAAAAGACTTAAAAAAGCCTACAAGAAAAAAGTTCGTTCTCAAGAGTTTCAAGAAGGAGACTTGGTGTTAAAGAAAATATTGCCCATAAAAAAAGGATTCTCGTGGAAAATGGATCCCAAATTACGAGGGACCATATGTGGTGAAAAAATCTTTCTCTGGGGGAGCTCTTATACTTGCAGAAATGGATGGAGAGGAGCTTCCACTTCTAGTAAACTCAGACGCAGTCAAAAAATATTATGCTTGAAAAATATATAGGCTCGCTAGGTCGAAAACCTCAAAAGACGACCTAGGCAAAAGTCAGAGCATCCCGATGGATTGAAAACTTGAAAGAGCAGTCCATGCAAAAGTTAGGGATATATAAAAAAAGGAATAAAAAGATTCAAGCAGGGGCAATTATTATTCTTGGGTGCTGACCGACATGAGTCCTAAATTACAAGAATGGTTAGCATTTGTTATCCCTTCAACTAAACATGAACACACTCATGCCTACATTGTAACCCCCTACCTCAATTATTTTGTTCCCAATATAGCAAATGTACTTTTTTCAATGTTGTCATTTTAGACAATGTACTTTGTTTTGCCTCTAAAAAAAAGTCACACGAGATGTATAGAGTCATCATACAAAAACGGTTGTTATCTTTATTGATCCATTGAATCTTGTGAGCACACAGGATCATATAAGGATCGATGAATTAAAAAATGAACAAAGATTTTATCTATATTGCAAACACATGATTCATGCATTTTACATTCATTTTTTTCACCTACTCTGGCATGACCTATGCCCCTTCATTCACTCAACAACCTTTTGCAATGCATAATGAGTGAATCATGCATATTTAATATTTATACTCAACAGTATTTGTATTACATTACTCATTATACGTTTTTGTTAAAATTATCATAAATATATTCTCTAAAAAAAATCTCTTTACTTATCTCCTAAACTAGACCTATGTGTTGTCTGTGGTTTACATTTTTGACGATCATTCAGATTTCTATTGATCTACGCATCGGTAACCAATCCGAAGACGATCATTCTTTTATTCTTGTCGATCTATGCACCAGTAACAAATCTGGACACGATCATTCTTTTACATTCCCGTCGATCAACGCACTAGTAACAAATCTTGGAGACAGTCATTTACATTCCTGTCAATCTACGATTATTTGTTCATTCATGACAATGATTTTTTTTTGTCGATCTAGAAACTATTTCTTCACATTATATTCATCTTTGCCTTATTCTAGTAGTTTTTTTTTTTATTTCTCAAACACTCACACATTGTATTTTTTTTATTTTATTTTATGCTGATGGACAAAATTTGGATCCTTATATTTACTTATCTTTTACAACAATAATATGAAAACAAATTTTCTACTAAAAATAATTAAATAGGGGCAAACATATTTTCTACTAAAAAATAATTAAATAGGGGCACATGTAGTACCCCAATTTTGTCCGACTATTTAAAATAATTCAAAAATAAGTAATAATATGTTTAATACATAATTTATAAATATTATTATAAAAAATCTGAAGATCATCATTTTTAGTTCAATTCACATAAGTGTCCTCATTTAACACAAAAATAAATTAAGATAAAATAAAAAAGAAAAGTTGTGAACACACTTTCTTTTTTCTTCTTTTTTTACTATTTCTATTGTGTACATTCCTTTATCTTGTTTGTCTTGTTAGTATTCTACTGCAAACCTTCCTTTATCTTGTTGGCCTTGTTAGCATCCTACTACAAACCTGTTACAAACCAGTTATTTGTTTCATTTCAGATTAATAAGGTTATTACTTATACCATTTGTGCACTCAAAATCTGATGTTGTGTAAAATTTGCAACAAAACCAACAAAATCCAGAACTTAATTTTATCTAATGAACACAAAGATTCACCACTTTAGTCTATAAATTGATACCAAAAATCAGTAAAAGAGATTTTTTGTTGGAAGTGAGCTGATACCCACTAGAATACTTAAAAAAGAAGAAAAAGTAAATAAATAAATAGTAATAGCAACGAAAACAAACAGCAAACAGGGTTAAGGTATTTTCTTTTATTCTTTGTAATATGTTATCCCGATATAATGTTAATATATGAAATGAGTTATGAATGAAAAATAAATTCTTTTTTTTGTTATACAAATATAATATTCAGATCTATGAGTTATGAAGAAAAGAGTAGAAAAGATAAGACTAAAAAAAAAACACAAACCTCCAACGGCGGCGTCCCCGAAATACCGTATTTTTGTACCTCAATCCGGTTAGTAATCCACTCAATTTTTTTATCCTTCTCTACCAAATTAATTTACATGTGGTAGAGATGTACCTGGTTCATATACTATTAAAAATTAGAAGTAAAGTCAAAATAGAGGCCATAACCAAACAAGGAATTGGGTAGTTAAAAATAAAAGGGAGTGGGAAAGCTGCAGTAATTCCTTGGAAAAGTCCGGTTCTGTTTGTATTTGAGCTTTCATTCCTTAATCCCTTCCTTTATATACCTCCCCACCAATAGATAGAGACAAATGGGAATAGTCGAACTACGTTTACAAAATGCCTCAAAGCCAACATGATGCTCCTTTGCTCGGCCTCCAAATCTTTTTTTCTTCTTCTTTATTTAAATCTCTTTCTCTCCCTTTCTTTTTTCATTCTCAGTTATTTATTTATTTATTTATTTCTGCTTTCCATGAAATGTTCTGGCTTCAAAATAGCCATTCCTGTCCATTCTTGCTCTGACCGCATGTTCCTGTCCATTCCTGCTCTGTCAGCGTTCGTGCTCTGTTACTGTTGAGTACCTTGTGATAACATCTCTTAATGTTATCTTTACATTGAGCCTAACAAATAAACATTTTTTTATTGTTATTTTAAACTATAGTTATAATTCCTTTTTAAAAGAATTTTGAATTTAATTTATGTAAGAACAGAGTTGCACCTAAGAGGGGGGTGAATTAGGTGTTAGAAGATTTTTCTGTTTTTAGAGTTTTTGTGAGATTGTTCAAGTGACTGTTTTGAGTTTTTTTAATTTGCTGTGTTAGTGAATGAAAGCTTGTAAATGACAGAAAGTAAAACACACAGGAATTTATCCTGGTTCCCCTTACAACAAAGGGTACATTCAATCCTCTTGCACACCACAAGAGATTTTCCACTTTGTTCGAATATGTTACAAGTCTAACCCTAAGACTTAAGTTACAAATTCTTTTAACACTTAGCATAAGATAGTACACCACTATCTCAGTTAACAAAACTTGAAGAATCTACACTAAGTTCGTCAAATGATACAATGACTTTATTTGATTTTGTAATGATGTTCTTAACTAAGAACAAGGTTATAACACTGAGTATTTGATACTTAATCAATCACACTTCGAAGTACAACTGAGAACCTTTCTTAATGATATGAAAATGAAAAGCATGTACTTGAAAATATGAAAATTAGGTTTTTGAAGTGTTTCATATTTCAGAAAATTGATTCTAAAAAGGTAAGTCGAAACTTGTTCGTAAGAACTGAAGCTATGAAGTATTTATACTCCATAGGTAACACTTCATATCAGTGGCAATTGTTCCCAAGAGTTTTGATGAACTTATGCAATGTTTCAAAATTGAAAAGTTGCATTGTTTCGAAGTTGTATTCGAATACAGCCTTAGTGTATTTGAATACACTCCTATAACGTTCAGTTTTTATTTAAAATTTGAACTTCGTATTCGAATACGATACCTCGTAGTCGAATACAAGTATGAGATTTTTGCCACTGACTTGAGTTGTATTCGAATACGCGAAGTTGTAGTCGAATACAAAAGTTTAAATTTAGCTACTGACTTGCAATCTGTATTCGGCTACAACACTTCGTATTCGAAGACAGATCTTCAGTTTTGGCTACTGACTTGCAATCTGTATTCGGCTACGACACTTCGTATTCGAATACAGATCTTTAGTTTTAGCTTCTGACTTGTAATCTGTATTCGGCTACGACACTTCGTATTCGAATACAGATTTTTAGTTTTTGTAAAAACTTTATTTTCAAAGATATGTTTATGTTTTTAAATATTTTTATAAAATATTTTAATGCATATGCTATCAAGAAGGTTCTCATAATATTGTATTTTGAAATGTATTTTGATTTAATATTAAATACTGTACCTAAATATAAATTTGAAGGATGAGTTGCTTAATATCCTTTTGCTTTTTGATCAATGAACTTTTTGTCTTCATAAAAAATGTAGATCTTTAATTTTCATTCTCCCCCTTTTTGATGATGACAAAAATCTTGTTGCTTGAATTTTTCAATGTCTTGATTTCTCCCCCTAGATATGTGCTTACTCCCCCTTGATATATGTTTTTCTCCTTCTTATGTGTTGGAGAATCTGTACAAAATAACTAGCAACAACAATATATATACACTTTTTCTCCCCCTTTTGACATTATCAAAAAGGAAGAGGATACTATAAACAAAGCATACACAAATAGAAATAGAAGCATCACATGATATATAAAAGGATTTGCAATCAAATGAAATTTTAACAAAACCATGTCTAGTAATACATATTAAAAACTGCAAATAGCCAATTTAATCATCTAAGTCTGGTGGAAGATGCAGATGGTCAATTTTGTCGGATAGGTCACTGAGTTCTTGATGAAAGAATGTATGATGTTTAGTGATGGTTGTTTCAAGGTCTTGGAATTGGTTGTTGAAGGAAGCAGTCATGTTTTGAATTTGATTACTGAAAGAATCATTCAAGTGTTGGAATTGATCTGTGACAAAGGATTGAATGGAGTTAAGTTTGTCCATGATCATTCTGTTTGAGATGATGTCTTCAGCATGTGCTATGTTGTCTGCTTCTGGTGCTACTGCTGTTGCTGCTTCTGGTGCATCTTCTGGTGCTGCTTCTGGTGCTACTGCTAGGCCTGTTGTTGGTTATGCTTCTTCTACATTGTTATCTTGGGCAGTTGATGAACTTTGTCCAAGATCACCCTTATGGACATAAATTTGAAGTGGTTCACTCCAAACTATTTTCATACTAGGCAAAACACTTAAATCCAGCAGATTATCTTTGGTGGTTTGGTACAGCACCTCGCTTGAGAAATCAACTTTAAAATGATCCAGAATTCTTGTGACTTCTCTTGCGTAGGGTAAAGCTATAGAGTCTTTGTAAGCATATAGAATTGAGCGGACGAAGTATGCCCAGTTTAGATCAGCCCATTCTATCATAAAGATCATAATTTGAAGTTCAAATTCAGAAATCTGTGAGTATTTCCCTACTTTTGGTATCAATATATAGCTTAAGAAATAATGCAGTAATCTGTTTTTAACAGTCAGATTACCAACACCATATCTTTGTCTAGCAAACTCCGAACCAGCTTGTGTGCATTTTCTTTCCATAGTATCTTTTTCAAAACGGCACAACGAAATATAAGCATCATATTTTGTAGTGTTTACCCATTCACATAGATGTCCTGGACACATCTTTTGACCTTCATAAGGTATGTGCAGAATTTCTCCAATGAGTTTAGTGTCTAAATTAATAATCTTTCCTTTAACCTTAGACACTAATTTAGACCGATCATTTTCAAGATTACAGAAGAATACCCTAACTAGGTTTGGATAAATAGGTCCATTGTATCCAATAAATTCTTCTAATTTTTGAGTTTTCAGTAACTCATGAAATTTAAACTCAGAAAAGGAATCAAGCATACCAATTTTTGGAGTTATCAGCTTTGTAGCAGAAAAATGGGTTCTGAATATGTCCAACTCTTCTGGGGAGTGAAGTAATCTAGATAGGTCAGCCATATTGTCATTTCTTCGTTTCTTTGAGGGCCCCACAGTAGTAACCTTGGTTCTTGGTCCTCTTTTGCGTGCATCCATTATTGAGAAGATGAAGTTTACGGTTTTTGGGGAAATTAGGGTTTTGGGTTTGATTTTAAAGTAATCTTAGATGCAATGTATGATGAGGGGAAGGTTTAGAGATGATTGTATGTAGGTTTATATGAAGTTTTTGAAGGAAGGAAACTAGAGATTTTGATTGTAATCGACTACCAGTTTTTGTATTCGTAACCTAAAAACTGTTAACAACCCTTTTATATGCTAAAAAAATTTGAATCTGTATTCGACTACAGACTTGGTGTATTCGAATACAGGTTTTTCTGGGAACGTGTATTCGAATACGACAGTAAAAATTTCGTTTCTAAAGTAAAATTTTAAAAATAAATAAACCAAAAACATTTTAAACATGTATTGAAACATACAGATGTCAAAGAATCATATATTAAGTAAGAGAAGATGGATAAGTTAAAATTAAAAGTGATATGACTTACAAAGCTTTCAAACCTTTTAGAGATCATTCTCATTTAGAATGCCTAGTTCCCTTCGTATCTTGTAAAATGATTCTCTAGGTAGTGGCTTTGTAAAAATATCCGCTAGTTAATTATGAGTATCGACAAAGGTAACTTCAACATTGCCTTTGAGCACATGATCCCTCGAAAAATGATGACGTATGTCGATATGTTTGGTTCGAGAGTGCATGACTGGATTCTTAGTGATGTTGATAGCACTGGTATTGTCACATTTCAGAGGAATACACCCGAGATCAAGTCCATAGTCACGTAGTTGTTGCTTAAGCCAAAGGATTTGAGCACAGCAACTGCCTGCTGCTACGTATTCTGCCTCTGCAGTACTTAAGGCGACGCATGCTTGTTTCTTACAAGACCATGATACTAGTGCATTTCCTAGAATGTGACAGGTGCCGCTTGTGCTTTTTCGGTCCGTCTTACATCCTGCATAGTTAGAGTCAGAATAACCAATGAGATTGCATATGCTACCTTTTGGATACCATAGTCCAGCATTGGTCGTTCCTTTTAAATATTTCATTATCCTCTTTACTGCTACAAGATGTGATTCCTTCGGATCTGCTTGAAACCTTGCACACAAACAAACACTAAACATAATATCTGGCCTACTGGCCTATAGATATAAGAGAGACCCAATCATACCACTATACCTTGATATATCAATTGATTTACCAGTTTCGTCTTTATCAACATACATTCCAGATCCCATGGGAGTAGCACTTTCTTTGCTGCTGTCCATCTCAAATCTTTTTAATAATTATTTACAATATTTTGTCTGATGAAAAATAAAGATGCCATTATTAAGTTGCTTGATTTGAATTCCTAGGAAATAATTTAATTTTTCCATCATGGACATTTCAAATTCTCCTTGCATCATTAATGAGAATTCTTCACATATTTGATTTTTGGTTGATCCAAATATGATATCATCTACGTAGACTTGAACAAGTAAGGTATGATCATTTGTTCTTTTAATGAATAAGGTTTTATCAACTTTACCTTTTTCAAATCCATGTTCACATAAGAATTTACTCAACCTATCATACCATGCTCCTGCAGCTTGTTTCAAACCATAAAGCGGCTTCTTTAATTTGAAGACATGTGAAGGATTTTTGAAGTCTTCAAAGCCAGGTGGCTATTTGACGTAGACTTCCTTATTGATATAGCCATTTAGGAACGCACTATTGACATCCATTTGAAATAGTTCAAAATCCATAGAGCAAGCATAAGCAAGTAGTAGTCGGATTGCTTCTAATCTTGCTACTGGAGCAAATGTTTCATCAAAATCAATCCCTTCTTCTTGATTGTATCCTTGTGCGACCAATCTTGCCTTGTTTCGGATAACTATTCCATTTTCATCTAATTTGTTCTTAAACACCCATTTGGTACCAATGATGTGTTTATTTCCTAGATTTGGAACAAGTTCCCAAACTTTGTTTCTTTCAAACTGATTTAGTTCTTCATGCATGGCAAGTATCCATTGATCATCTTTGAGGGCTTCACCTATTTTGGAGGGTTCTATTTGAGAAACAAATGCCATATTTAAACAAGCATCTTTGAGATTTAGCCTTGTAGTGACTCCTTTGTTGATATCACCTATTATGTTGCCATTGGATGATCACGATGGGTTTTCCATTCTTGAGGAAGATCTTTTGAGTTGTTTGATCAACTTTATTTTCTTTGCTTGTCTCATCATCATCATAAATAATTTTATCCTCTTTCGAGGGGTTAGTTTCATCAAAAGATACATGTATAGATTCTTCAACTATCAAAGTTCTTTTATTAAAAAATCTAAATGCTTTACTAGTTAAGGAATAACCAATAAAAATACCTTCATAGGCCTTCTCATCGAATTTGCCGAGATTATCCTTACCATTATTTAACACAAAGCATTTGCATCCAAATATGTGAAAGTGAGAGATATTCACCTTTCTTCCTTTATAAAGTTCATATGGAGTTTTCTTCAGCATTGGTCGGATTATGACTCGGTTGGATACGTAACAAGTTGTACTTACAGCATCTGCCCAAAAGTATTTTGGTAGACTTGAATCACTTAGCATAGTTCTTGCAAGTTCTACCAATGATCTATTCTTTTTCTCAACAACTCCATTTTGTTGAGGTGTCCTTGGTGCAGAAAAATTATGGAAGATTCCATTTTCTTCGCAGTATTCTACAAAAGAGGCATTTTGAAATTCTCCTCCATGATCACTTCTAATTGATATAATTTTGGTTGCTTGTTCATTTTGGACTAGTTTGGCATATTTCTTAAAAGCTTTAAAAGCTTCATTTTTATTTTCCAAAAATAAGGTCCATGTGAACCTTGAAAAATCATCAACTATTACTAGTCCATATGAATTTCCACCAAGGCTTTTAGTTCTTGATGGTCCAAACAAGTCCATATGTATTAATTGAAGTGGTCTTGAAGTTGATATAATATTTTTGGGTTTAAAGGAAACTTTAGTTTGTTTACCTTTTTGACAAGCGTCACATAATTTATCCTTAATGAATTTCATTTTTGGTAAGCCTACAACAAGTTCATGCTTGACTAACTTGTTTAAGTGATCCATATGGATATGTGCAAATCTTTTATGCCATAGCCAAGCATCATTGTTGTCACTTACCATAAGACATTTCATTTTTAAGGATAAATCATCAAGATTAATTGTAAAAATATTTTTGAAACGCTTACCAATAAACTGAATTTCATTTGTTACCTCATTTTGGATAATGCAATCATCTTTGTTGAAAGTGATTTTGTAACCTTTTTCACAAAGCTGGCTTTTGCTTATGAGATTGTGTTTTTACCCTTCAACATAGAGGACATCTTCAATTGAAGGAGATGGAGCAATGCCAACCTTTCCAATGCCCAAAATTTTTCCTTTGTTGTTATCTCCATAGATCACATAACCTTTTGACTCAAGAGTTAGTGCTGAAAATTTTGTTTTGTCACCGGTCATGTGCTTTGAACATCCACTATCCAAGTACCACATATTTGATGTACTTTGTGTGTATTCCTACAAAACAAGATTTATAGTTTATTAGGTACCCAAAGTGCTTTGGGTCCTTTAAGGTTAGTTCCTTTCTTTACCCACACATAATGTCCTTGTGGAACACCAATGTTCCTAACATGACAAGCATTAGGTGTGTGACCATTAAGACCACAATAGAAACATTTTGGACTCTTTTTAGGAAAACATGGTTTCTATTGAATAATACTTTTCTTAGAACAAAGATGATTCTTTTGAACAGCTATTACTTTCTCATTTTTGGATTGGTTACTTGCTTTTACAAAGATAGTTTTACAAGTACTTGGTTTATCAAATTTTGAGTAACCAAGTCCACTTTTGTCATTTGAATATCTTTGCATGCTAAGTATATTTTCCAATCCAAATTGTGCTTTTTCGTACCTTTCTATAACTCTATTCATTTGGACAATTTTAAAAGAAAGTGAATCACATTTAATGCATGTAGAAATCTGTTTTTGTTTTTCAGAATTTTGTTCCATAGTGTCAATCTTTTATTTAGAGATAAAATCTGTTTCTTTTGATTTGACACTACTTTGTACAGATTTCTACATTCATTAAGTAGTTTTTTAATGGCTTGTTGTGCATCATTATCTTCAACACAAGAATCACCATTATCATAGCAAATTGTATTACTACTAACCTCTTCTTCATTACCAGAATGATGAGATGCCATCAAAGCAACATTTGCGCATTCGTCATTATCTGAATTTGATGAATAACTTACTTCATTATCTTCCCATGTTGTGTACGCCTTTTTGAACTCTTTTCTTTTAGTAGCATTCTTCTTGATAATGTTAGGACATTCTGCTTTCATATGTCTTGGTTTCCCACACTCAAAGCAAGTAAAATTCTGATTTGTAGTAGAAGCATATTTCTTCCTGAAGTTTTTCTTTCTTGTAAATGTTTTATCGTTTTGAAGAAATTTACCGAACTTTTTGACAAGAAGGGTGATGTTTTTCTCTTCATCTGAATCTTCTACATTCATCAATTCTTTTGATTCTATCTTTAATGCAATATTCTTTGTTTTCTTTTCTAAACTCTTATTCCTTTCCAATCTTTCTAATTCTATTTCATGCTCTTGTAACTTTCCAAAAAGTGTTGAGAGTGACACTTTTGATAAACTTTTCTTTTCAGAAATTGTTGTCACTTTAGGCTGCCATGCTCTAGTTAATGATCTCAGAACCTTTAGGTTCAATTCATCATTAGTAAAGCTTTTGCCAAGTGTTGTCAAGTGATTTGTTAAGTGAGAAAATCGTTTCTGCATGTCTAGAATTGCTTCTCCTGGTTGCATTCGAAACATTTCGTATTCTTGAGACAAAGTGTTTAGTTTTGAACGTTTTACCTCAATTGTTCCTTCGTGGGTTACTTCAAGAGTATCCCATATATCTTTTGCTATTTTGCAGTGGGATATACGAAAGATTTCGTCCATTCCTAATGCTGATTGTAACATATTTTTGGCTTTCTTGTCAAACAATACTTTTCTCTTTTCATCGTCTGTCCATGAGGCTTTTATTTTTATTTCTTCTTTATTGTTGCTGACTGTTGTTGGAATATATGGACCGTTTTCTACAGCCTCCCATATGTCATCTACTTGAGCCTCAAGGTATGCTTGCATACGTATTTTCCAAAAATCATAATGTTCACCGACAAAGCAAGGTGGTTTGTTACTGCTACCACCATCTCTAAAAACAGGTTGTGCGGAAGCCATGAATCGAGGAGCAAATTACCAAAACCTGCTCTGATGCCAATTGTAAGAATAGAGTTGCACCTAAGAGGGGGTGAATTAGGTGTTAGACGATTTTTCTATTTTTAGAGTTTTTGTGAAATTGTTCAAGTGACTGTTTTGAGTTTGTTTAATTTGTTGTGTTAGTGAATGAAAGCTTGTAAATGACAGAAAGTAAAGCACACAGGAATTTATCTTGGTTCCCCTTACAACCAAGGGTACATCTAGTCCTCTTGCACACCACAAGAGATTTTCCATTTTGTTCGAATATGTTACAAGTCTAACCCTAAGACTTAAGTTACAAATTCTTTTAACACTTAACAGAAGATAGTACACCACTATCTCAGTTAATAAAACTTGAAGAATCTACACTAAGTTCTTGAAATGATACAATGACTTTATTTGATTTTGTAATGATGTTCTTAACTAAGAACAAGGTTATAACACTGCGTATTTGTGTAAGACCCTTAAATTTAAAATAAAATTCAGATTTCATTTTAAGTGTATTTGGGAATATTTGTAAAATATTCAATATATGTATGTTTTGTGTAAATATATATATATATATATATTTGTTTTGGAGGTGGAATTAAAATTTTTGGATAATGGATGAATTAATTTAATTTCGAGTAATTAAATTATCGGGCCGTTAATTAAGATGTTCTCTGCTAATTGCGACGAGACGGTTAAGTACTGGAGGATCAAAAGAATATTTTAATATAAGTTTTGGGTGAGGTGGCGTAGATATTTGTTAAGAAAGAAACAATTCCTTCTTTCCTCTACTGTGTCAGTCTGCATTTATGTGGATATTTAAGTGAGAAGCTTTTTCTTTTTTCCTCTACTGCGCCAGATTCTGCTTTATTTTCTTCTTCTTCTTCTAATATTTTATTAGTGATGATTATGTTGATTATGTTTCTGGTAGTGATGATTATGTTTCTGATTGTGTTTTGTTAAAAATCTGTTGTTGATGTTTAATGAAAAATGTTCTGAGTTTTGAGGTGTCTAAAGAGTGATAAATATGATTCTGGTGTTCGGTTGGTTTTTCAAAGGAAAAGGTTTTCAAAATGTGTTGAAGTTTCAGGAAAATTTCACTGAATTCGAAGGTGTATTCGAATACGACTTGAGTGTATTCGAATACAGCCTGCAAAGCTTCTGCTTTCTTTTGATTTTTGAACTTGTATTCGACTACGACCCTCTGTAGTCGAATACAGATTAGCAATTTTTGCTTTTGTTTTAGCATCTGTATTCGACTACGACCCTCTGTAGCCGAATACAGATTTGCAACTGACTTCGCATCTGTATTCGACTACGACAACCTCGTATTCGAATATAGAATGCTGATTTTTCACTATTTTAGCTTCTGTATTCGAATACAACGGAGCTGTATTCGAATACAGATTCGTATTTTTCAGAAATTCAAGTTTTAAACATTGTTTTATAAACCTTAAGTGTTGGGGTACCGTGGAAAGGTTTGTGGAGAATAAAAATGGAACTTTTGTGATAGTTTTGAAGTGGTGGTGATGAAGTTTTTGAGACTTTACTAAAGTTGTGGACATTCTGACTTTTGCACTGTGAAAGCCTCTGTATTCGAATACAAGGAGTCTGTATTCGAATATAGGGTGTTGAGTCTGCCCTGTTTCGCTTCTGTATTCAAATACAATGAAGTTGTATTCGAATACATATTCGTTTTTTTTTCCAGAAATTTCAGTTTTAAACACTGGTTCTCAATTTTGAGAGTTGGGTAAAGACTTTTGATAATTAAGAGTGGAACCTTGAGGTAATGCAAAGTGATAATGTTTGCTTGAATGGTTAATCATTGACGTGTAGATGATGGTATTGATTGTGTTGAAATGTTTTGAAAAATGATGGAAATGCAAGAATTTTACTGATGTTGCATACTGTTTCCAGTGAAGTGAAACACTGCATATTCATGCATTGCATAGTCAAGTGGTACCCGCGATGGGCCATAGAGTAATGCGCAACCACGTGCTGATCTGTGAGCGATTGCACGAGTGCTGATCTGTGAGTGATTGCACTAGGTACTGATCTATGAGCGATTGTACCTTGGTATATAAGTGCTGGTCTGTTGAGCGACTGCACTGATACTAGACTGTGAGCGTCTGTACCCTGAAATGCGCAACCACGTGCTGATCTGTGAGCGATTGCACGAGTGCTGGTCTGTGAGCGACTGCACTAGGTACTGATCTGTGAGCGATTGTACCTTGGTTTATGTCAAATGTGCGGGTCTGTGAGCGACTGCACGAGTGCTGGTCTGTGAGCGACTGCACTGGTGCTGATTTGTGAGCGATTGCACCCTGGTCTTGAGGGCCATTAAAGTCTTACATATGTAAAATGTGCTGGCCTGTTGAGCGACTGCACCTTATTTATCATCATTGTTTTATGATGTGCCATGAATATGTTTGATATTGCTGATATAAATGCTATGTGGTATTTGTTAATTTCGGTCGGTGACCCTTTATAATTATTGTGGAAAATTGGGCTTTGCCCTCAGATGTTAATCAAACCCGTACCCCCGACGGTCACACTAACAATAGGGAACGTCGTTAATTTTTCATGATCTTTACATTGTGGGCTACGTAAAGGGATGGACAGTTGGGTGAAGATAAGACTTGTGGATGATGCGGTGGAAACCGTGCTACTGTAGCTTAGTGTATGATCAGTTTAGACTTATGTATAGGGTTTTGAGCTCAGTGGTTGTAAATATTTATTTTGGGAATTATTGTAAAACTTTTCCGCACTCTGATAAATATTTTAGTGGATTGAGAATCCAGTTTTGATGTATCTTTATTTTAGTATATTATAAAGATCAATTTCCCAAAAATATCTCATTCGGTTAATCGTGATGTTGTTGTTTAATTACCTTACTATTTTGGATTACGATGTCGAATGATATTTAATTTGAATTGATTTTAATTCCCTTGAAATTAATTCTGAAAACTCTTTTTTTTGTTTATTCGTTTTTAAAAATAAAAAAATACACTCGCGCTGTGTTTTAAACTTGGGGTGTTACAAGTTTGGTATCAGAGCATTTGCTTAATGTTTTGGGTTAAAGCTCTGATTTAATTGTTGGTTTTAAGTCGTTATCTAATCATGCATAGGAGCAAGTAGTTAGAGTGTCAAGTCTTGTATAGTTGTGGTGTGCTGAAGTAATGAGGTTGTTGAGCTATACTTTGGAATTATTCTAAACGGTGTGAGATTTCTACTTGATGATGGTTTTGTAGGGAACAATGGCTCCAAGGAGAGACGACACCGTAAGAACCAACGACAGCTGGGAAGATAGGATGGCTGAAGCAATGAATAATATGGCTGCGTCTGTTGCTGCACAGACGACTGCGAAGACTCAACGCGACTTAGAGAAAAGAGAAAGAGAAATTCGTGCTTCTGAGTCAAGAAGACTAGAGGATTTTCGTCGTCATAATCCTCCAAAGTTCAAAGGTGATGAGGGTCCAGAAAGAGCGGACCAATGGATTCAAGAGATGGAGAAAATCTTCGAAATGATTAACTGCCAGGCAGCAGTAAAAGTCAATTATGCTACATATCTGCTGCTAGGGGATGCAGAGTATTGGTGGAGGAGTACAAGGCTACTAATGGGGGCAGCTCATGAGGAGGTGAACTGGGATTCGTTCAAGAAGAAGTTTTTGGACAAGTACTTCCCGATAAGCACTAGGACCAAGTTGGGTGACGATTTTCTGAAATTCCACCAGGGTAACATGACAGTGGGAGAATATGCGGCTAAATTTGAATCGATGTCCAGACATTTCAGATTCTTCCAGGAAGAAGTTGATGAACAATTTATGTGCCATCGCTTTCAAAATGGACTGAAATATGAAATTCAAGACTCCGTTTTACCCTTGGGAATTCAACGTTTCCAAGTTCTAGTGGAGAAGTGTAAAGAGGTTGAGGACATGAAAAATAGGAGGGCCAACCGAGGAGGGAACTTTAATTCGGGAGGACCCAACCGGATGAACTATCAAAACAGCAAAGGAAAGCAAGTGGTTAAGCCATATAACAGACCCCAGAACAACAGTAGAGGCCAAAATCAGCGAGGAAATCAGAACTTTGGAAGACAATTAGGACAAGGAGTTCGATGCTTCTGATGTGGAAGAGAGGGACATATGGCTACAGCTTGTACCACAAGGGATCTTGTATGTTTCAATTGTCAAAAACCAGGACACGTTGCAAGGGATTGTCGGGCTCCGAAGGTGGAACCAACAGTGAACGCAGCTAGGGCCACTCGTCCTATTGCTAGGGGACGCGTCTACCACATGGGTGCTGCTGCTGGAAGTCAAACTCCTAATTTAATCCAGCAAGACTGCCAGATTGCAGGTAACACATTAACTGCACTTTTTGATTCGGGAGCAACCCATTCTTTCATTGCTATGGATTGTGTGAATCGTTTGAAGCTATCTATGTCTGCTTTGCCTTTTGATTTGATTGTTTCCACACCTGCTCAGACTTTGACCGTAAATTCTGCATGTTTACGTTGTCCTGTATCAATTCAAGATAGAGATTTCTTGGTTAATTTAATCTGTCTACCCCTACAATCACTCGAGATAATTCTCGGCATGGATTGGATGTCTTATAATTATGTAGTCTTGGATTGTGCCCGCAAATTAGTTCTTTTTCCCGAACCTGGAGTCGTTCAGTATTTGTTTGCTAACAAGCTCGGAGTATCACTGAGAGAAGGAACTCAGGAATTTTTATCATTGGCTAATGTGGAGACCAAGATGGATGTGAGCATAGAAGATGTAGTGTTAGTCAAAGAGTATCCAGACGTATTTCCAACAGAAATTCCAGGATTACCCCCAGTAAGAGAAGTGGAGTTCTTCATTGATTTGCACCCAGGAACTGGACCTATTTCAATTGCACCGTATAGAATGTCGCCATTGGAATTAAACGAGCTTAAGGATCAAATTGAAGGTCTGTTGGAGAAAGGATTTATCAGGCCAAGTGTGTCACCGTGGGAAGCTCCGGTGTTGTTAGTTAAGAAAAAGGATGGAAGTTCACGCTTATGTGTGGATGACAAGCAACTTAACAAGGTAACCATTACGAATCGTTATCCTTTACCACGCATCAATGATTTGATGGACCAATTGAGGGGAGCAGCGGTGTTTTCAAAGATCGATTTGAAGTCAGGATATCATCAGATTCGAGTAAGAGAATGAGATATTCAAAAGACCGCTTTCAGGACTCGTTACGGGCATTATGAATATCTTGTTATGCCATTTGGAGTTACGAATGCACCAGCGATTTTTATGGATTATATGAATAGGATCTTCAGCCCATTTCTGGATGAATTCGTGGTGGTGTTCATTGATGATATCTTGATTTATTCAAAGGATGAAGAAGAACATGGAGAGCATTTACGTCAAGTTCTTGAAGTTTTATGAGAAAAGCAATTGTACGCCAATCTGTCGAAGTGCGAGTTTTGGCTAGAGAAAGTGAACTTCTTGGGACATGTAAGAACAAAGGAAGGAATTGTTGTAGATCCGGCAAAGATTGAGACAATTCTTGCTTGGAAACAACCTCAGACCATCACAGATATAAGAAGTTTCGTCGGACTGGCAAGATACTACAGGAGATTTATTGAGGGATTTGCTAAGATTGTAGCTCCTTTGACACAACTCACCAGGAAGAATCAGCCGCTTGCATGGACAGAGAAATGTGAAGAGAATTTTCAGTTGCTTAAGGAAAAGTTGACAACCTCACTAGTATTGGTTTTGCCACAACCAGAGGAACCATATGAGGTTTATTGTGATGCATCTCACCAGGGTCTGGGCTGTGTTTTGATGCAACACCAGAAAGCTGTCGCCTACGCCTCAAGACAATTGAAAGCTCACGAACGGAACTATCCGACTCATGATCTAGAGCTTGCTGCTGTAGTGTTTGCATTAAAGGTATGGAGGCACTACCTTTATGGATGCACGTTCACGGTATTTAGTGACCATAAAAGTTTGAAGTATTTGTTCGATCAGAAAGAATTGAACATGCGTCAGAGGAGATGGATGGAGACTCTCAAAGATTTTGATTTCTCATTACAGTATCACCCTGGAAAAGCCAATGTAGTGGCTGATGCATTGAGCAGAAAAAGTGTGTCAGTATCTTCAATGTTAATGGCCAGACAACAAGAGTTGTGGGAAGCATTTAGAGATCTACACTTGGACGTAGAGTTTGTGAAGGTGCAAACACGAGAAGGGGGGGTTGAATTGTGTTTGACTTAACTTGAATACTTTTCCTGTTTTAATACTTTCAAAACAAAACTTGATGTATAATTAAAACAGAGTTAGCAGCGGATAAAAATACAAATAAAAACTCACAAATTTTATACTGATTCACCGTTAACGAGGCTACGTCCAGTCCCTTTGCCTTGAAGGATTTCACTAATTCAAACTTGAATTACAACCTTGCTACTGACCCTCCAAGTCAGTCTTCTCAATAGTCTAACAATCCTAGACTTCTTGAGGAAAACACCTGTCTTCAGCCAATCTGACAACCCTAGATTGTAGAAGAAACCACACCACTATGAATCTAATTGCTAAGTACTTGCTACCCCTACTGACTCCCTCAGCTTGTAGACTTTACTTTAACAACTTAGAGTTGACACAGTGGAACAAAAACAACAAGAGTACTTGCTTTAAAAACTGAGACTCAACAATTGACTTATATGAAAATTTGAGAGTGTTTGCTTTTGAAGTGTATGACCCTTTTGTGATTTTCGATTCTAAGTAATCTTCCTTGAGCCTCCTTTTATAGATGCAGATTAAGCCTCTTCCAATCCTTAAATTCGAGCTGAATCTTGCTAGATTTTCTGGCAAAAATATCTTGACCAATTGGGCTTCAATTAATTAAAAAACATATCTTTTTTAAGCCTTAGATTTCTTTCAAAAACTTACTGGCCAATCAAATCCTTTCATTGCTTCCCGCCACAGCTCCTGACTTCCATGCTACTCCACTTTAATTTATAACAAATCTTTTATAATACTTTGATAAAAATAACATAAGATCTTCACCTTTAATCCCCATGATCAAATCTGCACCCTTGGATCTTCATGCGATATTCCACAACTGGACCAGCCGAATTGATATGCTGTGATCCTCTGATTTCGGCCATTCCTGGACCACTCTTCCTAACCCTCTGATCTTCTGATTTCGGCCTTCCCTGGACGCGCACCTGATATGCTAAAATCCTCTGAATTCGGCCTTTGTTGGACTGCACAGTCTGTCCCTCTGATTTCGGCCACCACTGGGCCATGGTCTGATTTTCTGATCTAGACCATCATTGGACCAAATAATTATTTATGAACCATTGATCTGGAAGTTTTTACTCTGATCTGGACAGATTCTGGACTTTGGTCTGGAACAAACTGAAATTAACTTGAACAAAAAATATTTCAGTCTGGACATTTTACCTTTAATTTTGGACCAGGTCTGGATTGATTCTGGAACTCATTTCTTTTGGTCTGAACTTAGTTCCATGCCCTGAATCATGCTATCTTATGATCTGGGCCAAATCTGGATTGATCCTTTTGTTCTGGACTCATAAACATACCTTCTGGTCAAGTCTGGAACAAGTCTGGACTGTGTAATTTTTCACTGCCACGCCATCTTCTGGTCAGAATAACTTTTGGAATAAAATTGATATTTGATTTCTGTTTGTTTGGAACAACTCTCCTTCTGGCAGGCTTTCCAATGGTATGATCCATGTTTCATTCTGATTTTTATTCCTTCTGATCTGGGCCATCAAAGATATCTTCTAGTCATGTTTTGACATTCCTGGAGTATCTTCTGGTCATTCCAAAATTCATTTTTCTGGAATCCTTTGATCTCTGCTTCTGTTTCCTTCACTTTCTGGGGCATTTAACTTAATAATTCAAAGTACATAATAAGTTTACATTGAGTACATTTGTAAGCATCAAAATCCTAAGTACTTAGAACCAACTTGGTTCCAACAGTTTGCACCAGGAATTTTAAAGTGTGGAATGATAACAATTTCGAGTGGACTACTTGAGGAGATTGCGAACTTGCAAGATGACGCATTAATTCAAGAAAAGAGGAACCTAATAGTACAAGGAAATATAGCTGAGTTCAGGGTTGGAACAGATAATATTCTGAGATGTAATGGAAGGATTTGTGTACCGGAAGTTGCAGATATAAGAAGGACGATCTTGGAAGAGGCTCATAAGAGCAAATTGAGTATTCATCCTAGAGCGACCAAGATGTACCAGTTCTTAAAACAGAATTACTGGTGGCCAGGAATGAAAAGGGATGTAGCGGAGTACGTATCGGCTTGTTTAACTTGTCAAAAAGCGAAGGTGGAACATCAACGACCTGCTGGAATGTTGCAGCCTTTGGATATACCGGAATGGAAGTGGGATAGCATTTCCATGGATTTTATAACTGGATTACCCAAGACAAGAAGAAAGAATGATTCGATTTGGGTAATAGTAGATCGATTGACAAAATCTGCACATTTCTTGTCGGTGAAGACCATTTATAAGGTAGATAAGCTGACAGAAATCTACATTGCTGAGATTGTGAGATTACACGGAGTTCCATCGAGTATTGTATCGGACCGTGATCCAAAGTTCACATCTCACTTTTGGGGAGCGTTGCATGAAGCGTTGGGAACAAAACTGAAATTGAGTTCAACTTACCATCCACAAACAGATGGACAAACCGAGAGAACAAATCAATCCTTGGAAGATCTATTAAGATCATGCGTATTGGATGACAGAGGAAGTTGGGATGATGTACTGCCATTGATTGAGTTCACCTACAACAACAGTTTTCACGCGAGCATTGGAATGGCACCCTATGAAGCATTGTATGGACGCAAGTGTCAGATGCCTTTATGTTGGTATAAAGACGGAGAAAGTATGTTTGTTGGACCTGAGATGGTGGAACAAACTACAGAAAAAGTCAAGAGGATACAAGAGAAAATGAAGATTTCACAGGATCGTCAAAAGAGTTATGCGGACAAGCGTCGCAGACCTTTGGAATTCCAGCAAGGCGATCATGTATTTCTAAGAGTCACGCCTACAACTGGAGTGGGTAGGGCTATTAAATCCAGAAAATTGACTCCAAAATTTATTGGACCATACCAGATTACTGCACGTATTGGACCATTGGCTTATCGAATTGCTTTACCTCCAATGCTGTCCAATATTCACGACGTATTTCACGTGTCGCAATTAAGGAAATACATTTCAGATCCGTCAAATGTGATCGAACCAGACACAATTCAGCTGAAGGATAACCTGTCATTTGAAGTATTCCCTGTAAGAATTGAGGACAGGAAGATTAAACAGTTGAGGAGCAAGGAAGTCCCACTAGTCAAAGTGATTTGGAATCCGACTACTGGAGACGCGACTTGGGAATTAGAGAGTAAGATGAGGGAACAACATCCTCATTTGTTTAACGACATGTAGTTTCGAGGACGAAACTAATTTAACGGGGGTAGTAATGTAAGACCCTTAAATTTAAAATTAAATTCAGATTTAATTTTAAGTGTATTTGGGAATATTTGTAAAATATTCAATATATGTATGTTTTGTGTAAATATATATATATATTTGTTTTGGAGGTGGAATTAAAATTTTTGGATAATGGATGAATTAATTTAATTTCGAGTAATTAAATTATCGGGCCGTTAATTAAGATGTTCTCTGCTAATTGCGACAAGACAGGTTAAGTACTGGAGGATCAAAAGAATATTTTAATATAAGTGTTGGGTGAGGTGGCGTAGATATTTGTTAAGAAAGAAACAATTCCTTCTTTCCTCTGTTGTGTCAGTCTGCATTTATGTGGATATTTAATTGAGAAGCTTTTTCTTCTTTCCTCTATTGCGCCAGATTCTGCTTTATTATCTTCTTCTTCTTCTAATATTTTTGGGTGTTGGTGAAGAAAAACAGTTTACTCAAAACACATTTTTCTTGAAAATCTGAGTGTCGAATCAGAAAGTTTCGAGTACAAAAGTTATTCCTCTAATCGTTACGGAGCTAAAGAACTAACTTTCATAGCGGCGAACGCGAACGGGAGTTTCGTCGACTTTTGTCGCAGAAGCGTACGAGTTAAGAGAACGTAATTAAGGTAAGGGCACCTTCCAACTTTCTAGATTGCATTTAGGGCTGTAAATGCATGTGTGATGAATTATTATTGGTTTATGTTTGTGAAAAACATTGTGTTAGGTTTTGGAAATCAAACTTTTTTGATGTTCTTGCTGATTTCAGGGAAGGAATTTATTGTGTTGATGATGTTTGTTTGTTGTGTTAAGTAAGAAATCATTTTGTTGTGTTGAATGATGATTTGTTTGGTGTTGTTTTGGAGATGATTCAAATGCTTGAGTTAGTTTGTGTGGGACTATTTTGTAGTTGACTTTCTGTTTTGGTGATTTAAGAAAATCAGTGAGGTTATTCTGGTAGTGATTATGTTTCTAATTGTGTTTTGTTAAAAATCTGTTGTTGATGTTTAATGAAAAATGTTCTGAGTTTTGAGGTGTCTAAAGAGTGATAAATATGATTCTGGTGTTGGGTTGGTTTTTCAAAGGAAAAGGTTTTGAAAATGTGTTGAAGTTTCAGGAAAATTTCACTGAATTTGAAGGTGTATTCGAATACGGCTTAAGTGTATTCGAATACAGCCTGCAAAGCTTCTGTTTTCTTCAGATTTTTGAACTTGTATTCGACTACGACCCTCTGTAGTCGAATACAGATTAGCAATTTTTGCTTTTGTTTTAGCATCTGTATTTGACTACGACCCTCTGTAGCCGAATACAGATTTGCAACTTTTGCCACTGACTTCGCATCTGTATTCGACTACGACAACCTCGTATTCGAATACAGAATGCTGATTTTTCACTATTTTAGCTTCTGTATTCAAATACAAGGGAGCTGTATTCGAATACAGATTCGTATTTTTCAGAAATTCAAGTTTTAAACATTGTTTTATAAACCTTAAGTGTTGGGGTACCTTGGAAAGGTTTGTGGTGAATAAAAATGGAACTTTTGTGATAGTTTTGAAGTGGTGGTGATGAAGTTTTTGAGACTTTACTGAAGTTGTGGAAATTCTGACTTTTGCACTGTGAAAGCCTCTGTATTCGAATACAAGGAGTCTGTATTCGAATACAGGGTGTTGATTCTGCCCTGTTTGGCTTCTGTATTCGAATACAATGAAGTTGTATTCGAATACATATTCGTTTTTTTTCCAGAAATTTCAGTTTTAAACACTGGTTCTAATTTTGAGAGTTGGGTAAAGACTTTTGATAATTAAGAGTGGAATCTTGAGGTAATGCAAAGTGATAATGTTTGCTTGAATGGTTAATCATTGATGTGTAGATGATGATATTGATTGTGTTGAAATGTTTTGAAAAGGAAATGCATGAATTTTACTGATGTTGCATACTGTTTCCAGTGAAGTGAAACACTGCATATTCATGCATTGCATAGTCAAGTGGTACCCGCGATGGGCCACAGAGTAATGTGCAACCACGTGCTGATCTGTGAGCGATTGCACGAGTGTTGATCTGTGAGCGATTGCACTAGGTACTGATCTGTGAGCGATTGTACCTTGGTATATAAGTGCTGGTCTGTTGAGCGACTGCACTGGTACTGGACTGTGAGCGTCTGTACCCTAAAATGCGCAACCACGCGCAACCACGTGCTGATCTGTGAGCAATTGCACGAGTGCTGGTCTGTGAGCGACTGCACTAGGTACTGATCTGTGAGCGATTGTACCTTGGTTTATGTCAAACATGCTGGTCTGTGAGCGACTGCACGAGTGCTGGTCTGTGAGCGACTGCACTGGTGCTGATCTGTGAGCGATTGCACCCTGGTCTTGAGGGCCGTTAAAGTCTTACATATGTAAAATGTGTTGGTCTGTTGAGCGACTGCACCTTGGTGAATCCAAGAGAATGTATACATGAGCATATACATATTGCATCGGGGTGATTGACCGGTGGGTCACGTTTTGGTTTATGATTATGGTTGAAAATTGTTGTGTGTGTAAGTACTTTATGAAATCTGGAATTTTTGATGAATTGGTGTGATTGTTGAATTGACTGTTGTACTTAAAACTTGATTTTCATATTAATTTGATTGCTGTTTTGCAAAGGCATACATGTCATGTATTTTTAAAATTGAGCATCCTTATTTATCATCATTGTTTTATGATGTGCCATGAATATGTTTGATATTGCTGATATAAATGCTATGTGGTATTTGTTAATTTCAGTCGGTGACCCTTTACAATTATTGTGGAAAATTGGGCTTTGCCCTCAGATGTTAATCAAACCCGTACCCCCGACGGTCACACTAACGACAGGGAACGTCGTTAATTTTCCTTGATCTTTACATTGTGGGCTACGTAAAGGGATGGACAGCTGGGTGAAGATAAGACTTGTGGATGATGCGTTGGAAACCGTGCTACTGTAGCTTAGTGTATGATCTGTTTAGACTTATGTATAGGGTTTTGAGCTCAGTGGTTGTAAATATTTATTTTGGGAATTATTGTAAAACTTTTCCGCACTCTGATAAATATTTTAGTGGATTGAGAATCCAGTTTTGATGTATCTTTATTTTAGTATATTATAAAGATCAATTTCCCAAAAATATCTCATTCGATTAATCGTGATGTTGTTGTTTAATTACCTTACTATTTTGGATTACGATGTCGAATGATATTTAATTTGAATTGATTTTAATTCCCTTGAAATTAATTCTGAAAACTCTTTTATTTATTTATTCGCTTTTTAAATAAATAAAAAATACACTCGCGCTGTGTTTTAAACTCGGGGTGTTACAATTTGATACTTAATCAATCACACTTCCAAGTACAACTGAGAACCTTTCTTAATGATATGAAAATGAAAAAGCATGTACTTGAAAATATGAAAATTAAGTTTTTGAAGTGTTTGATATTTCAGAAAATTGATTCTAAAAAGGTAAGTCGAAAGTTGTTCGTAAAAACTGAAGCTATGAAGTATTTATACTCCATAGGTAACACTTCAGATCAGTGGTCATTGTTCCCAAGAGTTTTGATGAACTTATGCAATGTTTCAAAACTGAAAAGTTGCATTGTTTCGAAGTTGTATTCGAATACAGCCTTAGTGTATTTGAATACACTCCTATAACGTTCAGTTTTTATTTAAAATTTGAACTTCGTATTCGAATACAATACCTCGTAGTCGAATACAAGTATGAGATTTTTGCCACTGACTTGAGTTGTATTCGAATACGCGAAGTTGTAGTCGAATACAAAAGTTTAAATTTAGCTACTGACTTGCAATCTGTATTCGGCTACAACACTTCGTATTCGAAGACAGATCTTCAGTTTTGGCTACTGACTTGCAATCTGTATTCGGCTACGACACTTCGTATTCGAATACAAATCTTTAGTTTTAGCTTCTGACTTGTAATCTGTATTCGGCTACGACACTTCGTATTCGAATACAGATTTTCATAATGCATATGCTATCAAGAAGGTTCTCATAATATTGTATTTTGAAATGTATTTTGATTTAATATTAAATACTTTACCTAAATATAATTTTGAAGGATGAGTTGCTTAATATCCTTTTGCTTTTTGATCAATGAACTTTTTGTCTTCATAAAAAATGTAGAACTTTAATTTTCATTCAAAATAGCCTCCAAATCTTTTTTTTTCTTCTTTATTTAAATCTCTTTCTCTCCCTTTCTTTTTTCATTCTCAGTTATTTATTTATTTATTTATTTATTTATTTATTTCTGCTTTCCATGAAATGTGCTGGCTTCAAAATAGCCGTTCCTGTCCATTCTTGCTATGACCGCGTGTTCCTGTCCATTCCTGCTCTGTCAGCGTTCGTGCTCTGTTACTGTTGAGTACCTTTTGATAACATCTCTTAATGTTATCTTTACTTTGAGCCTAACAAATAAACATTTTTTTTATTGTTATTTTAAACTATAGTTATAATTCCTTTTTAAAAAAATTTTGAATTTAATTTATTTATTAGCTAAGTACCAAATTTTAAAAAGCATAGATAAATCTTTTATTAAAGAATAACTACATATGATATTTTTTTAAATTTTGAATTGTTAGGACACAAGTAATATCATTCGATAGCTCTAAAACTTTTTTTTTAAATAAATAAATAAATTTAAAATAAACATTTTAAAATTGATTAATTAGATGTGACATATATTTTTTAATCTTGTATGACACATGTTGTGACAACTTGATAATTCCAACACTCATTTTTCTTAATTAATCCAAAATGGATATTTAAAATTTGATTAATTTAGACGTAACATCCTTTTAACTTTTGAGTTGTTAAAACGCAATTTGTACTACTTGACGGTTTTAAAACTCAATTTTAAAATCGAAAATAACCAAAAAAATATTTTTAAACGGATTAACTGGATGAGACATCCTTTTACTCCTTAAGTTTTTGAGACACGAGTTGTGCAACTTGATAGTCTTAAAACTCGTTTTTTTTTCAAAATAATTATTCAAATCAAACAAATTTCTTTTTCTGTCAAAATAATTTTTTTTGATTATCAACAATCAAAACAATTTCTTTAAAAGCAATCAACACATCCACATTTTCTACTCAAGAACTACGTAGCTATGATTTCTCCATCGCACCGAGAGATACGTAGGAGCAAGATCACACTCTTGTCAAGCACATTAATAAAAAATTTCTTTTTTTTCCTCTTTTCTTTAAACACGTATTTATTTCAAAATCACATTAAAAATAAATAATTGATATACATATTTAATAATAAAGAGAAATAAATATATTTAAGTTAATACTAATTTTGCACAATTAATTATAGGTAACCGTATTTTAACAGATGTCGTAGGGTGCTAATACCTTCCCTACGCATAATCGACTCCCGAACTCAAAATTTGGTTTCAAATACCATTTTTTTTCTTTTTAAGGGTTTCCCAATGTTTTCCTTATTTTAAATAAACTTTGGTGGTGACTCCATTGAATTCAAAAAACACTCGAAATTTAGGCCGCGACAGTTAGGAACTATGAGGGCTTCCTCCAGTTCGATTTCTTTTGAAGTGTAGGTATTTCTAATGTGCTTCATGCTGAGATTAAAGCTCTGTTGGTTGGCATTGAGCTCTGTTGTGCATTTGGTGACTATTGCCACAGATACATTTCAACATTATGTCAACCTTTTGATGGCTATTCGTGACCTTTTGGTAAAAGATTGGAATGTTACCTTACACCATATTCTTCGTGAAGGAAACCAATATGCCGATATTTTAGCAAAATTGGGAGCAAAAAGTGTGGAACCTTTGATCGTTGTTCATGAAGCCCTCTATTATCTTTCCTCCGCTAGGCTTATAGATGCTTTAGGAATGTCCTTTATGATGGACTAGTTTCGTCTTCTATTTTCCTTCTCTTTTCCTTTTTCTTTTTCCATTTGTTTTTATTTTTATTTTTCCTTTTATAACAAAATAAAAGACAAACAGTGCAAATTGAATGTAACTTGAAGGACCAAATTCGAAAAAAATATTTAAAGGACCTAAATGAGAAGTGAGCCAAACATAAAGGACTACAAGTGTGTTTTTGACTTATGCTAGTAATTTAATTAGAGTTATCTTCTAGTTTACCATGTGAATTACTTTTAAATTATTAAATTTAATTAAAGTAATCCTTAACCTTATGATGTGAATAACTTTTAAATTATTATCACTAAACTAGGAATAGACTAGGGCAACCAATAAGGGTCTACGACTTACTCTATATTAAACTTATGACATACCATACATTTTACAAATAAACAAGGCTAGACTTTTAAAAATATCAATTAAACTAAGAAGGTCATACTACGAATCACAATATATATATTAATTAGACTTATCAGACCGACTTGGTTAAGTAAATACAAATAATATAAAATATTAATATTATTGTATTAAATTTGGAATATTTTTTTAAAAATGTAAATTTACTAAACTTTTAATGGTTAAGTAAATACAAATAATATAAAATATTAATATTATTGTATTAAATTTGGAATATTTTTTTAAAAATGTAAATTTACTAAACTTTTAATAATGTAAAAATATTAATTTATATTAATTTTTTATATATTTAAATGTATTACTATAAAATAGAATCCTAGGATGTGATACAAATTTCTCCCTCACTACCAGCATACTGTAAATCCCCTTGCATGCAATATAAGGTAAGGTAAAGACCAAGGTCATTCTTCTGGAGAACACAAATTATGCTAGGAAATCAAATTAGAATATTAAACAAAGGGGTTTATGGTTTTCAAGAAATCAAAAGTAATAATAACAATTGAAAATAGAATTAAAACATCAATCCAAGACACTAAAATATTTGATAGAATTCTTCATGGTTCCTTATGATCATAATTTATATGCAACTCTGTTAATTCAAATTCAGATAGATAACATCTATGATTTGATGAATAAAAACTAAAATCACAATAGCAATTCCTAAGTAATAATGATTTGAACTCAAAATTCAATCAACATAGATTGTCAATTGGCTACCTATTCTCAATTAGATTTTAGATTAAACAATCAATTTTCTAACTTCATTTCAATTATTCCAAATAGCTATATATGGTCAAACATAATCATATCCTCAAAGTTGAATTCATAATGGAGTATAAAAAGAGAAGATCGTGCATATAAATTAACAATAAAAACAAGGAATTTAGAATTCAAACCAAATTACTTGAAGATCTTGGATTGATAATAGTATTAGCCTTTCATAGTCATCACCAATGAACAAGCTTCAAGAAACATCTTCCAATATCATCAAATATGAAATTAAAAAGACCAGCAAGAAAAGAAAAAAGTATTCAAATTTCAAGAACTCTCATAAAATGATTCCCAAAAGTTCACACTTTTGTTTGCTGATGATTCCTCTATATATAGGAAAATAATTTCGTGTAACTGCAGCTATCCCTATTCCAAACTTAAAGGTCTATGAAATAACTTTCCAAAGAGATATTGTATGCCTTAATTGGAATTGAAATGAATGAGATATGCTATTTTAAGTGAGTGAAAATCATGAGTTAGTAACAACTCCACTACGACTTTGAGGCTTAATTAGACATTGAATATGACCGAATTTGATGATTTTTGTCTCTTCAACAAATATAGCTATGTCTTCATCTTTCAATGGCCTTTGAAATCCCTCAATTTGGATTTTTTGTAGTCCAAGATATGACTTGCACAAGAGAGACATGTCAAATGACAAACAAATCCAAAAATTAACTAAGTTTAGCAATTAAGCCAAATGAAGTACACCAATTCAAAACTCTTATTTTCCTTAATATTAAGCCCATGTATAAATTACTCAATTCAAATATAATGCAAAATAAAATACCTCAAGCTAATCTACCAGGGTGTCATATTAAATATCAAAATAAAACTTAATTTCATTGACTTATTAGTTCGTTAATCTATTTAAAGATATATAAGATTACTTATTTAAATATATTAAAATAAAATATATTTTAAGTAGACTAAAAAGTCATATCAAACTTTCATCAAGTTCATATTCGAATTTAAAAATAGTCTATGGCAAGTAACTAACCAGACTTGATCTTTGATTTTTTTGACAAACCAGACTCGGTCTTTATAAAATCTAAGTGAGCTTAGCTTATTCTCACTCTAATATCACCTCTTTATACTTATTTATTTTTTTGACTCAAGCCTACTTTATATGTATAGTAATGGTTTAAAGAACTACTAACATTTTTTTTAGAGGTATAGTAACCACACCCCACCTCAAAAAATGGTCGAACCCCAAGAACTTGACAGGCGAATCTGAAATGGTGGCGTAGTCTTTTTCTCAGGCCATTAGGCCTCTGCTGTTTTCACGGCCTTTCTCCCTACTCCATTCATTTATGTATCAAGCACTAACCCATCCACTCGCAACATGAACCGATTGTTCTCAAACTCAAGAATTCTAGCAATAGTGTCAACCTTCCGAGCCCATTTTCGGTTGCCTCATCATAGAACAGAACACCGCGAATGTTCCCTCCCTTCATTCACTCTCTGTTCAAGGCATTGCGACCTGCAATCTGGCTTGGTAACAAAAATCGGTTTCCTTCCCCACCATTAGTGAGAAAGATTGTCACCACTTATATATATATAGTAGAACACGTGCTGTACCTCTATTTCGATTCTTGTGATTTTTGCATCACAGATTCGTCAAGCCACCTGTTTTCCCTCCGTTTAGTGAAGGGTTGGTTTGTTTTTCTCTCCACTTGTCTGTGAGGAATAGATTGTATCTTTGATTTCGTGAGAAGTTTGTGTTCCTCCGTTTGTTTGTTCCCATAGCCTATGTATGGATTTCTTCAATGGCTTATTCTTGATTTCTTAGAACATTCATGGAGCCTTGGGGAAGCGTTCTAAACGACATATTAGGGATGTTATATCTATTCATCATCTCTTTCTGTTCTGTATTTATGAACATCATGGCACATTTGCTAAAGTTGAACGTGGTTGTTGTTGTTGGTTTATCATTCTATCTTTATTAAAGAGGCTTATGGGTTCTTGGGAGGTATTTGGGTTATCTCTTGTAGCAACGACTATTACATATCAAGCTATTACGTAATGGTGGTTTGACTTGGTTTTGTTTGGTAGTTTATGCTTCTCCTATTTTCACTGCTTGTCAATTGTTGTGGGACCGTCTTAGACATCTCTATAACAATATATCAAGGCTTTGGATGATTATTAGTGATATGAACTAGGTGATTAGCCTTAATGAAATCTCAGGTGGACCTCTTTATATGAATCGAGCCATCCACCTCTTTATATGAATCGAGCCATTCAATTTAATAATATGATGTCTGATTGTACTTTGTTTGATTTGAATGTTATTGGTAGTCTCTTCACTTGAAGGAATAACGTTCAACATGGAATACATTGTTGATACTAATTGGTGTCTGCTTTTTCCTCATGCACTATTGGAAGTGCTTAACCATAATCCCATTTTATTTAGTGGAAAAAAATTATCCTTTCCTCTAGAATAAGTGCTTCCATTTTCAAGTTGCTTGGTTAAATCATCCTAACTACACTCCACTTGTAAATCATACTTGGACCACCTATCTTGACAATGCCATTGAGAAGTTGCACATGATCAAAGAAGAATCCATCATTTTTAATAAAGCAATTTTTGGTAATATTTTCAAGAAAAAGAGGATTTTAGAGGCTTGAATTAAAGGCGTCCACCATCAATTAGATATTCATTCTTCTTCTAGCTACATTAAGTTAGAAAATGATCGTCAGATTGAATATAACAATATTCTTGCTCATGTGAAATGTTTTGGTACCAAAAATCTAGAGAGAAATGGGTGAAGTATGGTAATAGGAACACTAAATTCTTCCAAGCCAAAGTTGTCATCGAAGAAAGACAAATAAGACCAGTGGGTTATAGGTTAAAGGGGTGTGGTGCAAAGAATCAAAATATTCTAAAGAGGGAAAGTCTAGTCTTATTTTAATAATCTCTTTAAGTCCAATGAGTCATGCCTTCTACATAGTCTCAAGTAGAGACACATTCCTCAAGTATATAATGATCTTCTTCTTGGTTTACTCCAACCCGTAAGCATGGAGAAGGTTAAGGAGGCCAGAAGGCCATAACCTTTATGAGTGCCTATAAAGCTCCTAGCCCTAATGGTTTTCAATGTGTGTTTTTTTGATCATTTTGTTCTTTTGTGTGCAATGATGTTTGGAACTTGGTAGCCATTGTCTTTCGCTCTCTCATATTGATAGTAATCTTATGGAAACTTTTATTGATAGTAATCTTATGGAAGCTTATTATAAAGTTGATTGGACTTTTTTAATGTTAACCTTACATGATTTTGGGTTCCTCCCCTAATTGTCAATCTTATTTTGAATTGTATTATTGCTACTTACATGTCCTTAAAGTGGAATGGTGAAAAGCTCGATACATTTACTCCAAAACGAGGCATTTGGTAGGGGATCCCATGTCTCCTTATTTGTTTCTTTTATGCATGGAGAAACTCACCTTGTTGATTCAAGAAAAAAAAAGCAAGATACGAAGTGGCTCTTTATGAAGGTGTCTAAAAACGGTCCCCGCGTGAGTTTTTTTTACTCAAGCTAAGACTTCCTAAGTTCATTTGGTGAAACAAGTCCTCCATGAGTTTTGTGTTGTATCTGGGCTTAAAGTGAATGTGGCAAAATCAAAATTAATGCCTTCTAAGAATATCAACAGAAACAAAGTCAACAAGTTTAGCTCCATAGTCAAATTTCATAATACATACAATTTGGGAAAGTATCTTAGGTTTCTGCTCCTTGCAAGAAAAGTTCTCAACAACGACTTTGACTATATTCTTGATTGAAAGTTTAATATCTTAAATCGAGCAGGTCGAGTCACTCTTGTTAAATATGAACTAATTATTATCCTAATCTACTCCATGCAAAATCTTTGGATCCCCACCGGTGTGTGTGAGAAGATTGATTCTGGTGTTTGTCATTTTATTTGGAGCAACAAGACTAGTCATTTGATGAATTGGGAAACCATTACTAAACCTAAACGTTTATGTGGTTGTGGTATTCATTCAACTAGGGAAACCAATATTTGCCTTCTTGGCAAGCATGTGTGGGACTTACTACATAGTTCTTATAAGCTTTGGGTTCAGTTTCTCTAGGATAAGTACTTGCACCATTCTTATATTTCAAATGTTCAATATAAAGTTGGAGATTCTAACATTTGGTCATCTATTCTTAAAGCTTTAGAGACACTTCATTTTGTTGGAACCAAGTTGGTTCTAAGTACTTAGGATTTTGATGTTTACAAAAGCACTCCATGTAATCTTATTTTGAACCTTGAATTATTAAATCAAATGTCACTAGAAGTTGAAGATTGCAGAAGCAGAAAATGCATCCAGAATGCATTCTGGAATTACTAGAGGATACACCAGGATGTCAAAACACTACCAGAGGATATTTTTGTTGGCCCAGATCAGAAGGAAGCAAAGTCAGAACGAGACCTGGACCAGACCAGAAGGAAGTCTGCCATAGGGAGAGTTGTTCCAGACCAGAAGGAATCAAATGTCAGATTTATTCCAGAAGTTATTCTGACCAGAAGATGGCCTGGCAGTGAAATGATAAACACTCCAGACTTAATCAGAGGATGAATTAATGGGTCCAGAATAAAGGAAGTAATCCAAATTTGATCCAGACTAGAAGATAGCATGGTTCAGGGTATGAAACTAAGTCCATACCAGAAGGAATGATTTCCAAACTTGATTCAAAAACAAAGGTAAAATGTCCAGACTGAAATATTACTTGTCCAGATTTAATTTCAATTTAATCCAGACCAAGTCCAGAATTGGTCCAGATCAGAGGAAAGATTTCCAGATCAATAGTTCAGTTTTAATTATTTGGCCCAGTGATGGCCTAGATCAGAAGATCAGACCATGGCTCAGTGTTGGCCGAAATCATAGGGTCAGGATGTGTGGTCCAGCAATGGCCGAGATCAGAAGATCACAGCATATCAGTTGCAAGTCCAGGATGGCCGAAATCAGAAGATCAGAGGGTTAGGAAGTGTGGTCCAGGGATGGTCGAAATTAGAGGAACACAGCATATCAATTAATATGGTCCAGATGTGGACTAGCGTAGAAGATCCAATGGTCCAGACTTATTCATGAGGATTAACGGTGGAAATTTTAATTTATTTTGATCAAAGTATTAAAAAGATTTGTTACAAATATAAAGTGAAGTATTGTGGAATTCAGGAGCTGTTGGCGGGAACAAATAAAAGACTTGATTGGCCAGTTATTTTGAAAGAAAATCTGAAGCTTAAAAAAGATATGTTTTTTATTTAAATAAAGCCCAATTGATCAAGTTATTTTTGCCAGAGAATCCAGCAAGATTCAGCTCGAATATAAGCATTGGAAGAGGCCCTAATCTGCATCTATAAAAGGAGGCTCAAGGCAGAATACTCATCATCGAAAATTAAAAAGAGTCATACACTTCCAAAGCAAACACTCAAGTTTTCAGTGAGGTCAATTGTGAGTTCCAGCTTTCAAGAAGCAAGCACTCTTGTTATTTTCTTTCTCGTGTGATCTAAGTTGTTGAAGTAGAGTCTACAATATGAGGGAGTCAGAAGGGGTAGCAGATTACTTGGCGATTAGATTCAAAGTGTTGTAATTCCTTCTACAATCTGGGGTTGTCAGATTGGCAGGAGAAGAAAGGTGTTGTATTCCTCAAGAGTCTAGGATTGTTAGACTATTTGAGAAGACTGACTTGGAGGGTCAGTAGAACTGCTGTAATTCAAGGTTTGAATTAGTGAAATCCTTCAAGGTGAAGGGACTGAACGTAGCCTCATTAACGGTGAACCAGTATAAAAATTCTGTGTTTTATTTTTTACTTTATATCCGCTGCTAACTCTGTTTTTATTTCATCAAGTTTTGTTTTAAAAGTATAAAAACAGGAAAAGTAATCAAGTTAGTCAAACACAATTCAACCCCCTTCTCGTGTTTGCACCTTCACATTCGTGCTTTGTTGTAAGACTAGGCAAGGGTGAGACCTCCATGTGGTATGATAGATGGTTAGGTAATGATTACTTGTGCAACTTAATTCCTTTTGTGCATATTTCAGATACTAACTTGCAGGTGAAAGATATATTTGAAGAAGACCAATTGCACTTCAATCGTTTGGCTACAGTTCTTCTTGATGACATTCAGCTCTGGATTAGGAATCAGTAGATGTTGTTGATATGATTATATGGAAAAAGTCTCATACTAGGAAGTATTATATTAATTTTGCTTATAGGTGGTTGATGAAGAGACAACACAACCGAAGATGCCATGATGGTAGATGGTCTTGGATTTGGAAGCTGAAAATCCCATAAAACATTCAATTATTCATTTGGATGATTTTTCACTATAATATTCCCATCAATCACTTCAAGGCTTGGCGACATATGACTGTTGATCCTTCTTATCATAAATGTGGTCATCACTCACTTCAGGGCTTGGGAATATCTAGCAGTACTTGTAACATTTGTCATGTCTCCTAGTTGCCTGCTTATAAGAACTATACTAAGCTTAATGTATATCAAGTTACTTAGGCTTTTGTGGCATTGCAACCATTATGAATTTTGAGTCAATGGTTATACTTTGGAATTGAATTTGACTTGGAATGTTGGGCATACATTTGTTAATTGTGAATCAAACTCTCTTTTGCCAATTAATATGGTAAAAAAAATGGAATTCTTTCGTCTCACCCATGTGCTCCCACAATTGATGTTATAAAGAAGTACAAAGAATTCCAATGAAACATCTCTTTTATCCATACCTTGTGAGAAGACAATATGTGTGCATATTGGCTTGCTAAGAATAAAGTTTCACATGATTATTCCGTAGTTACTTTAAATGTATACCTACACTTAATCATCTTCTTCTCTTGAGTGCTATTGAGCATGTAATCCCAAGGACTTAGTTTGCTTGCTTTTGTTTTTTATTTTATTATACTAAAAAAATTAAGTAATGGTAAGTATACCTATATTTTATAAATGGTTTAATTATTATGTAAGTCACTAAACTATTGGAGAATTTTTAAATAGATCTTTAAACTAAAAAAATTTATAATCAATACCTAAATTAATATAATTTTTGTAATTAAGTCATTCCGTTATATTGTTGATAGTCAACCGTTAACAAAATTTTAATAAAACCAAATTATAAAAATTTTAGTTTAAGGACCAATTTAATAATCTCGAATAGTTTAGTACATGAATCATGATATATGGGAGGGAAGAGAGGCTGTAGAAAGAGAGGAGAGATATGAGGCTGATTAACAACCATTATATTAATATTTTATCTTTCTTTTTAACATTTATCCCCATCAAACACCCCACCTCTTGAACCATCTCTACACATGCAACACCTCCATCACCAAAACCCATCAAAAGTGCCAACATAGTACAACCTCAACACCCTAAGATCAATTTCTTCGGAACCCAAGTCGCATTGAGATATCGTTTATCAATATCTAATACTCTTCATAGCCTCATCGCTTCAAAGTAATCGTCAATTACCGGTGCATCTCCACCAATGATCGTATGTGCTCTTGCACACTACTGCCTATTGTCGTTGACCATCTTTCTATTGTTGTTATGCTTTGTGCATTGGTTGAATTAGGTCTTGCAAATTGGAATTTGAAAATTAAAATCGATAAAGATGATTCATTTTAAATCAGTTGATTTGCCAACATTAACCATTAATTAATAGTGAATTTGATTTTTTTATTATGTATATCTTAAACAGAAATGGTAATGTGCGCAGGACATAAGTTACATGAAAATGATCTTGGCAAAAACAAAATTAAAGTTAGATGAAAATGAGAGAGCGCTTGTAATGTAAGAGTGGAAAACGTGTGCATATTTAAGTGGAAATAGATTTCAATATTTAATTTTAATCTAATAGCTAGAATTTAGTGCTAACACAATTCTTGACTTCATATGTTACTTATATATTGTTGGGGGATGAGTATATATTGTCGAGGGATCAGTTGACTATTGAGGTTGTGATGAGTTACTTTATTTAGTTTCACTAATTTAATGGTTGACAATTGACGTTATATATTAACAATCAGTTATACATAAATCAACAATTTAGCAATAGATGTTTATTTATATTTTTTAAAATATTTTTATTTATTAATTTGAAATTATTTAATAAAATATCAAATAATTTTTAAATTTTATAAAAATTTGCAGAATTGATTCTTAATTTGATAGTTAGATTAATATTGATTTTATAATGGAAAAAATTAATTACAAAAAATATATTAGTACACGACAATAATTGACATATTTACAAACAAAAAATATTTTTGAAATTTTTTCAAAATGACTGTCTCCTACTTTCAAAGTGATTAACCATTTGATTATAATATCTAATTAATATGCACACGCCATTTAGTTTAATATCTTTCATCTCTTATTTATGATAATGACAAAAGATATTATAGCTTTTTTGAATTTTTTTTCTTTTTAATTTAGTCGTTTAGATTATGCACCAAATCTTTTATGTTATTATCAACGATCACCGGTGTAATTGAAATTTTCTCATTCTCTACCAAATATTACTAATATGTCATTCTTATTAATATATTAATATTTCAGACAATATCACGTAAAATAGTACTACTAACCTAAGAAAGCATAATTCAAAAACAAAAACAAAAAAACCTAAGAAAGAAGACATGAGAGAGAAGAAGGGAGTAATAAACACGGTTGGAAAAGGGGGATTGGAGTTGTTCAATTCTTCAATTAATTCACTCACTCATCATAGTCACACACACAGGCAACGCAACAAACACAACTCGATAGTTCTGAAATGAACAACTCTTTTTCTCCCTTTTCTCGCCACGCCTTATTTTGACTTCATTATTCCGATGGAACTCAAGTCCACGCTTCTGCAATTCACTCTCCTTCTATTACCGTTAATTGCTTTTCCTGGAATCACTTCCAATGCAGTGAGTTTTCTTCTCTCTCTCTCTAATTTTTTTTCTTCTTAGGACATGTTTGGAAATTAAATGTTTTGTGCTGTATACTCGATTTAACTAATTTATTTTTGTCCGTGGTTGTAGACACTTAATAATGAGACTTGTGGTCACTTCGATGCTTCACACACTGAAGGTATCATTTCTAACTCATTACTTCAAATCTCTTCGATCCATCCCTTATGTTTTTGTTGTATAAGAATTTGTATATTCATTATTAATGTAAGATAACTATATATTATATTATAACCTATGAAGCACATACATTTACCCAAACCCTGCATTGACACGTGGACATAAGTAATAATGCGAGAACGATATCAAGGGGAGGAGGATGAACTTGAGTATTGCTTTAGCGATATTTTAAAACAAAATATAAAGTATTTTGAAACATTGTTTTAATAACGATTGCGGTTATGCAGTGATCATTAAAATTGCAGAGAAATGAGAATGATATGCCCGCAATTACGGCTGCAGACTTCCGTTTAAAACCATGTCTTGAAACTGGTGTGTTTCTACTAAATTGAAGGAGATGGTATTTATTAGGTGATAATATTTTGAGTATTTTAATGGAAGTTAATAAATTATATGCAGTTACATTTTACTGTAATCGGGACTATTTACAAGCTTTACTGTGTAACGGTGGCTTACTATTCATAGAAATGTGATTGAAGATGAAAACTGATGATTGATCTATATGAGATTATATTTCAGTAATTTATATAGTTGCTTCTCTAAACTTCAACCTAGCGGCCACTTTGCTAGCTGCTATATTGCTAAGATGTTTTGTGGGGCTGCCGATGCACTATGCTATGCTATCCGCCATTGACTATGTAGTGACCATCAAGTAAAAGTAATACACCAAATAGTAAACAAACAAATTACTAGAGAAAAATCTAATTATAGCTGCCAGGCTCGTTCTTCCGATGAGCTTGTGTCAAGACCAGATGAGTGCTCTCATGCTCACACTTAAACGGATTCTCTAAGAACTCAAGAATACATAATGCTTCTTAATTTCCAATCTTTCTATAATAACATGTATTCTATATAAATTCTAATGCACTTCATCTGATGGTGCTTGAAGTCACATTTTGATTATCATTTATCTACATATTCATGCTTTAGTATCCATGTATTATATCATTTTTTCTTTTTCTTGTGCAGCACCATGCCCAAATGGTTGGGTTATTGACCCTAACAAGACCAAATGCTTTCTCCATGTTGGGAGGCCTCAATCTTGGAATGACTCAGAGACATGTTGTAATAAATATGGTGGACATTTAGCATCATTGGCATCGCTTCAGGAGTTACATTTTGCTCAAAGTTTATGTGGCGAATCCATCAATAGTTGCTGGATTGGTGGAAAAAGACAAAACAATGCATCTGGTTTTCAGTGGATGTGGTCTGATAATTCTCAATGGAACAAGTCCATATTTCCTTTGGCTAATGTTCAACTTAATTGTACTGGAACTGAACTATCCTGTATTTGGAACAGTACAGAGAATTTATGTACAGCAATGAGTAATAATTCAAAATCTCTTGTGAGTGAGAGATGTGATAATCCTCATGCTTCTCTGTGTATACTTGACTTAGGTATGCTCTTGTATATATTACCTGTGGATTCTCGTTTAATGTTCATTAGAAATTCAGTATGCATGTTTTCCAATCATTTAATTCATTCTTCTGAAAGGCATGTCCTTTCCTTTTTACTCTTGGGTATGTGATTATTTTCTCCGTTTTCTTTCTTCTATCTTGACTACATTTTTGCATAATTATTTTAAATATCATGGCCAACTGAACTGTTTACTCTTTTTTTCCTTTTTTTCATCTCAGATACACAATGTAACCATATGCACTGCCACAGGGAGTACCTTATAATCCTTGCAGTGGTGAGTGGATTGATACTCTCGACAACATTAGCAGTGGTTGTCTGGCTTCTTGTATATAAGCGGGGCAAGAAGAGAAGACGATCTAGAAAACTATCTGATCTTGCCGCTTCACTTCCATCATGGAAAGTCTTTACCAAAGAGGAACTAAGGTCAATTACGAAAAACTTCAGTGAAGGAAACCGTCTTGTTGGGGATACAAAGACTGGTGGTACGTACAGTGGGGTCCAACCAGATGGCTCAAAGGTTGCTGTTAAGAGATTAAAGAGATCAAGCTTTCAGAGGAAAAAGGAGTTCTATTCTGTTATTGGCAGGGTTGCAAGGCTTCGACATCCAAATCTGGTGGCTGTGATGGGATGCTGCTATGATCATGGTGACCGCTACATTGTTTATGAGTTTGTAGCTAATGGGCCCTTAGATAAATGGCTACATCACATACCAAGGGGAGGTCGCAGCTTAGATTGGGCTATGAGGATGAAAATTGCAACGACGCTTGCTCAAGGAATAGCGTATGTTCAAATATACATACTCTTTGATAACTTTCTACATGTTAATTTAGAAATTTCCTCTCATCATTATACATGTTTTCACTCAATTAATAAAAGTGTTTTAGGAAAGAAAACTTTATTTTCGGTGGTAACTAATTGGACATTTAGGTCACTATCCCTTCAACGTTGCAGTTTGTATGCATTCTTTATAATTTCTACTGCATGGCCATTGGCCACTCTGACTAATTTGGAAGAGTACTGCAAAATTACATGTGGGAACATTTGATTAATTGCTTAATCACACATCATATTTCATACATATTCTTATGTCAGGACCTTATTTCCAGAGTACAGTTGCCACATGTCCAATGGATTATCATGCTTAGGAATTCTCTGTTGCTAAAATGCATATATTAAACCAATCATCCCGTTCTTTGTTTTTGAATTTTACATAAGAGCAATGATCATCATCATCCTTCTGACTTTTGCTATGAAAGATAAGTTCTTCAGTTAGCCGATTCAATTGTTTTGATGAAGTAGTAGAGTCACATTAGTTTATTAGCTTGGCTGCGCCTGCTGTACTAGGCCCATAATCTTGTCTGAAGGATACTCAGGATCCTTTTAAGCTATTTACTAGCGTGAGTTTCATATTCATTTTGTATGGTTTGTGCTATCTACAGTTTCGTTGTCCAGCAGTGCACAGTAATGATGAAATTGGGATTATATTACCTGATAAAAATGATTTAATTTAAATTTATATTTTCTTCTCATATTCATTTCTTGTATAATCATATAATACATATATATATATATATATACATACATACATACATATATATATATACATACATATATATATATATACACATACATATATATATATATATATATACAATTTTTGCATGCACCGGGGCTTCAAAGATCATGTAAAATATGATACATGTCAGTCACTTAGCGTAAATGTTTAGGGACTCTTTCTGGGATGATTATACAAAATTGTTTTACTTCATCATTTCAGGTTTATTTGTCTTATGTAACAGTTTGTGAGATAATTTATGTTCCCATGATAGCTCATTTTCTATCAACTTATTGACTTGTTTTTCCGTTTTGGATACGATGCTACCTTCATTATATAAAATAAAAACATTATCAACACACTCTCTTAAATACTCTTTTCAACACCCTCTCTCATTTTGGTTGAATTCTTATGGATCTCATCAAATTTGCGGGTTCCATTTTTAAAACAGGAAACTCATTAAAATTTCAACTAATAGGAAAGAGTGTGTTAGAGAGTATGTTGCCAATACATCTCTTACAAAATCTATAGCACTGCCTTGTAAGCTTTTGAGAATATCAAGAAGAAACTTAATAGCCTTAAGTTTTCAGAATCTCTTTACGCACTATTAGTTAGCCAAGGTAAAACATATAAAGGGTAACTTAAGGAGAAAGAAAGAAAGCCATATCATTATGGGTTATAGTTTTAATTTCTTCAAACAGAAGTATTTTCTGCAGCTTCTTGAAATCTTTACAGAAAAGGATTCCATAGCATTTTAAACTCAGCCTATATATTAATAATATATTTTTTTCTCCTGTTTCAATAGGTTTCTGCATGACAAGGTTAAGCCACAAGTTGTTCACCGAGATATACGAGCTAGTAATGTGCTGCTGGACGAGGAGTTTGGTGCACACCTTATGGGTGTTGGCTTGTCCAAATTTGTGCCATATGAAGTGATGCATGAGAGGACTGTGATGGCAGGTGGAACTTATGGATATCTTGCTCCCGAGTTTGTGTACAGAAACGAGCTTACAACAAAGAGTGACGTTTATAGTTTCGGTGTCCTGCTACTTGAAATAGTTAGCGGACGTAGACCAGCGCAAGCAGTTGATTCTGTGGGTTGGCAGAGTATATTTGAATGGGCTACACCTCTTGTTCAAGCCAATCGCTACCCTGAACTCTTGGATCCTCATATATCTTCATCGTCTTCTAGTATCATCCCAGAGACTAGTGCTATCCAGAAGGTGGTTGACCTCGTTTATTCATGCACGCAGCATGTCCCTTCTATGCGCCCTAGAATGTCTCATGTTGTTCATCAGCTGCAACAGTTTGCCCAGCCACCTGCAAAATAAAGCTAATTTAGTTGCCATGACTAAGGTTTTAAATTGTGGTCGCAGTTGTGGTTACCTCACAATCCTCAATATTCAAATATTGGAGACAAATGTGGTTGATATAGTACAGCTGCAATTGTGGTTGTAGAGGTCCCAAAAATCTAAATCTGCATCCGCGGACCTTAATTTAAAACCTTGATGTATCTATAACTTGACGATTGAGAAAGTTTTTTCTTAATGTAATAGATATATTATGTACTTTAACATGCCCTTCTTTAGGGTTGAAATTATATTTGCTTAATTATAATGGGGCAACAACTAGGGTTAGACTAGGTAAATTCTGCAAAACATACATGTATTGTAATTGTACATGGTAACTATTAGTCTTGGTAGAATTACTACTAGAATTGTGTGACTCTTGCCATTCTTAGCAAAATTATAAAGATGACATGAGTGAAATGTGTTACAGGAAATTACCGTATGATATTTTATTTTTAATTTTTTATTTATTTTAATGAGCTGTCATTTGTTAGTGAAAATGGTTCTAGAATATTCTATTAGGTCACTTTGTAAATGCCTTAGCTATATAGTTAGGCAAATTATCTTGAATGAAAGCAACTCACGTTTCAACAAAAAATTATTTTCTTTTTTAAAAAAATTCTCTCTAATATCTTTACATTTACTCTTTATCACCAGAGCTCATTCAAGAAATTGAGTATTGAATTTTATCGGAGTAATCTTTAGAATTCAAATTTCTTGTCACAAAATGAGAGGTAACTTTTGTTTTATTCTTTGTATGCTATTGACTCTTATTGTGCTTTTATTTTGCATGCCTCCTAAGTATTTACACAAGAACTGTTGATAAAAGACTTATAAATCGTGCTTTTACTATGCATGATTTTATATCAAACTAAGTTTGAGAGGGAATGAGAAAAAGAGAATAGAGGATTCAAATATAAGAATTATTTTCTTCATAAACCTCGTGTATTGATATCATCTACGTAAACTAGTGTTTTTTGTTTGCGATATAACACCATTCTGCAATTTGACCTATCTTACTTTTGGTTTATGTATTATACATTTATTTTAGTTCTTATAATTTCTTTTGTTAGTTTTATTAATTAAAAAATAAAACGATGGAGAAGTATACATGATGTTTCAAAATAAAACGACGGAAAATTTATTTTAGTTCTTATCCATGAACATGCCTTGTGAGAGGATACTGTCGTGGAGAATTTTATAAACATATTAAACAAGGCAAAGAAGTTTGCAAAATTGGAACTTAAAACTTTCATTAAGGAGTTTGAGGATAAGATGGACATTGTATGAACCCTAAAACGCAAACCAAGAGATGGGAAACGTATGATTTATTGGTTTTTTTGATTTCTTATAAGTATTTTTCTGGATTTTTATTTTATTCTTATTTTTTCTGGTTTTTTACGAGTAGTTTTTTTGATATTTTATTTGTTTTTTTAACAATTTTTTTTGATAATTTTTTCCTTCTATTTTAATAATTTTAATATTTAAATATTATTTATATATTTAAATATAATCTAATGTAGTAGTAATTTATTAAATTATTAAATGTCACGTCATACTAAAATGTGTTACATCGGTTGAAGGAAGAAAATATGAATTCAATTTCAAAATTTAATTAAATTTAGGGATTAATATTACAGATTTAAAATTAAGGGATTAAAATTCAGAAATTATAAAAATAAATAGATTAAAACTACAATTAAGTCAAATATTTTTTTTCAAATTACTTTTCTATGCTTTTAAAATTTAAAAAAAAATTAAAAATGACTTTTCTTTGCTTTAAATCTATATCAGAAAAAAAAATTATTTTAATATTACTTTTCTCTGCTTTAAACCTTCGTCAGAAAACCAGAAAAATCAAAGTGTTCATTGCTATAAACTTGTATACAAATTACAATGAAAATGAAAAAGGGACAATCTTCGTGCTAATGCCATAATTCATGAACCACAAGGCCATAATTCAACTTGTATATAAATTTTTTAACAAACTTTTAGCTTAAAAAAGAAGATCATATATAAATTCATTAATCATAGAGGCATAATACCGTAATTCATTAACCATAAGGCTATAATTCAACCTCTATATAAATTCAATAACCATAAAAACATAATGTCATAATTCAACCTGAATATAAATTCATAAATCAACAAAGTAATACTAGAATACACCAAATAAATGAACTTGTATATAACTTCATTAATCAACTAGCAATTATTTAAGCTTTCTCCCATAATATGGATGGTGTATCAGCTTCATATGTTAGCATTACACCAAATAAATGAACTTGTATATAACTTCATTAATCAACTAGCAATTATTTAAGCTTTCTCCCATAATATGGATGGGGTATCAGCTTCATATGTTAGCATTACACCAAATAAATGAACTTGTATATAACTTCATTAATCAACTAGCAATTATTTAAGCTTTCTCCCATAATATGGATGGTGTATCAGCTTCATATGTTAGCATTACACCAATGAGCTCCATCACCTGTATTACGTGAAAGCAAAAAGAATTACACCAAAGTAATTAATAAAACACATACATTTATGGTATTATAGACACTTAAACATCACTACAATCAAGATGTACAACTTTTTCATAAAAATACAAGGTGTACGTGAATGCTGTTAGATATACAAACTAACAATGAATAGCTAGCTATGTTGCATGAGGTATCAACTTGCACTTTCATTGCTGTTGCCAATGAAGTAACATTAGCATCAATATTTGTTGGATCAGATCTGCTCTTCCGCCATCCTCTGCATCATCTGTCCAAAAACACAGATTATAATACTTAATAAAAGAATGCAAACAAACATCAGGGAAAAGCATAACAACCTTCTCTTAGCATAAACATAAAATGGGCCTATATTTGAGGTTTTTATGGTCCGGTGGGGCAGTGTATGTATAATCAACAATTTAGGTTTCTTTTTTTTTTTTTCCTTTTGAAATTTTAATCATATATTTTTAAAATTGTTGACATTTATTTTTTTTAATTTTAATTTTAATTTAGTGATGTGATAATTATTTAATATGATTGCACATGATGATGTCATATTTAAATTTAAATTAAATAATATCACTTTAATAATTTTTTTTTAACTATTTTTGAATAAAAAAAATTTAGAAGTCACAAAAATATCTTAAAATTATTTTTTTAATATTACTTTTCTTTACTCTTCTTTGCTTAAAAAAAATGATTCTTTGTGATAAAGGAGAGTAAAGAATTTTGTGACATTTTGATTATTTTTTCATAAATAGAAAAAAATTAAAGCACAATGAATTTTTTTTTCTTATTATCAGAAATTTTTCAAAACAAAAGGGAAAGGAAACATAGGCAGAATTATGTAAGAAAAGGTGAAAGGGACATTTAGTTACATGAATGGAAATAAGAGGTAAATGACCAATTTAGCATGACCAACCAAACCTTACTGAGAAGCCAAATTGCAAAAAACCCTCCCCTTCCTTGGATACCCTTTTCTCTATAAATACCCCATTATTTCTCCCATAGGCTAAACACCTAGTGTGATGTGTAAGGTGTGGTGAAAAAATTTAATTTCTTTCATTTGTTGTTGACTAGTTTATTTTTATAAAAGTTTCAACAATTTTGATTCATATTTTTAGGGGTGTACGTGGGTTGGGTTGGACGGGTTTTGACAAAATCCGATACCAACTAGTGGTCAATTTAATACTACTAATAATTGTCATTAGCACGCAATAGCAATTAGCAGCGGTGTAGCAAAGCGGCCCAGCGGATATTACAGCTGCTATAGCACCACACCTCATAATGACTTCAGAAATTTCACAAAGTAGCCCTTAAAATTTAAAGGTTATGCTTTTTTCTTGGAGTATTTTAGGAATTTTGTAATTAAAAATATCAAAACATTAAAAATATCAAAACAACGTTTTGACTTCTCCTTTCTCCCTCTGTCTCACTCCTACACTTCTACAATCATTTTTCACCATCTCACTAGTCAATCACAACTAGTTATCAAGTTTTTGTGTCTATATATAAATTATGTAAACTATATAAAACATATAGCAGTCTTCTCGCTACCTGCTATCACACTATTAGCACTTTTTGGAGATGGCCAGTTCGCTATCCGAGATTGATAATACTACTACTAACAACTTTTTTAATTCTCGTGATTTAGTCAATAAAGTATTCATGAGAAACACATATAGAAATACTTGATAAAAAATGGACTTAAAAACACTGCAGCAAAAGTAGACCGCAGAATTCTGTTTTACACCAAATTCACTAACCTCTCAATCTATGGATTCTGTTTTCTGAGATTGTTGCTCCTCAAATAAAGTCTGTATTCTCTGCAATAAACATCAAATCCTGATGCTTAGCCAAATAAATATATCCAATTATAGAAATATAGAACTAGGTCTTTTTCCTTTTCACTTCGGCCCTCGCTCTTTTTATTCAATTTCTGTCTTGAGGAATTTCAGAGCTTGTTTGGTTTCATAAAACATTTTGGGCTTTTATTCCTTGTTTTCATTTTTAATTACTTTTACTTTCTATTTTCAAAAAATTGTATATGAAACAGGGAAAACCGTTAAAAATGAATTGTTCTCTATACAAAATCTTTAAAAATAAAAAAACAAAGTAAAAAAAAGGTCATAATGTAAAAAGAAAAACAAATCTCAAACCAAGCTGTCTCTAAACTTTCTATTTTTCTTATCCTAAAGTCTATGTGATTATTGGCAAATAACAACTGCATTTATTTTCTACCTTGACAGAGCTTCCAACTTCATCTAGTTTCTGCAATAGTAGCAGCTCCCCAGAATGAGTAGAATCATATGTCAATGACTTGGATGGAGACATCTAAAATGATAAAAAAAATAATGGGAGAAGAAAATAAAGACCATAAGTAACCAATATGAATATCAGGAGTTAACATATATTCAACACTGTCGAGGTTTTTAGGGTAAATAACTTTTCTTTGCAAGAAAAGTCATTTACTCCGGAAACCTTGACAGTACTAATTATATTTTTAATTATTGGCTATTAGAAGCAAAAGAGACCAAAAAATAGATGAAAATTTTGAATAATGTATTCTGAGTCCATCAGAAGGGCGAATGATCTACCATCAAATGTGAAACATCTTCTAAAGTAGACACTTGTCTTGTAACAATATCATTTCTCATGTTTGATAGGCGCATCATAACAGCCTGAAAAGAAATGAGGCGAAGCAAACAGCAGTTTCACATAACCCATCAACTCAAAGTGAAAGAAGAAATAAGGAAAAGAAACACACACACAATTTGACCAGACACAATTTAATACCTTCTTGAAAGCATTAGGATTTGCAATGCCAAGGATTTTAACATCATCACTAGGTGGCCTTCTAACTCCAACATTTTCAATTCTAAGAGAATATACACCAAAAAGTGATTGCAAGTACCCTATGAACAGATTTCATTAATCAGATAGTAGGATTAAAACCATATGGCCATAATAATTGCACAGGGATGGAAGATTATAAACAAGGCATAAAACCTACCCAAAAAAATAGCATAAAACTAAAACTTGAAAAGAAAAAAAGGGTTGTCCAAAAGCTTAAAGAACACATAATAGAAAACAGCAAGTACTGCACCTTGTTCAACCACGACATCAGCCACAGAATGTAATAAAACATGCTTCTCTTTATGCAGCACCCCAAAACATGGAAATGGTACTGGCCTCATGACCTGAGCTAAAAAAAACACAACCATATTACATGTCAAGAGATCCATACTATAACAGACTGGCCACCCTCTCGTGCTACCAATCTGCCACACATAAAAATATCTACCACCCCCCATGTGGTATTTCTTTCGCATCTCACAAGGATTCGAACACATGACCTGGGGCTTAAGCACATGGAAGCATCCTTTTGTCATGAATTCAAATCCTTGTCGGAGGCGAAAGAAGGGGGTGATAGATATTCCTATGTGTAGCAAATTGGTAGAGAGGGTGGTCACTCTATTACACATATATGCAAACATCATACATTAATTAAAATGAGTACAAAGCTAAAACCACCCAAAAACATGTCTAAAGTGAATGGTGTATCATTAAACATAAAATGCAGTTATTTATTTGGTAGAAACCAGCCATCCTTGAGCGAATATACGAAGACTAATCTCTCGAGCTGGATAGGACTGAAAGAGACTAGTATTATCTTATCCAAATGCTCTTGGTACAAAATGCATCCTTAAAGTTACTAGTTAAGATTAGAGATTTTAAAAAATTTTTTTTTTTAGTTAACATCACCTCCTATTGAAGCTAACCTTGTTCAAAGAGTCATTGAACATTAAACGTGGACATTCTCCCAATTAGGCTCTTCTGCAAGACCAAACCAAATTGGTGTAGATCATAACAAATTTATTGTCAAACACTAAGTGTTAATTAGCATATTAGTTGTTATGTTGAGAAGCATGGTAGAGGTCAACAGAGAGAAAAAATAATTGAGAGAAAGATTGATTATTTGGAACTGAACGAATGAGAAAGTTGATTACAATTAGAATATGATACACTTTATATATTGATCATAACTAAACTAACAAATCTTAACTAACTTGACATTAATAATAAACAACTTATAACAACCTATAACCAACTCCAACTATACTTAACATGTTATGTTAGTATCCTTCTTCTCCAGGATTTAAACCTGGACCTTTTAACTCTTTCAACTACTCTCAAACCAACTGAGTTATCCAACCCGATAACAAATTCATAGTTTATTTTATATATTCATATATTTTATATATTCATAATATTTTATACTACATCTAATAATTTATCAAATTCAATCCAATAATATTATCAATAAAAACGATAAATTGAAATAAAGAGTTGGAAAATGAAAAGAAAAAAAAATACAAGAATACCTTGTAAACAATAGCATTTGGAGTAAGGTAAAGACTTCTAGAACGAATATCCTTTCTAAGTATAAACCTTCTGATTGGTATATAAAGCAACATGAGTAATCCAATTCCCCAAGCTAATATCAGTAACAGCGAGTAAAGTACCCACTGTACCGTCTGGTACTTGACGAAATTCTTCTCCATTTCTTGAAACGACGCCACATATAACACTGTTTCTTCATTCTTTTCCAATAAACTCTTTTCTAAGCTCTCTATTTCCACAACTTCCGACATTGTTTCCATTATTGCTACGACTCTGTTACTTGCTACCATTCAACGAAATTCAACCGAACAAACAAGAACGGAAACACTTTTCTAATGGGCCTTGCTAGGTTGGGCTTCTGAATTTCTTTTCGCACTACTTCTTTACTTAACACACCACCTCTCTTTTTGTTTAATAATAAATTCCTCGCCCATACTACTTTTTTTTCTTTCAAATTCTTTTTTTTTTCTTTTTCATTCACAATGTCTAGAAGGAAATAGATTTTTTTTTGTTAAAAGAAATTTAGGAAAGCGGAGGATGGTGCCTCTATCTCAGGTAAGGCTCATAAAAGATGGAATTTGGTGAGAAATTGATAAAATAAGTAGATAATGGTTGATATTATAATCACTTATTATTGGTCATGCATATATATATAATATCAATCATTTATTTGATATCATTAATGATTTATATTAGTTACTTTATTCTTTAAAGTGAATTGATAATTTTAATGGAGCCAAATCCTTGAATATGTAATCTAATCATTTTACAACTATACAACTAGATCAAACAATAAATTGGAGTTCAAGTGTGTCCCTTTACATGAAACATATTAACCGCTATCATTATTACCTTGCATTTTTTATTTCTTTTTGGAATATAAATTCTACAAAAATTAAGCTTTAACAATTAAAAAATAAACTTCTAAAATTAAATTTTGGAACTATGCAAACAATAAAAAGTTCAAAAACTGACACAATTTTTTCAATTTGAAAAATATTACTATCATTTAGAAAATAATATCATTATTTTTAGGCAAATTGCATTGACAATTTAAGCATTGTGTCTCTACTATGTTCACGTTCACAAAGATTCTTATTTCTTATGAAAAAATATTGAAAAGAAGATAAATAAAATGTTTAGAGGTGTAACGGTGTTAGAATTATGAATTGAGGAGAAATTTTTATTGACTATACACTAAATTTCATTGTTGAATTGAATGAATTACAAAGAGAAGATCACAATCCTTATATACAAATATAGTCAAATGCATAGTTTGACTCTAACTAACATAACTGTAAAAACTACCTAACTAACTAGTATGTGAAAAATAACTAACTCAATTAATCTTAATTGACCCCATAACCAAAGCACAAAGTGAGCTGGATGGATGGTGGCTGATGATTAGCTTGACTAGTTGGCTGGTAACTAGCATGACTGGTTGGCTGGTTGGTGACTGGCTGACTGGTTGGCTGGTTTGTGGACTGGTGACTAAGCTGACTTAGCCTTGATTCCTAATAGGCCCTACAAGTAAGTGCTTTGTCCTCTCATGAAAAACTAGATTTGCTACAATATGCAATGGTTATCACAATACAAAATTGGTGTTTTGGCTATTTGGATCTTTAAATCATTAAGTAAGTATATGATCCACTTTAGTTCACATGCAGCAATTGCAAGTGCCTTATATTCAGCTTCTGAAGATGACATTGCCATAATTTATTTCTTCTTAGATTTCCAACTAATAAGTTACTCTCCCAAAAAGAAACAATTTCTTGAGATTGACTTTCTGGTATCCTTGCAAGTTTCTCGATCTACATCACTAAAATCGTTGAGCTTTAGTTCTAAATTCCTTGAGAAAAATAGTACTTTAGTTGGCGATTTCTTGTCACGACCTGATAACTGACACCATGACCAGCGCACTAGTGAATACTCCTAACTATATAGTTCCATTTTGAGTTTCTCTCTAACTATATGATAGTCTATGTCTAAGTGCTTTGTCCTCTCATGAAAAACTATATTTGGTACAATATGCAATGGTTATCACAATACAAAATTGGTGTTTTGGCTATTTGGATCTTTAAATCATTAAGTAAGTATATGATCCACTTTAGTTCACATGCGGCAATTGCAAGTGCCTTATATTCAGCTTCTAAAGATGACATTGCCACAGTTGATTGCTTCTTAGATTTCCAACTAATAAGTGACTCTCGCAAAAAGAAACAATTTCTTGAGATTGACTTTCTGGTATCCTTGCAAGTTTCTCGATCTACATCATTAAAATCGTTGAGCTTTAGTTCTAAATTCCTTGAGAAAAATAGCAATTTAGTTGGTGATTTCTTGTCACGACCTGATAATTGACACCATGACCAGCGCACTGGTGAATACTCCTAGTCTGGCAAGCCTATCGACGAACTTAACTATTAAGCAATTAAATAATATTTCTCAAATTTTCAACAAACAAAAATTTCTCGAAATTTCGACAAAGTATTATCTATAATTTCAACGTTTTCAAATATAAAGATTTTGTTCAATTATTTCATCCAATCAATATTTCAAAAGATCAAATCTAACACTTCAATACATTCCACAATTATTTTTTAGACTGAAAATAACTGCATAATACATATAGACTCAAAAGATTCATAACAAAAGGACCGTCAATCAAGGAGGTCTACCAAAAAATGTGATTGATACTTGAATCTACTAAAATTTTGCTACTCGGCTGCTTGTGAATCTAAAAAACAAAATAAACAACATGAAAAGGCAAGTCACAAAGATTTAGTGAGGAGACAACAACCACCACCAACTATAAGCGAACACAGAAAGGCATGAATAATCATTTTACAATCTTGTGGCAATTATGCTAAACAATACTACCTTAAGTATAGATAATTCTCAATAAAGTATACACATGATAAAATCATTAAACTTGTAAATTTAACCGTTCAAGTAGAAATGTTTAAAATCCAATTCATTAAAGAGGTGGAATCAAAATGAGCAACCTTAAAAGGGGTAATCGAAAACTAACATGTAAAAACATAAATTTTTAAGAACCAAGAGGCGGTTTCATCTCACTGATAACTCTCTCCTTCTAAGGGTGACATTTCCCTTAGGGAAGGCTCTATCTAACAGATAGTCCTTTCCTCTTAATCCCGCAACGCATCAATTAGGGAGCTTACATCTCGTTTATAGTCCTCTCCTCCTAAGGATGACATCCCTCACAAGAGTGGCTCCATCTAACTGGTAAATCTCCTCAATCAAAATGATGTAACTAGGTGCACCTAATCCTCGTTAACGATTTCGTAATTGTAACAACAATTTTTCAAACAAACATTTCAGAATCATATTCCTCATCACAATTTATGGAAAACATATAATCATACGTCTGTCACTTTGATATTTAAATACTTTATAGCTCATAAATGTGTTAGATTAGAAACATATTATATACCAAATACCATGAAAGTAAATAAAGGAGGAAACGGAAAAAAATCAAAGATTGTTTTCCTTAATTTTTAAATAATTACTTTAACATAGAAAACATGTAAAATAATAATCATAGTATAATATAAATATGTGATGATGATTGTCGTCTACTCATAACTATGAAGAATCAACTAAGTTTGCTCTCCAACAACTCCATGAGGAGTAAGCAGAACCTCATATGAAAAATTTGAGCATAAAAATATTTTCAAGACTTTATAAAATCATTCTAAAGATTTACTAACCATAGGAAACCATAAAAAAGTCCTTAAAATCTACTCTAAGCACCAAAATAGGTTTTTAAACAAAACTACATTTTTATAGAGATGCATTCTTAGCATTGAATTGTGTATTTATCTCAAAGAGTCTCAACAAGCAACTTTCAAGGAATGGTTACTCTTCTACTTCCTTAAATCACTAATCCTAACCTCAAAATCCTATCTCCAAGAGCATTTATTAAAAGTATGAGAGGCTTTGCTTTTGAAAATGTTAAATTTCTCTAATGGTTCAAGGATTTATGGTATTAATTTATGATGTGAGGTGAGAGGAGAAATGGGGTGGAGGAGCATATGAACCGAGAGAAGAAAATGAGGAAGAGAGAGAAAGGCAGTAGGAAAAAGGAAAAAGATTTGGGGGTAGGTATTGTGTTTGTTAATTTGTGTGTGTGTGGTTCTTTTTTCTCTGCTTTTTTTAAAGTAAAACAATGCGTTTCATTTCTTGAAGTATCTACGAACTCGAGTTGCTTCTTTGTAATGAATCTTGGTTGGATTTGACATAAACTGGCTAAATTGTTGGACTGAAAATGTGATGTCTGGTCTAGTTATTTCTAGGTACAGTAATCTGCCAATAAGTCTTTTTGTATTCTGATGCATCTGTGCTAAGTGAGTTGTCTGCCTGTTGGTGTTTTAAGTTGTAATCCATTGGAGTGTTGACTAGTTTGCATCCTATCATACTTGTGTCATTGAGAAGATTCAAGCAATATTTCCTTTGACAAATGGATATCCCTTATGTGATTGGGCCACTTCAATGCTTATGAAGAATTTGAGAGGTCCAATATCATTGATTCCAAATTCTTTGTGTGGAACTCCCTTAATGACTAGAAACTATGACATATCATTTCCAACTAAAATGACATCATCCACATAGATGGCTAGTGCAGTGAATGATTGATTATTCCTTGAGTTTGGTGAACAAAGAATGGGCTAAATTAGCTTGATGAAATCCTGCCCTGACCATAATTGTGAGTAACTTCTCATGCCATTTTTTGCTAGTATGCTTAAGACCATATAAATATTTTGTTAGTTACGAACTGGATTTGACAGTTTAGAAGTCATACCTGGAGGAACTGTCATATTGACATCCTCATGTAAGTCCCCATGAAGGAAAGCATTATCTATGTTCAATTGATGCAAGTGCTAGTTATGAATTGGCCAAAGCTAATAGGGTTCTAATTTTTGTGATCTTTGTTACTGGACTAAAAGTGTCATAGTAATCTAGTCCATCCCTTTGGTTGTAACCTTTTATGACCAATCTAGCCTTATATCTATCAATGGACCCATCAGATTTCCTCTTGATTTTGTAGACTCATTTGTTCCAAATAGGTTTGGTCCCATGTGGAAAAGTTACTAAGGTACAAGTGTTATTGGACTAAAGAGCTTTCAGTTTTTCTTGCATTGCTTTGTTTCGGTTCTCAAACTGATTTGCTTCAGCTTGATAAACTAAAATTATGTGGCAAAGGTGAAAAGTTGGCATAAGAAACATAATTATATGAGAAAATGGGAAGAAAATGGAAAACGGGAAAACCATTCTCATATGAAAATGGGAGAACATTTTTGTACATTTAATTTTTTTTTACAAAGTATTATATGTTTGTGAGAAAAGCTTACACCACTAGTTTTAGTGACAAATAAAAAATATCACAAAATCTGATTGTCACCATAGATATTTTTTTGGGTAGTGAAATAGGAGTATGCATCCTATTAATAAGGTGGAAAACATGAGCAATGGAATAAGACCAAAATGTCTTAGGCAAGTTTGATTGAAAAAGAAGTCCTCGTGCAACATTCAATATGTATTGATGTTTCCTTTCAACCCTACCATTCTATTGAGGGTTCTCAACACATGTTGTTTGGTGCACTATGCCTTTACCAGAAAAGTAATCATGCATCATAAATTTCAAACCATTATCAGTTCTAATGACTTCGATCTTAGTATTAAATTGATTTTTGACCATCTTTTGAAAATTTTGAATGTGCCCTCTTGTCTTAAACTTATCTTTCATGAAAATCGCCCATAAGTATATAGTGCAACCATCAAGAATAGTTAGAAAAATACTTATAAGGTTGTCTAGATTGAACATAAAATGGGCCCCATGTGTCAACATGAATCAAATCAAAAGGATTGGTAGCATTACTATCAGTGTAAACATATGGTAATCTTCCTTTGCTTAGAATAGTGACAAACATCACAAATATGTTCATTACAAATAACATAAGGCAATTTTTGTTAAGAATTCTAATACATTTGTAAGGAGCATGCCCTAAACGAAAATGCCATAAAGTTGAATTTGGTATAGTCATATACTTCACATTATTTACAAAACAACTAAGATTGAAATATTTAAACTCTTAAAACCTTTGTTAGTGATAAGTGCCAAATTTACCTAATTTTCCATAATCTTTTGGGCACTTATATGTTTAAAATGTTTAAGATATATGTTAAATTATCCCTTAATAGGTTATTTTAGTAAGTAGTTAGTTTTTATATAAATATTATGTTAAATGTTAATTATAAGTATTAATTACTTTGTGTTTAATTGTAGAAGGAATATCAAAGTGGTCCAAGCAAAGGAAAAGCAAAAAGCCAAAGTTGAAGAACTTGGCTTAAGCCAAAACAGGCTGGCTTAAGCCAGAATGATGCTGAAAGCAAAACCAGAAGGACCTCTTAAGCCAAAGCGTAGCTGGCTTAAACGAAAATGAGGCAAAGACATGGATTTTGAAGAACCTAGTTGGCTTAAGCCATATATTTTCTTGCTTATGCGGACAACCTTTCCTAAGCATGAAGAAACATGTTGGCTTAAGCCAGATTGGCCTGGCTTAAGCGAGACGATCAACTCATTTCCTTTAAAAACACACAGACAAATTTCCAAAAGAGAGACTTACTGAGTTGGAAAAAGGAATCAAGAGAAAAGACAGAGAAAAAAATTGGTTGCTTGATTGGGGATCAACCGAAGAGCTGGAATCGTTCCCGAGACATCACGAAGCTGTCCTTTATTCTTAGATCTTCGCTTTAAGCTTGAAAGTATCCATGGCTATGGATTGCTAACTTTCTTTTGTTGGGATTGGATGTTACACTTTAACTTTGATGTATCTAATTTGATTTCTATATACAGATATCTGTTTCTATGCGATGATTTCAATGATTTAATCTTATTCTTCATACATGTTTTAGCTTGAACACCTAAGGCATGAATTTAGATTTGATATGTGAGTGAGAACTACATGTTTAAGTCGGACTTAGATTATCTCATCTAACAAGCTTGATTGCTAGAGATAGAATTAAGTCTGTTTGTCAATTTACATCTGAACTCATTACGGTTATCCTTTTTAATTATGTGAGAGATCGGTAATTAGATTAGGGAATTGTTAATCTTCTCATGTAAGAAATTTATGAGATAGATAAGAACTGATGTAATGAAATTAAGCATAGAACATGATTTGTATGTTGAATCAATAGGATACCGAAGAGTTAATAGATGAAATCCAATTGCAACAGTTTTCTTAGTGTTTTAAATCATTTTGTCTTATTGCTTATGTTACATTTCAATCTGGTTACCGAAACAATCATCCAAATACTTGAAAACTTATTGCTCGAGTGATTCATTAGAGACTGGCATTGTATTTTCAATTCCCTGTGGATACGATACAACCCTTTTGCTATACTATAATTGAATCTTGAGGGATTTGAAAGTAGATTGGTAAAAAAACTTTCATAAAAATGGCGCCGTTGCCGGGGAATTGCGTCTAAATACAAAAACATTGCTTTAGTTTTTATCTTAAGCAATCGTGAATATAGTACATAGTTTTATTTACATTTTGATTATCTTGTTAACTAATCCTCTTGACTAGATTTGTGTTATCTTTCTGTTTATGCGAGGTAGGATTCCAGCTGATCAACTTTTGTTCGACCCAGAAATAGAGAAAACAGCTAGGAAAAATAATAGCAAAGCAAGGAAGAGAAAACAACTGGCTAAGCAGAGAAGGGAGCAAGAAGCAACTTTTATCTCAAGTTCTTCTACAAACCAATATACAACAATGGCTGCAGAAGAACCAGAAAATGGAGCACCAACCAATGGTGGCAATGATGCAGGCTTTGTCAATTTCACACCAAGGAATACAATCAGAATTGGCAGACCGACAGTAAATCTAAGGCCACCTGAAATGAAGATTGGATTGGTACAACTGATGTATACCAATCCTTTCACTGGTTTGGATCATGAGGATCCCTACACACATCTTATAAAGTTCTATGAACTTTGTGGTACTGCTGGTGTAATAGAGACTGAGGAAGAAGCTGTATTTTTTAGGCTCTTCCCTTTGACCCTCATTGGAAAAGCTAAGGAGTGGTTTCTTGATCAACCACAACAAATTCTATTTGATTGGAATCAACTGGAGGAGAAATTCATGGCTAGGTATTTTCCTCAATCAAAATTTATGGATTTTAAAACTACTATTTCTACTTTCTCTCATATTGCAGGTGAAAGTTTATGTGAAACCTGGGAGAGGTACAAATCAATGTTGAGGAAGTGTCCAAACCATGGATTCGATGCAAAGACACAAATCGATATTTTCAGAAATGGCTTACTCTAGCAACACAAGTTGATCCTAGATGCCACAACTGGAGGATATTTGATAGCTAAATCTTCAACAGAAGCCATTGATATAATTGAGTCTATGGCCATCAATGATCAACAGGGCCAACACCACAGAGGTCCAACAAAAATAGGCATGATAGAGCTTGCAGGGAATGATGCAATCTTAGCATAAAACAAGCTTTTGCAACAACATAAGGAGGAAATGACAAAGCAATTGGCAAATCTTCCTAAACATTTGAAGGAGGTGCAGGAATCATCATCCAGTAGGCAGGTAAACAGATGTGATGTGTGTACACGTGATCATCCTACAAGTTATTGTGAGCTCAAAGAGGAGGAAGTTCAGTACATGTCCAATTAGCCAAGGCAATGTCAATATCAGAACAACTACTCTAGGGGAACCAACCAAAATTTCAACCAACCTTGGAGGCAGGATGTCGGACCTTCTTCTAATAGGCCACCACCATATATGAACCAACAGTATCAACAACCACCACAGGATCAGACTTCAAAATTGGAGGACACATTGACTCAATATGCAGATGTCGATGGCTAACCAAAAGAATATTGATGCGTCCATCAAGAATTTGGAGATCCAGGTGGGCCAATTAGCAAAATAGTTGGTAGTGTTGGAACCAAGTTGGTTCTTTCAAATAAAGTTTTGATGTTAACAAAAGTATTTTATGAAAATCATATTTTGACTTAGAAGAAGAATGAAAAATCAAAGGATATGAAAAATAAGAGGATGACGTCACTAGAGGATGAAGTCACCAGATGATGTCATAAGAGGATGATGTCAGCAGAAGATACAAATCAGAAGCAGAAGATGTCATCAGAGGATGACGTCACCAGAAGATAAAAATGCCACCCGAAGATACGGCCAGAAGATATCACTAGAGGATACATCTAGAGGATGTCATCAGAGGATTCATCCAGAGGATGCACCTAGAGGATACCAGAGGATACGTCCATAGGATACCACCAGAGGAACCCATTAGAAGCAAGAATCAGAGGATGACATCAACGAAAAACATTAGAGGATATCATCAATTAGAGGATATCATCAGAGGGAAGAAACAATGACATCATCAAAGGATATTACTCTTGGCCCAAATCAGAAGGAAGCAGAGGAAGGAGACTTGGTCCAGACCAGAAGGAAGCATGTCCAGAAGGAGACTTGGTCCAGACCAGAAGTCAGACTTGGTCCAGACCAGAAGATAGCATGGTCCAGAACAGAAGACTTGGTCCAGACCAGAAGATAGCATGGTCAAGAACAGAAGACTTGATCCAGATCAGAAGATCACACAGTCTAGATCATGAGACATAATGGTACAGATCAGATCACATGGTCTAGATCAGTAGATCAGACGGTCCAGAATTTAAATCATGATGCAGATCAGTGAAGACTTGATTAAAATTCGAAGAAGACTTGATTGAATTTTGATAGAAATTTGATCAAAGTATTAAGGAGATTTGATTCAAAAATCATTGAAGACTTGAAGGAAATTCGAATAAAATCTGAAGCTAAAATATACGGTCTGAAATTAAGAGAAACATGATTGGTCAACAAAATTTTCAAATGAAATCTGAAGCTAAAAGATACGTTTTGAAATTAAGAGAAACCGGATTGACCAATAGAATTTTCAAAGGAAATCCGAGCAAGATTTATCTCGAATTTAAGCTTGGGCAAAGCCCTAATTGCAGCTATAAAAGGAGGCTTCTAGCAGCAGCATTAGGCATCGAGAAATAGAAGAACTCAAGCATAAAATCCAGATTCATTTTAGAGTTCAAATTGATCGAAAACACAAGAACTCAAGCTTCAATTCAAAGTAATCCGAGAGTTCAAAAGAGAGAAACACTTGAGTGCAAAAGAAATATTCTCCAAGTCATTTTTCGAGAGTGAAATTTAGTGCAACAATTAGCTTTCCAGAAGCAACAAAAGAGTGTGAAAGTCATTGCAACAATTAGCTTTCCACATGCAACTTTGTAAAGTTCCAAACCCTTGTAATCAAACCCGTTAGAGGTGTAGATTCCTTCTTCAATCTGGGGTTGTCAGATTGGTAGGAGAAGAATTCACTTGTAGGGTCAAGGTGTTGTTATCGTTCCTCAAAAGTCTGGGGTTGTCAGATTGTTTGGGAAGACTGACTTAGAGGGTCAGGTGTTATAATTCAAAGTGTTTTGAATTAGTGGATTGAAGCCTTCAGAGTGAAGGGACTGGATGTAGCCAAGTTAATGGTGAACCAGGATAAATCAATGTGTTCTTATGTTGTTATTATCCGTTGCTAAGTTTGATTATTTATTCATCATTTCTTCTGGTCTGGACTTGGTTTCATACTCTCGACCATGCTATCTTCTTGTCTGGGCCAAATCTAGATAAAATCTCTTGTTCTTGACTAATTAATTTATGCTCTGATTAAGTCTGGATCAAGTCTGGACTGATTATCATTTCACTGCCAAGTTATCTTCTGGTCAGAATAAATTTTGGACCAAGTCTGACTTTTGATTCCTTTTGGTCTGGAACAAGTCTCCTACTGGCAGGCTTCCTTCTGGTGTAGTCCAGGTCTCCTTCTGGACTCTGCTTCCTTCTGATATGGGCCAAGAAAGATATCCTTTGGTGGTGTTTTGACATCCTGGTGTATCCTCTAGTACCTTTAGGATGCATCCTCTAGTACCTTCTGGATGCATTATCTGGTGTCTTCTGGAGGTGTATCCACTGGTCTAATTTTATCTTCTGGTAACTCATCTTCTACCTCTGGTGACTTCATCTTCTGCCTCTGATAACTTCATCTTATAGTGACTTTTTGTTCTACTTTTCAACTCCTTCTTAAATCACCCTTTCTTTTCTTTTCTTCTCCTCTCCTGTTCAACTCCTTATATTTTCTCTTTATTTTTCTCTCTCCCTGTTTCTTCTCCTTTTCAACTCCTTCTCTTTTCACTCTTTCTGTTTCTCTCTTTATTTTTCTCTCTCCGTGTTTCTTCTCCTTTTCAACTCCTTCTCTTTTCATCTCTTTCTTTTTCGCTCCTCTTTTTTTTTTATCTCTCCTTTTCTACTTATTTCTCCTTTCTCTCTCTCTCTCCCCCCTTTTTGTCATCAGCCAAAAAAGAGGTTCTACTATTTTTGTATTTTTTTTTCTTTTTACAAATCACAGAAAGTAAAAATAGAAAAATAAAAAACATAAAGTAAAATTACAAGAAAATTAAAAACTCCTAAGATGACTACTTGAGCTAGTCAAATATGGAGATAATGTTGAGATGCTTCATGATGAACTCGAACCTATCTTCAGGTAATGCTTTGGTGAAGATATCAGCCCATTGATGATCAGTGTCCACAAATTGGATGCTTAAAGTCCCTTTTTGAACATGGTCCCTAATGAAATGGTGTTTTATTTCAATGTGTTTGGATCTAGATTGTAAGATCGGGTTCTTGGTTAAGTTTATAGCTGAAGTGTTATCACAAAACAAAGGGATATTGGTTTCAAAGATGTTGTAATCTTCAAGTTGATGTTTCATCCAGATCAATTGTGAGCTGCATCCTGCTGCTGATATATACTTAGCTTCATCTGTTGACATGGCAATGGTGCTTTGTCTTTTGCTTGACCAAGAGATCAAATTATCAACTAAGAAAGTGCAGTTGCCACTTGTACTTTTCCTTTCCAACTTGTCTCTAGCATAGTCGGAATCACAAAAACCTCTTAGTTTGTAGGTGGGGGTTTTCTTGTATAACAAGGTAAGGTTGGTGGTTCCTTTAAGGTATCTCAAAATTCGTTTGACAGCAGATAAATGGGATTCCCTAGGGTCAGCTTGAAAACGGGCACAGACACAAACACTAAACAAAATGTTAGGTCTAGAAGCAGTTAAATAAAGAAGGGATCCAATCATACCTCTGTATGTTTTCTGGTCTACCTTTTGGCTGGTTTCATCTTTCTTAAGTGAGTAGGTTGGGTGCATGGGGGTGGCCATAGGCTTACAGTCACTCATTTTGAACTTTTTAAGATGTTTTTTAGTGTATTTAAATTGGTGAATGAGTATACCTGATTTACCTTGGTGAATCTGAATTCCCAGGAAGAACTTAAGTTCTCCCATCATGCTCATTTGGAACTCTTTCTGCATTAGGTCAGAGAACTCCTTGCACAAAGTGCCATTAGTAGATCCAAAGATGATATCATCAACATAAACTTGAATAATCAAAATATCATTTTTAATGGATTTCCTAAATAGAGTATTATCAATCTGGCCTATATGAAATTCATTCTTAAGCAGAAAGTTACTAAGTCTTTCATACCATGCCCTTGGTGCTTGTTTTAAACCATATAAAGATTTTTTAAGTTTAAAAACATGGTTTGGAAAATCATAATTTTCAAATCGAGGGGGCTGTTTGACATAGACTTCCTCACTTATATAGCCATTTAAGAATGCACTTTTAACATCCATTTGATACAGAATTATATCATGATTAGCAGCAAATGATAAAAGAATTCTAATTGCTTCTAACTTGGCCACTGGAGAAAAAGTTTCAGTGTAATCAATACCTTCCTGTTGACTGTATCCTTGAGCTACAAGTCTGGCTTTGTTCCTTACCACTTCACCTTTTTCATTGAGTTTATTCCTCAACACCCACTTGGTTCCAATAATGTTTTTGTTTGGTTTGGATACCAGATCCCAAACTTCATTCCTTTGAAATTCATTCAGCGCTTCTTGCATTGCAAGTATCCAACCTTCCTCTACCAAAGCTTCATCAACATTGCTTGGTTCAATTGTTGAGAGTAAACCAAACAGACTGGTTTCTCTACTTGATGATCCGGTCATCAATGGTTCTGCTGCACTGCCAATAATGAGAGTTTCTAGACGTGAAGACTTGTACTTCCATCCATTCTTTCCCTCAGACTTGTCTTCATAGTCAGCATGTTCTTCTTCGTTGCTTTCATCTTTATCTCTCTCAGGTTCTGCTTCTGGTCCAGCTTCTGGTTCCTGTGCCTCTGGGTCACCTGCAATTTCCTCATCTTGCTTTGACTTTTCAGAGTCAAGATGTTTATCATCAAACTTTGAAAGACTAAAAAAATCAATCTTATAAACATTATTTTTCCTAATGCCAGTAAACAGAACAGATTTATCAAGTTGACTAACAGCTTTGCATGTTTTCTGGTTAAAGATGACATCATGTTTGCAATCACTTAGTTGACTTATGCTCAAAAGATTATGCTTCAGACCTTTTACTAACAAAACATTTTTAATAGAAAGGGAGGAAGATTTGTTACCAACTGTTCATGTACCAATAATCTGACCTTTCTGGTTTCCTCCAAAGGAAACTTTGCCTCCATTTTTCATGGTCAGATCCAGAAACATAGATTTGTCTCATGTCAAGTGTTTGGAACATCCACTGTCAAGATACCAAGCTTTGTGTTGCTGATCAGACCTTGCTTTTTCTATGTTAGAATCATAGTCAAAGTCAGACTCAGACTCAGCTTCTGTTCGAGCCATCAAAGCCAATTTTGCTTCTGGCCTGTTTGAGCAAATTCCTTGATTCTTCTTTGGTCGATAAACCATGTTCCTCTGATGATTATGAAGGTGCAAACACGAGAAGGAGGGTTGAATTGTGTTTGACTAACTTGAATACTTTTTCTGTTTTTTCAGTTTTAAAACAAAACTTGATGTATGAATAAAACAAAGTTAGTAGCGAATATAAAGTAAAGATAAAAACACAGAATTTTATACTGGTTCACCGTTAACGAGGCTACGTCGAGTCCCTTCACCTTGAAGGATTTCACTAATTTAAAACCTTGAATTACAACAATACCACTGACCCTCCAAGTCAGTCTTCTCAAACAGTCTAACAATCCTAGACTCTTGAGGAATACAGCACCTTGACTTCTTAAGTCAAGTCTTCTCCTACCAATCTGACAACCTCAGATTGTAGAAGGAATTACAACGCCTTGAATATAATTGCCAAGTAATCTGCTACCCCTTCTGACTCCCTCAAACTGTAGACTCTACTTCAACAACTTAGATCTAACACAAGGGAAAGAAAATAACACGAGTGCTTGCTTCTGAAAAGCTGGAACTCACAATTAACCTCACTGAAAACTTGAGTGTTTGCTTTTGGAAGTGTATGACTCTTTTGTGATTTTCGATGCTAAGTATTCTGCCTTGAGCCTCCTTTTATAGATGCAGATTAGGGTCTCTTCCAAGCTTAATTTCGAGCTGTATCTTGCTGGATTCTCATGCAAAAATATCTTGACCAATCAGGCTTCACTTAAATAAAAAACATATCTTTTTAAGCGTCAGATATGCTTTCAAAAATAACTGGCCAATCTTGTCTTTAATTAATTCTGGAACAAATCTTTCTTCCCACCAATAGCTTCTGAACTCCCGTACGACTTCAACTTAATTTTGAATTAAATCCTTTTAATACTTTGATCAAATTTAATTAAATCTCCACCGTTAATCATCATTATTAAATCTGGACCGTTTGATCTTCTGCGCTAGTCCACATCTGGACCATACTAAGTGATCTGCTGTGATCCTCTGATTTCGGCCAGCCCTGGACCACACTTTCTGATCTTCTAATCTCGGCCAACCTGGACTTGCAAATTGATCTGTTGTGATCCTCTGATCTCGGGCAATGCTGGACCACACATTCTGACCATCTAATTTCGGCCAACACTGGGCCATGGTCTGATCTTCTAATCTCGGCCAACACTGGGACGTATACTTAAATCTTGACCATTGATCTGAACCTTTTCCCTCTGATTTGGACCAATTCTGAACTGGGTCTGGATTGAACTGAAATTAAATCTAGACAAATGATATTTCAGTCTGGACATTTTATCTTCTGATTTGGATCAGGTCTGGATAAAATCTGGACATCATTTCTTCTGGTCTGTACATAGTTTCATACCCTGAACCATGCTATCTTCTGGTCTGGGTCATATCTGGATTGAATCTCTTGTTCTGGATTATCTTTTGAAGACTTGTCATGTGTTGCTTACTTGCTTGTATCCTCTAATTTTCCAAGTACTTCTGTTTCTTCTTCTTCTGCTTCTGCTCCCTTTGGTTCTGGTGAACCTGCACTATCTTTATCTTGCTTTGATTTATCAAGATCATGCAGTTTGTCATATAACATAATATAAATCAAATAATTTAAAAATGATCTCAATACAGCCAAACCATTAGTTTTGTTTCTAGTGGTTTCTACTTGTTTTTGAAACCATTGGATTGTTGTTTCTGCTGAAGTGTTCAATTCGTGTGAATCATCTAGTTCCTCTGACAGTTTGATGACCTGCAGAATACTTATCTAGCTTTGATTTTTAAGATCAAGCTTCTTGTTATCATAGTAAACATAAATTTCAAACAATAATAGTATTTACAGCAAGATGTAACCTCTATGTCAACAATTTCAGTTTTACTCTGAAAATCCTCTTGCTTCTGATTTTCAGATTCTGAATTTGTATGTTATGTGATTACATGGTTTGGATAAGGGGATTTGAATTCCCTTCCAGGTTTGTAGTCTTGATGAATCTCACTGGAGTGTTTGAAGAACTCTCTTGACTCTGATTCTTCTCTTTCTGCTTTGGCTGATACACCATGTTCCTCTGATGATTCTGGAACATGTTTTGGTTATGGTAACTTTGATGAATCTAGTGATTCTGATAACCTTGATGGTTCTGGTGATTTGGATGATTCTGATAATTCATGTTCTGGTTCTGGTTCCAGTACTGATTCTGATTCTGGTTCCAGTTCCTGTGCCTCTGATACTGGTTCCAATTATGGTTCTGGTTCCAGTTCCTGTTCTGATTCTGGTTCCAGCGTTGGTTCTGGTTCCAGTTCCTGTACCTCTGATACTGGTTCCAGTTCCTGTACCTCTGATACTGGTTCCAGTTCTGATTCTGGTTCCAGTTCCTGTTCTGATTCGTGTGATATGTATGATTTCTTTGATATTTCCTGTTTCTCCTATGGTTCTGGTTCTGATAGGTATTGTGTTGACCAGTTCTTCTTCTACCAGAGTCCATTGGCTTGTGTTTGGTAGATGTTGGAACATAAACCTTCTTCTGCTTGTGCATTGCCAACATCCATTGTCCAGGCACCATTGTTGGTGTCTCTTTCTGGTTGCTCAGAATATCTGCAACATAGACAATTTGATCTTTTGGTACCCAGAATTGATTGGGTCCAGGTTTGTTAGTCTTAACAGCTCTCTGATCTTGTTCAGATTTTACCATTGGACAAGATAGTTCAGAGTGACCTTTCTTAGCACAAATAATGCATAAAATATCAGAATGAACAGCTTTGCTTTCAGCAATCGTTTATGTAAAACCAAGACCTCCCTTTCCAGTGTTATTGTTTCCATAAATCATAGATGCATATTTACTTCTTTCCATTTCATTGGAAATAAAGTTTTGAAAAAATTGCTCATGCATATCAGATTCACAAACAGTTTTGGAAGTGGAACAAATATTACTTTTGAGAGTTTGGTTTTCAGATTTGAGTCTTGCAACTTCAGTTTTAAAATCCTTGTTTTCAGTTGCATACTCAGAATTTCGTTTTTAAAACTTGGACTTCTTTGGTTAGATTTTTCTTATATTCCCTAAGAGTTTTCAGTTTTAAAGAAATCTTATTGTTTGAATTTAAAAAGTCTTTTAAAGCCTCAATTAATTCAGATCTAGTGAGATCAAAAAATACCTCACTGTCTTCATCTTCTGATTTTGTTCCAGAGCCTGAGCCGTATCTAGAGCTTGAGTTGGTATGAGCCATCAGAGCCAGAATTGCTCCCTCTGATGTGCTTCCAGACTTGCTTGAATGATTGCTTCGATCATTCTTCCTTTTGCCTGCTTTCCTTCTTGAAATCGTGCCTCTATGAAGTCCAGAGGCAGACCTGATGTGTTCCATCTTTGCTGTGTCTGCCTCTTCTTCATCAGATGATTCTTCCTCTGATTCTGTTGCATCCCAGGCTGCCATCAGACCATTCTTTCTAAATCTGGAACTCTTCTTGTGTTGTTAGCCTTTGTCCAGGTTCATTGCATCCATAACAGACAATACTCTTCTTATCAGATTCTTCCTTTCCTTTGTTGTTATGTTTCTTCTTGAAGCTTCTTCTCTTCCTGTTTTCCCATATCTTAACCATCTGTTTGGTTAAGTAAGCCATATCATCACAGTCACTGTCGCTATCCTCTAATTCTGATGCTGCCCTTGCAGCTTTCTTCTATTTCAACTTCAGAGCCAGATTCTTCTTATTTGGTTCATCTACTTCTAGTTCTATTTCATGAGACCTGAGTGAGTTGATAAGATCTTCAAGTTTTAAGTTGTTCAGATCTTTGGCTTGCTGAACTGCAGTAACCATTGGTCTCCACTTGGTTGGTAAGCTTCTTAGAATCTTCTTGACATGATCTGCTGTTGTGTAGCTTTTCTTCAAGACCTTCAGTCCAGATATCAAAGTCTGGAATCTGCAGAACATTCCATCAATGTTTTCATCATCTTCCATCTTGAACATCTCATACTGTTTGACCAGTATGTTAGCCATTGCTTCTTGAACCTACTGGCTTCTTTCATAGGTCAGAACCAGACTGTCGAATATGCTCTTTGCTATTTCTTTATCTGTGCATCTGTCAAATTCCTTGAATGTGATGGCACTGATCATGATGTTTCTAGACTTGTGATGCAGTTTGAATAATTTGCTTTGGTCTGGTTTCATATCTTCCATGACCAGTTCTTTAGTTAGATCTCCTGGAACAGTAGGTGTAGTGTATCCTTTGACTACCATCTTCCATAATTCAGGATCTTGAGATATGAAGAAACTTCTCATTTTGTCCTTCCAATACTCAACTCTTTCTCCATCAAACAATGGTGGTCTGTTGATGTTGCCTCCGAATTCTATTGACATGTTGAAGCCCTTTGGACCTTTCCTCAAACATTGTTAAGTGCTCAGCCTTGAGACCGAGCTCTGATGCCAATTGAAGGTGCAAACACGAGAAGGGGGTTGAATTGTGTTTGACTAACATAAATACTTTTTCCTGTTTTTGCAGTTTTAAAACAAAACTTGATGTGTCAATAAAACAGAGTTAGCAGCGGATATAAAGTAAAGATAAAAACACAGAATTTTATATTGGTTCACCGTTAACGAGGCTACGTCTATTTCCTTCACCTTGAAGGATTTCACTAATTCAAACCTTGAATTACAACCATTCCACTGACCCTCCAAGTCAGTCTTCTCAAATAGTCTAACAATCCTAGACTCTTGAGGAATACAGCACCTTGACTTCTTAAGTCAAGTCTTCTCCTACCAATCTGACAACCCCAGATTGTAGAAGGAATAAAATCTCCTTGAATCTAATTGCCAAGTAATCTGCTACCCTTCAGACTCCCTCAGATTGTAGACTCTACTTCAACAACTTAGATCTCACACAAGGGAAAGAAAAACACGAGTGCTTGCTTCTGGAAAGCTGGAACTCACAATTAACCTCACTGAAAACTTGAGTGTTTACTTTGGAAGTGTATGACTCTTTTGTGATTTTCGATGCTAAGTATTATGCCTTGAGCCTCCTTTTATAGATGCAGATTAGGGTCTCTTCCAAGCTTAATTTCGAGCTGTATCTTGTTGGATTCTCTTGCAAAAATATCTTGACCAATCGGGCTTCACTTTAATAAAAAAAACATATCTTTTTAAGCTTCAGATTTTCTTTCAAAAATAACTGGCCAATCATGTCTTTAATTAATTATGGAGTAAATCTTTCTTCTCGCCAATAGCTTCTGAACTCCCATACGACTTCAACTTAATTTTGAATCAAATCCTTTTAATACTTTGATCAAATTTAATTAAATCTCCACTGTTGATCATCATGATTAAATCTAGATCGTTTGATCTTCTGCGCTGGTCCACATATGGACCATACTAAGTGATCTGCTGTGATCCTCTGATTTCGGCCAGCCTTGGACCACACTTTCTAATCTTCTGATCTTGGCCAACCTTGACTAGCAAATTGATCTACTGTGATCCTCTGATCTCGGCCAATGCTGGACCATTCATTATGACCTTCTAATTTCGGCCAACATTGGGCCATGGTTTGATCTTCTGATCTCGGCCAACACTGGGCCATATTCTTAAATCAGGACCATTTATCTGAACCTTTTCCTCTAATCTAGACCAATTCTGAACTGGGTCTGGATTGAACTGAAATCAAATCTGGACAAATAATATTTCAGTATGGAGATTTTACCTTCTGATTTGGAACAGGTATGGATCAAATCTGGACATCATTTCTTCTGGTCTGAACTTAGTTTCATACCCTGGACCATGCTATCTTCTGGTCTGGGTCAAATCTGGATTGAATCTCTTGTTCTGGACCCATTAATTTATCCTCTGATTAAGTCTGGATCAAGTCTGTATCTTCTGGTCTGGGTCAAATCTGGATTGAATCTCTTGTTCTGGAACCATTAATTTATCCTCTGATTAAGTCTGGATCAAGTTTGGGTTGTTTATCATTTCACTACCAGGCCATCTTCTGGTCATAATAACTTCTAGTTATAATAACTTCTGGTCTAAGTCTGACTAATGATTCCTTCTGGTCTGGATCAAGTCTCCCTCTGGCAGGCTTCCTTCTGGTCTGGTCCAGGTCTCCTTCTGACTTTGCTTCCTTCTGATCTGGGCCAACAAAGATATCCTCTGGTACTTTCAGGATGCATCCTCTAGTATCTTCTGGATGCATTATCTGGTGTCTTCATCTTCTGCCTCTGGAAACTTCATCTTTTGGTGGCATTTAATGTAATAATTCAAGGTACAAAATAAGATTACATGGAGTGCTTTTGTAAACATCAAAATCCTAAGTACTTAGAACCAACTTGGTTCCAACAAACAGTGGTGGTCTGTTGATGTTGCATCCAAAATCATCTTTGGATTCTGCCATGTTGTTGACCCCTTGGACCTTTCCTCAAACACTAGTTAAGTGCTCAGCCTTGAGACTGAACTCTGATGCCAATTGACGGTGCAAACACGAGAATGGGGGTTGAATTGTGTTTGACTAACTTGAATACTTTTTCTGTTTTTTGCAGTTTTATAACAAAACCTGATGTATGAATCAAACAGAGTGAGCAACGGATATAAAGTAAAAATAAAAACACAGAATTTTATACTGGTTCACTGTTAACGAGGCTACGTCCAGTCCCTTCACTTTGAAGGACTTCTGTAAGACCCTTAAATTTAAAATGAAAATTTTGGAATTAATATTAAGTGTATTTTGGGGATATTTGTAAAATATTTAATATATGTATGTTTTGAGTGAATATATATATATATATATAAATATTTATTTTGGAAGATGAATTAAGATTATTGGATGAAGAATAAATTAATTTAATTACGAGTAATTAAATTATCGGACAGTTAATTAAGGGATTATCTGCTAATTGCGACAAGACTGGTTAAGTGCTGAGGATCAGACAAGTGTCGGGTGAGGTGGCACCCACACAAGCCTATATATAGGATTGAGAAGGAAGGGTAAAGTCAGAAACCCATTCCTCCTCCCTTACTGCATGTAACAGTGCTCACCTTCCCCCTTCTCCCATTCTGATTTCTGTTTTACGAACAAAAAAAAAGGGAGTTACTCAAAAGTGATATTACTTGGAAATCCAAGCACCAAACCAGAAAACCCCCAGAACAAAAGTTGTTCTCCTCATCATTACGGAACTAGAGAACCCATTTTCATAGCAGCGAACGCAAGCGGGAGTTTCGCCAATTTTTGACGCAGAAACGTGAACAGTAGCAGAAACGCAACAAGGGTAAGGGCACCTTCCACTTTCTAGTTGCATTTTAGGATTGTCAATGTATGTTTGAGGTGTGATCATATTTGAGTTTCAGTTTTGAAAAACGAAACTGTTTTGCATGACATTTTGAAAGATGAAAAAATGCATCCTGTTGAGGTTTTAAGAATCTGTGATGTGCTGTTTTGGGTGGTTATCTCAATGCTGTTTTGTTTCTGTGGGAAAGTTGAAAAATGTCTTGCATGTTATTCTGAAGATGATCAAAATGCATATTTATAAAACTGTGTGCTGGTTGTTATAAAATGCGAAAATGCACTATGTTGGTGTTTTGGTGTATTTGATGCTTGCTGTTTGGCAGAATGTATTAATGTTGTTCTGTTTGTGTGAGAAAACTAGAAGTGCTTTGCATGTTATTGTGGTGGTGTGAGAATACTGGAAAATGTTGTTCTGTTTTGTTGTGATTGACAATCTGTTTTGGGTGATTCTGGTGTTGCTGATGTTTTCAAAAGAAAAGGGATTTTAAATGATGAAAGTGTTTTTCTGGAAAAGTTGTTATTGATGAAAAATGCCTGAGTTTTGTGGTTCAAAAGGATGTTGAATCTGTTTTGGTGTTTTGTTGATTTTTCAAAGGAAACAGTTTGAAAATGTGTTGAAGTCTCAGGAAAAATTTCACTGAATTCGAAGGTGTATTCGAATACAACATGAGTGTATTCGAATACAGCTTGTCAAGCTTCTGTTTTACTCAAGTTTTCAAACTTGTATTCGAATACGGACCTCTGTATTCGAATAAAGATGAAGGATTTTTGCTTCTGACTTATCATCTGTATTCGACTACGACCCTATCGTATTCGAATACAGAAGTGAAATTTTAACACTGTATTCACATCTGTATTCGACTACGACAGCCTCATATTCAAATACAGGGTGCTGATTTTCACTATTTTTGCTTCTGTATTCGAATACAAGGGAGCTGTATTCAAATACAGAGTCGTGTTTTTCCAGAAAATCAAGTTTCAGACATTGTTTTATAAACTCTAAGTGTTGGGAAACATTTGGAAGGTTTGAAATGATTAAAATGGAGTTTTTGAAATAGTTTTGAAGAGGAGATGATGAGGTTTTGGAAACCTTTAATGATGTTGGAGAAAATGCTGAGTTTACACTGTTTTTGTCTACTGTATTCGAATACAAGTATGCTGTATTCGAATACAGAGTGTTGAATTTGTAGATTTAGCTTCTGTATTCGAATACAATGGAGTTGTATTCGAATACAGATTCGTGTTTTTCAGAAAATCAAAGTTTTAAACATTGTTTTATAAACTTTAAGTGTTGGGGAGTATTTGGGAAGGTTTGTGACAAATTAAAACTGGAATTTTGTGATAGTTTGAAGAGGTGGTGATGAAGCTTTTGAGACTTTGCTGATGTAGTGAAAAATGATGTTTTGTGCACTGGGACTGCCTCTGTATTCGAATACCAGGGAGCTGTATTCGAATACAGAGTGTTAATTCTGCACTGTTTTGGCTTATGTATTCGAATACAGAGGAGCTGTATTCGAATACAGATTCGTATTTTCCAGGAATCTCAGTTTTAAAAACTGTTTTATGAATTTTAAGAGTTGGGGAAAACAGAGGGAAGATTCTTGATGAGTAAGAATGGAGTTTTAAGATGATGTGAAGTGGAAATGATGAGATGTTTGAATGTTTGATTTATGATGTGATGATAATGAAATTGGTTGTGTTGAGATGTTTTGAGAAATGATGGAAAATCATGAATTTTACTGATGTTGCATACTGTTTTCAGTGAATAGAAAACACTGCATATTGATGCATTGCATAGTCAGGTGGTACCCGCGATGGGCCACAGAGTAATGCGTAAACGTGCTGATCTGTTGAGCGATTGCACGAGTGCTGGTCTGTTGAGCGACTGCACTGGTATTGGTCTGTTGAGTGACTGTACCCTAAAATGCGCAAAAACGTGTTGATCTTTTGAGCGATTGCACGAGTGCTGGTCTATTGAGCGACTGCACTGGTACTGATCTGTTGAGCGATTGTACCTGAGTATATGTCAAACGTGCTGGTATGTTGAGCGACTGCACGAGTGCTGGTTTGTTGAGTGACTACACTGGTGCTGATCTGTTGAGCGATTGCACCCTGGTCTTGAGGGCCGTTAAAGTCAAACATATTTAAATTGTGTTGGTCTATTGAGCAACTGCACCTTGGTAATTCCAAGAAGTTGAATACATGAGCATATACATATTGCATCGGGGTGGTTGACCGGTGGGTCACGATTTTGGGTATATGTTGATGATTGGAAATTGTTGTGTGTAAGTACTTTATAAAATCTGAATTTCTGATAAATGATTGTGATTGCTGAAGTGTTGGCTGTACTTACAACATGTTTTCCATATTAATTGGTTGTTGTTTTGAAAAGGCATACATGTCATAAAATTTCAAAATGAGCATATTTATTTATCATCATTGATTATATGTTATACCATGGATGTATTGTTTTGTGATATAAATGCTATGTGTTTATTTGTTAATTTCGGTTGGTGACCCTTTACTATTATTGTGGAATTTGGGGTTTGCCCTCAGATGCCCCCAAACCCATGTTACCCGTGGGTCTCCAGACGACGGAAACGTCGCTCGATTTCATTGATCGTTTCGTGCCTACTACTCTGGTATACGACCCCATCTCAAGCAGGGCCACGTACACGGGGAGATTGAAGAGGACCTGTAGGACTGACAGAGTGGTGCACTATGTGGAGCACTCCTATGCGAGGATTGACTTTCCTGTGCCTTCCCGTTTGGTGTTGGAGGCGCACGGAATTTTTGATGATGCGAAGGAGCCAGCTGGAGGGGTTGAGACGGAGGCCACCGTAGGAGTGGTGACTCCTAACCTAGAGATTGGAGGGGCTATACGTGATTCTGAGGCGGAAGAAAGGAACAAAGAGTCGACGCCAGTAGCAGCTGATATTCCGGGTCCATCTAGGATATCCGATGATTGTTATGAGATTCCGGCACCGCCGAAGCGACCCAGATTGTGCATCGATCTGACTTCAAAGGAGACCGATCCCTCTCTGTATGATGAGGAGGAGGAGGTTACATCGAGGCGAGCGGCGGAGTCGGATGAGACTTGTATGGGATGCAGAGGAAATCCGTGCTACTGTAGCTTTAGTGCATGATCGGTTAGATTTGATGTATAGGATTTTGAGCTAGAAAATGTAATTTGTTTTATTTTGGAAATTATTGTACTACTTTTCCGCTAACACATTTCCGCACTCTGATATTTCCTTTTGAGATTATGACACTACTACCTTTTGAAATATATTGATTTTTATTATTAATTTCCAGAGTTAAGTACTTAGTGATGTTACGATGAAATTATTTAAGTACGTTCATCGATTAAATTACGACGTACCATTTTATGAAATGAATTAAAGGAAATTTTATTTCAATTCTTTTGAAGTAAGGAATTGGAAAGTCATTTTAATTATTTATTTTAAAAAACAAAAAAAAAATACACTCGCGCTGTGTTTTAAACTCGGAGTGTTACAACTTCACTAATTCAAAACCTTGAATTACAACAATACCACTGACCCTCCAAGTGAGTCTTCTCAAACAGTCTAACAATCCTAGACTTTTGAGGAATACAACACCTTGACTTCTCAAGTCAAGTCTTCTCCTGCCAATCTGACAACCCCAGATTGTAGAAGGAATTACAACGCCTTGAATCTAATTGCTAAGTAATCTGATACCCATTCTGACTCCCTCAGATTGTAGACTTTACTTCAACAACTTAGATCTAACACAAGGGAAAGAAAAACACGAGTGCTTGCTTCTGGAAAGTTGAAAGTCACAATTAACCTCACTGAAAACTTGAGTGGTTGCTTCTGGAAGTGTATGATGTTAGGACCAAGTTGGTTCTAAGTCTTAGGATTTTGATGAAATAGAACTGGAAAAAGATGAACCAAAGAAGAAGAAGAATCTGGCTCTGAAGTCGAAACAGAAGAAAGCTACAAGGGCAGCATCAGAATAAGAGGATAGTAACAGTGATGATATGGCTTACTTAACCAAAAAGATGTTTAGATCTGGGAAAACAGGAAGAGGAGAGGTTCCAAGAAGAAACATAAAGATAAGGAAGAATCTGACAAAAAGAAATCATCTGTTATGGATGCAATGAACCTGGACATATCAAGTCAGAATGTCCAAATCTGGAAAAAGGCAAACAGCACAAGAAGAGTTCCAGATTCAGAAAGAAGGGTCTGATGGCTGCCTGGGATGTATAAGAATCAGAAGAAGAATCGTCTGATGAAGAAGAGGCAGAAACAGCAATGAAGGCACACATCAAGTCTGCTTCTGGACCTCATAAAGGCACGAATTCAATAAGGAAAACAAGCAGAAGGAAGAATGATCGAAGCAATCATTCAGACAAGTCTGGAAGCACATCAGAGGAAGCAATTATGTCTCTGATGGCTCATACCAACTCAAGTTCTGGATACAGCTCAGGAACAGAATCAGAAGATGAAGACAGTGAGGTATTTTCTGATCTCTCTAAATCTGAATTAATTGAGACTTTAAAAGACTTGTTAAATGCAAACAATAAGATGTCTTTAAAACTAAAAACTCTTAGGGAAGATAAGAAAAATCTAACCAAAGAAGTCCAAGTTTTAAAGAATCGAAATTCTGAGTATGCAACTGAAAACAAAGATTTTAAAACTGATTTTGCAAGACTCAAGTCTGAAAACTTTCCAGAGAGGTCTTGGTTTTACAGAAACAATTACTGAAAGTAAAGTTGTTCATTCTGATGTTTTATGCATTGTTTGTGCTAAGAAAGGTCACTCTGAACTATCTTGTCCACTGGTAAAATATGAACAAGATCAGAGAGCTGTTAAGACTAACAAACCTGGACCCAATCAGTTCTGGGTACCAAAAGATCAAATTGTCTATGTTGCAGATATTCTGAGCAACCAGAAGGAGACACCAACAATGGTGCCTGGACAATGGATGTTGGCAATGCACAAGCAGAAGAAGGTTTATGTTCCTGCTACAACAAGACAAAGGCAATCTGAGTCTGATGGAAGAAGGTCTAGTCAACTCAACCAGAATCGGAATCAGAACCAAAACTGGAACCAGTATCAGAAGCACAGAAACTGGAACCAGTATCATAGGAATAGGAACCAGAATCAAAACTGGAACCAGTATCAGAAGCACAGAAACTGGAACCAGTTTCATAGGAACAGGAACTGGAACCAGAATCAAAACTGGAACCAGTATTAGAAGCACATAAACTGGAACCACTATCATAGGAACAGGAACTGGAACCAGAATCAGAACTGGAACCAGTATCAGAGACACATGAACTGGAACCAGAATCAACACTGGAACCAGAATCAAAGTCAGTACCAGAACCTGAACAGGTATCAGTATCAAAGGTTGAGGTATGATCATCAGAATTACTTTAATTATCAGAATCAGTATGATTACTAGAATCACCATAAGTTCCAGAATCACCAGAGGAACATGGTGAATCAGCCAAAGCAGAAAGAAAGGAATCAGAATCAGGAGAGTTCTTCAAACACTCCAGTAAGATTCATCAAGACTACAAACCTGGAAGGGAATTCAAATCCCCTCATCCAAACCATGTAATCACAGAACATACAGATTCGGAATCTGAAAATCAGAAGCAAGAGGATTTTCAGAGTAAAACTGAAACTATTGACATAGAGGTTACATCTTGTTGTAAATACTATTATTATTTGATATTTATGTTTACTGTGATAACAAGAAGCTTGATCTTAAAAAATCAAAGCTAGATAAGTATTTTGCAGGTTTTCAAACTGTCAGAAGAACCAGGTGATTCACACGAATTGAATACTTCAGCAGAAACACCATTCCAGTGGGTTCAAAAACAAGCAGAAATCACCAGAAGCAGAATTAATGGTTTGGCTGTATTGAGTTAAATTTTAAATTATTTGATTTGCATTATGTAATATGACAAACTGCTTGATCTTGACAAATCAAAGCAAGATAAAAATAGTGCAGGTTCACCAGAACCAAAGGGAGCAGAAGCAGAAGAAACAGAAGTACCTGGAAAGGTAGAGAATACAAGCAAGTCAGCAACCCATGACAAATCTTCAAAAGATAAATCTGATCAAGTCAGAAACAGCCAAGATAAGCCACAAGAGAAATCTGGATATTTACCAGAATCTGAAGCTGTTATAGATTCACCAGAAGCTGATCTATCAGAATCAGAAGCTGTTACAGATCTTCCAGAACCAGAAGCTGATGCAAACAAAGCAATGTTGATGAGGCTTTGGCAGAGGAAGGTTGGATACTTGCAATGCTTGAAGAGCTGAATGAATTCCAAAGGAATGATGTTTAGGATCTGGTACCCAGACCAAACAAAAACATTATTGGAACCAAGTGGGTGTTCAGGAACAAACTCAACGAAAAAGGTGAAGTGGTAAGGAACAAAGCTAGACTTGTAGCTCAAGGATACAGTCAACACGAAGGTATAGACTACACTGAGACTTTTCCTCCAGTGGCCAGGTTAGAAGCAATTAGAATTCTTTTATCATTTGTTGCTAATCATGATATAATGCTGTACCAAATGGATGTTAAAAGTGCATTCTTAAATGGCTATATAAGTGAGGAAGTCTATGTCAAACAGCCTCCTGGATTTGAAAACTCTGATTTTCCAGATCATGTTTTTAAACTTAAAAAGTCTTTTAATGGCTAAAACAAGCACCAAGGGCATGGTATGACAGACTTAGTAACTTTCTGCTTAAGAATGAATTTAATAGAGGCCATATTGATAATACACTATTTAGGAAATCCATTAAAAATGATATTCTGATTATCCAAGTCTATGTTGATGATATCATATTTGGATCCACTAATGGCACTTTGTGCAAAGAGTTTTCTGACCTAATGCAGAAGGAGTTCCAAATGAGCATGATGGGAGAACTTAAGTTCTTCCTGGGAATTTAGATTCATCAAGGTAAATCAGGTATACTCATTCACCAATCTAAATACACCAAAGAACTTCTTAAAAAGTTCAAGATGAGTGACTGTAAGCCTATGGCCACCCCCATGCACCCAACCTGCTCACTTGAGAAAGATGAAACCAGCCAAAAGGTAGACCAGAAAACATACACAGGTATGATTGGATCCCTTCTTTATTTAATTGATTCTAGACCTAACATATTGTTTAGTGTTTGTGTCTGTGCCCGTTTTCAAGCTGACCCTAGGGAATCCCATTTAACTGCTGTCAAATGAATTCTAAGATACCTTAAAGGAACCACCAACCTTACCTTGTTTTACAAGAAAACCCTCACCTACAAACTAAAAGGTTTCCGTGATTCCGACTATTGTGGAGACAAGCTGGAAAGGAAAAGTACAAGTGGGAACTGCACTTTCTTAGGTGATAACTTGATCTCTTGGTCAAGCAAAAGACAAAGCACAATTGCCATGTCAACAGCTGAAGCTGAGTATATATCAGCAGCAGGATGCAGTTCACAGTTACTCTGGATGAAATACCAACTTGAAGATTACAACATCTTTGAAAACAATATCCCTTTGTTCTGTGATAACACTTCAGCCATAAACCTAACCAAGAACCCTATCTTACACTCTAGAGCCAAACACATTGAAATAAAAAACCATTTCATTAGGGACCATGTTCAAAAAGGAACTTTAAGCATCCAGTTTGTGGACACTGATCATCAATGGGCTGATATCTTCACCAAAGCTTTACCAGAAGATAGGTTCGAGTTCATTAAAAAGCATCTCAGCATGACCTCCATATCTGACTAGCTCAAGTAGTCATCTTAGGAGTTTTTAAAATTTCCTGTAATTTTATTTTCTGTCTTTTAGTTTATGTTTTTACTTTCTGCAATTTGTAAAGAGAAAAACAAAAAAATACAAAAATAGTAGGACCACTTTTTGGTTGATGACAAAAAGGGGGAGAGAGAGTGAAAAAGAGAAGGAGTTGAAAAGGAGAGGAAACAGGGAGAGAGAAAACAAAGAGAGAAAAAGAAAGAGTGAAAAGAGAAGGAGTTGAAAATGAGAGGAGAAGAGAAGAAAAGAAAGAGAGAACAAAGAAGGAGAGTTGAAAAGGAGAGGAGAAGAGAAGAAAAGAAAGAGAGAACAAAGAAGGAGTTGAAAAGGAGAGTATCAGACTTAGGGGGAGAGATTGGTCTGAGGGGAGTAATTCAAGTCATTCGAGTTATAAGTTAGCAAAATAAGTTAAGGTTTTGTCATCATCAAAAAGGGGTAGATTGTTGGAACCAAGTTGGTTCTAAGTCTTAGGATTTTGATGTTTACAAAAGCACTCAATGTAATCTTATTTTGTACCTTGAATTATTAAATTAAATGCCACCAGAAACTGAAGTAATCAAAAGCAGAAGATCAAAGGATTCCAGAAAGTGAATTCTGGAATTACCAAAAGATACTCTAGGATCACCAGAAGATATCTTTGCTGGCCCAGATCAGAAGGAAGAAATGTCAGAAGAAAACCTGGACCATACCAGAGGAAAGCCTGCAAGAAGGAGAGTTGTTCCAGACCAAGAGGAATCAAGTATCAGATTTATTCTAGAAGTTATTCTGACCAGAAGATGGCCTGGCAGTGTTAAAACAGCCCAGACTTGTTCCAGACTCAACCAGAAGATAAGTTAATGAGTCCAGAACAAGAGAATCAATCCAGAATTGACCCAGACCATAAGATAGCATGATTAAGGGCATGAAACTAAGTCTAGATCAGAAAAATGATTTCCAGAATTGATCCAAACCTGATCCAAAATCAAAGGTAAAATGTCCATACTGAAATATTACTTGTCCAGATTTAAATTCAATTTAATCTAGACCAAGTCCAGAATTGGTCCAGATCAGAGGGAAGATTTCCAAATCAATAGTTCAGAATTAATTATTTGGTCCAGTAATGGTCCAGATCAGAAGATCAGACCATGGCCCAGTGTTGGCCGAAATCAGAGGGTCAGGATGTGTGGTCCAGCAATGGCCGAGATCAGAGGATTATAGCATATCAAGTGCAAGTCCAAAATGGCCGAAATCAGAAGATCAGAAGGTTAGGAAGTGTGGTCCAGGGATGGCCGAATTCAGAGGATCACAGCATATCAATTTATTTGGTCCAGATGTGGACTAGCGCATTAAGATCAAATGGTCCAGATTTGATCATGAGGATTAACGATGGAGATTTCAATTTATTTTGATCAAAGTATTAAAAAGATTTATTACAAAAATAAAGTGAAGTATTGTGGAATTCAAGAGCTGTGGCGAGAAGCAATGAAAGGATTTGATTGGCCAGTTAGTTTTTGAAAGAAATCTGAGGCTTAAAAAGATATGTTTTTTATTTTAAATGAAGCCCTATTGGTCAAGTTATTTTTGCAGAGAATCCAGCAAGATTCAGCTCGAATTTAAGCATTGGAAGAGGCCCAAATCTGCATCTATAAAAGGAGGCTCAAGGCAGAATACTTATGATTGAAAATTACAAAAGAGTCATACACTTCCAAAGCAAACACTCAAGTTTTCAGAGAGGTCAATTGTGAGTTCCAGCTTTCAAGAAGCAAGTACTCGTGTTATTTTCTTTCCATTGTGTCAAATCTAAGTTGTTGAAGTAGAGTCTACAATCTGAGGGAGTCAGTAGGGGTAGCGGGTTACTTGGCAATTAGATTCATAGTGTTGTGATTTCTTCTACAATCTGGGATTGTCAGATTGGCTGAAGACATGAGCTGTATTCCTCAAGAGTCTAGGATTGTTAGACTGTTTGAGAAGACTGACTTGGAGGGTCAGTATAAAGGTTGTAATTCAAGGTTTGAATTAGTGAAATCCTTCAAGGTGAAGGGACTGGACGTAGCCTCGTTAACGGTGAACTAGTATAAAAATTGTGAGTTTTATTTTTACTTTATCCGCTGCTAACTCTGTTTTTAATTATACATCAAGTTTTGTTTTAAAAGTATAAAAACCGGAAAAGTATTCAAGTTAAGTCAAACACAATTCAACCCCCCCTTCTCGTGTTTGCACCTTCATATGACTCTTTTGATTTTCGATACTAAGTCTTATGCCTTGAGCCTCCTTTTATAGATAAATAATTAGGGTATCTTCCAAGCTTAAATTTGAGTTGTATCTTGCTCGATTCTCTTGCAAAAATACCTTGACCAATCGGGTTTCACTAAAATAAAAAAAAAGCATATCTTTTTAGCTTCAGATTTGCTTTCAAAAATAACTTTGGCCAATCATGTCTTTAATTATTTTTGGATCAAATCTTTCTTCCGCCAATAGCTTCTGAATTCCACAAGACTTTAATTTATTTTTGTATCAAATCCTTTTAATACTTTGATAAAATTTAATCAAATCTCCACTGATTATCATCATGATTAAATCTAGACCGTTTGATCTTCTAATCTCGTCCACATCTGGACCATACAATCTGATCTGCTTTGATCCTTTGATTTCGGCCAACACTGGACCACACATTCCGATCTTCTGATCTCAGCCAATCACTGGAACATACAATCTGATCTGTTGTGATCCTCTGATTTCGGCCAACACTGGACCACACATTCTGATCTTCTGATCTCGGCCAACACTAGGCCATATGGTCTGATCTTCTGATCTCGGCCAACACTAGGCCATATGCTTAAATCTGGACCATTGATCTGAACATCTTCCCTCTGATCTGGACCAATTCTGAACTGAGTCTGGATTGAACTGAAATTAAATCTGGAAAAAGGATATTTTAATCTGAACATTTACCTTCTGATCTGGATCAAGTCTGGATTAAATCTGGACATCATTTCTTCTGGTATGGACTTGGTTTCATACACTGGACCATGCTATCTTCTGGTTTGGGCCAAATCTAGATTAAATCTCTTGTTCTAGACTAATTAATTTATGCTCTGAGTAAGTCTGGATCAAGTCTAGACTGATTATCATTTCACTGCCAAGCTATCTTCTAGTCAGAATAAATTCTGGACCAAGTCTGACTTTTGATTCCTTCTGGTCTGGAACAAGTCTCCCACTGGCAGGCTTCCTTCTGGACTCTGCTTCCTTCTGATCTGGGCTAGGAAAGATATCCTCTTGTGGTATTTTGACATCCTGGTGTATCCTCTAGTTCCTTCAGGATGCATCCTCTGGTACCTTCTGGATGCATTATCTGGTGTCTTCTGGAGGTGTATCCTATGGTCTGATTTTATCTTCTGGTAACTCATTTTCTGCCTCTCGTGACTTCATCTTCTTCCTCTGATAACTTCATCTTATGGTGGCATTTAATATAATAATTCAAAGTATAAAATAAGATTACATGGAGTGCTTTTGTAAACATCAAAATCCTAAGTACTTAGAACCAACTTGGTTCCAACAATCTCCCCCTTTTGGATGATGACAAAACCTTAACTTATTTTGTTAGCTTATAACCCGAAGTAGTTGAAATACTCCCCCTCAGACCAATCTCTCCCCCTAAGTCTAATAGTGACTTTTTCTTCTCCTTTTCAACTCCTTCTTAAATCACTCTTTCTTTTCTTCTCCTCTCCTTTTCAACTCCTTATGTTCTCTCTTTATTTTTCTCTCTCCCTGTTTCTTCTCCTTTTCAACTCCTTCTCTTTTCACTCTTTCTGTTTCTCTCTTTATTTTTCTCTCTCCTTGTTTCTTCTCCTTTTCAACTCCTTCTCTTTCCATCTCTTTCTTTTTCGCTCCTCCTTTCTTTTTATCTCTCCTTTCCTACTTATTTCTCCTCTTTCTCTCTCTCTCTCCCCCTTTTTGTCATCAGCCAAAAAAGAGGTTCTACTATTTTTGTATTTTTGTATTTTTGTTTTTCTCTTTACAAATTACATAAAGTAAAAACAGAAAAATAAAAAACATAAAGTAAAATTACAAGAAAATTAAAAACTCCTAAGATGACTACTTGAGCTAGTCAGATATGGAGATAATGTTGAGATGCTTCTTGATGAACTCGAACCTATCTTCAGGTAATGCTTTGGTGAAGATATCAGCCCATTGATGATCAGTGTCCACAAACTGGATGCTTAAAGTCCCTTTTTGAACATGGTCCCTAATGCTTTTGTAAACATCAAAATCCTAAGTACTTAGAACCAACTTGGTTGCCACTATAAAAGGCAAACCCTTATTTTTATTGAGGCAGATTTTGAACATTATTTTTGTGAGACTTTGCTCTATAGAGTTCTTGAAAGAATTCACTTTGAACTTATCAAGGTTGTTAATCCTTGTGGCGTTCTTTTGGCTTATCAATCCTTAGATTGTGGCGCCATTCTTGTCTTGGTTCGTTTGATAAATAATAATTTTGAATTTCTTTTACATCAAACCCTAGTACACAAATTCTACCAATTTTCATGTTCAGTAACCTGCGATCATATCTCGAGTTCTACATACTTGTTTTCGGTGATTCAACAACCTAACTTGCGTTTCGGAACGTCATCTTTCACCTCGTTTTGGAATCGTCTGATTTTGACTTTCGGAGCCGGTTATCGTGTTCTTCAGCAAAACGTGTTTTTGGCTCAAATCTATAAGTTTCCAACCTAGAACGATCCTTAAAGTGATTCATGACAAACTGGATCATATCGACAATTGAAACAAAATTTAGTCTCTATTCATATCATTATTGCACCTAATTGGAACCTTGACTTTCAATTAATGTGCGATGCTAGTGATTATGTTGTAGGAGCAGTGCTAGGTCAAAGAAAGAATAAAATGTTTCATGCAATACATTATGCTAGTAAAGTGTTGAATGATGCTCAAATGAATTATGCTACCACTGAAAAAGAATTACTAGTTATAGTGTATGCTTTAGAGAAATTTATAAGTTTCTTGATTGGATCTAAAGTTGTTATTTTTACAGATCATACAGCTATTAAGTACCTTTTAACAAAAGCAGATTCCAAACCACGACTGATTCGATGGATTTTGTTGTTGCAGGAATTTGATCTTGAAATTAAAGATAAAAGTGGCAAGGAAAACTTAGTGGCTGATCATTTATCCAGGCTGATGAATAATGAGGTGACCACAAAGGAAAAAGAAATAACAGATGAATTTGCAGATGAAAAGCTATTTATTGTACAAGAAAGGCCATAGTTTGCTGATATGGCCAATTATAAAGCAGCAAGTGTAATCCCTGATAATTTCAATCATCATCATAGAAATTTCTCAGGGATGCCACCTATTTCTGGTGGGATGATCCTTATCTATTCAAGATCGGAGCTGATGGATTGTTGACGAGATGTGTAGCTTCTGATGAGGCTAGGAGTATATTGTGGCATTGCCACAACTCACCTAATGGAGGACATTTCAATGGTGAGACAAACTGTTGTGAAGGTTCTTCAATCTGGTTTTTATTGGCCCTCCCTATTCAAATATGCACATTTCCATGCGCAAAGGTGTGATGCATGCCAAAGGTTAGGTGGAATAAGCAAAAGAAATGAAATGCCTTTACAAAACATCTTGGAAGTAGAGGTATTTGATTGTTGGGGCATGGACTTCATTGGCCCATTTCCATCTTCATTTTCCAATGAATACATCTTGGTGGCTGTGGAGTATGTTTCACGGTGGGTGGAAGCAATAGCAACTCCTAAAGTAGATGGCAAAACGGTAGTGAAGTTCGTTTTGGAGCACCCAGGGTAATTATCAATGATGGAGGGTCACACTTTTGCAATTCACAGTTGGCCAAGGCGTTGCAACATTATGGTGTAAAGCACAAAGTAGCCTCACCTTACCATCCACAAACAAATGGACAAGCTGAAGTTTCTAACAGAGAAATTAAAAAGATCCTAGAGAAAAAAGTTTCAAGTTCAAGGAAGGATTGGTCACAAAAGCTAGATGATGCCTTATGGGCTTATAGAACTGCTTACAAGTCACCAATAGGCTTAACTCCATTTCAATTGGTTTATGGAAAAGCATGCCATTTGCCAGTAGAGTTGGAGCACAAAGCCTATTGGGCCATAAAATTTCTTAATTTTGATCTAAATGTTGCATGAGATGAAAGAAAGAAACAACTTCATCAATTAGAGGTATTGAGGCATCAAGCTTATGAATCTTCAAAACTGTATAAGGAAAAAGTGAAAAAGTATCATGACAACAAGCTTGTAAAAAGAAACTTCAAGCCAGACCAACAAGTACTTTTGTTCAATTCCAGGTTGAGGTTGTTTTCGGGAAAGCTAAAATCAAAATGGTCAGGTACATTTGTAATCAAAGAGGTAAAACCCTATGGAGCAATTGAATTGGAAGAAAGTGAGTCCAAAGAGACATGGGTGGTGAATGGTCAGAGATTAAAGCCATACTTATGCGGTGATATTAAATTGATCACCACTATGCTCTACTTAAATGATCTGTAAAAATACAAAGGTGTCAAGCTAATGACGTTAAAGAAGCGCTTGCTGGGAGTTACCCAGGTTTTTGAGTTAATTTAACTTGCTTTTCAGTTTGATTGTGTTTAAATGCTAATTTTCAATTGTTTAGTTAAGTTTTATTGTGAATTATGTGATGTTGTTGTGATTTTGTATAGGCAGATGTTAACTTGTTTTTTCATGTGTGGGGAATGTGATCATGAGAGATTATGCTTGAATATGTGTTTTTCAGCTTTCCACAAATTTCTTATGATGTAAATGGAAAGTTTGAGTGATTAGAATGTAAGAAATGGGAGAAATGCAAAATTTGAAGTGTTGGGTTGTGAAAATATGTAAAAATTGCATTGGAAGTGAATTTTGTGGGTAAAAGTTGGACTCTTGTGGAAATAGTCCATCTTTTGTTGATTTTAAGATTGACACAAGTTTCATATATGGTGGATAGTTGGTATGATGCCTTAAAGGTCATTGAAAATGTGCAAAACAAATTTTAAGGTATCCACTTGTGTAAATAGAGCGAATTTGTCTTTAGAATGAATGTGAATTAGACTTATTGATTGTTGAAACTAACAAGATGAATTCAAGCTTGCCACAGGTCCAAAATGAAGACTACAATGTTTCATGATGAATGAAAAGCAAGGCAGGCAGGTTAACATTACAACTTTTTACAAGGGTTCCAAGTCTTATTCAGCATATTTATGCAGAATTTCAGGTCCCTCGCGTAAGTAAGACAATTTCAGCTTAAGCGAGATTTCTAGGGACAAAATAGAGCATTTTCTGGTCATTTTTAGCTTAAGCGATAGGAACCTTGGCTTAAGCAGTATAACACTGCAACAAAATACTTTTCAGGTCAATTTTCGCTTAAGACGTGTACTCCCTTGCTTAAGCCGTACTCCATTGCTAAATAGTGTACACCCTTCACTTAAGCCAAGCTGGTTTTTTAAAAAAAAAAAAAAACAAAGAATGGGGACATCAACGTGTGACACTAACATTTTTCTCACACAAACACACATTTTCTCTCATTCTCAATCATGATTCCTCTCACTCTCACTCACGATTTCTCACTTGCATCAACAGTTCATTCATTCTCCTATTAAGTAAGTTAACTCTTTCCCCTCAATTTTATTTCGCAACCTAGGGTTCTAAATTGGGAATTCATGGATAAGTACAAATTGATCAATTATTTTGCAATGAAAAAGGATTGCATATTTTGAACTTGAAAGGGAATAATTATTTTGTTTATGGTTAATGAACTAGAGAGAAGTAAGGTTGAGAGTGTGTCTAAGAATGTGAAATGTTTGGATTCTCTCTATATATTTTGATTGACATTGTGCAACTGTTATGATTGAGGAGTTGTTGAATCAATTTGGTCATGTGTTTCATGTGTTGAATATAGGTGCCTAAGTGTTTGTAACCATGAGAATGAACTATTGTATACTAAGTGTTTGACAAAATGCTCAAGAGAAGGTTATGCTTAATTTGATGTATAAATAGTTGAGCAATGATTTGTTTTAAATACAATCCCATGTGTCTAATAAAAAGTGTGGAAAAACAATGATCTCACAGAGTTTATGGGATGTTGAAATATGTTTATAATGTTTCATGAGCTTGAAAATGAACCAAACCTATGTATCGCACTATAGATGTTTGGCAAAAACATTGAATGAATATTAAAATGGTTCAGCAAGAATGAATGGGAAATATAGGCAAGAACAAACACAAGTGAATAAAAATTAGTTCATGAACATCTTTTTGAGGAAAAGATTATTTTTGAAACTACACTTGCTTTTGCTTGAAAATGCTCATTTCCATGAATCATGATTGATATTGGTTGCAATGTTCAAAGAAAATTGTAGAGTTTGGTTTGCCTATAGGAAGTAACTTTGAGTTTTATTTGTTCTTTTCTAATTTTTTTTTCTTTCCAGAATGGCAAGAACCAAAAACCCACACAAAAGACTAAGAGGGGAAACTTCTCAGGCTGGTTCACAAGAGCATGCCACTTTAGAGTTTGACAAGAAGAAATTCATATCCTCTATCAAATTCTCAAGGTATTTGGCTATTAGGTTGCTACAATTTATAAAAAAAAAAAAAGAGTGGAGCTTCTTCTAAGGCAGTATGAGGTATTTCAACATGAGCTACAAAGAAGGAGATGGAGAAAGTTAGCAACACTGCCAAAGTAATTCAATCTTGATATTGTCAAATACTTTTATGCCAATGCGTATACTACAAATCAATAGGCAAGAAGGGAATCATTTGTGTTGGAACCAAGTTGGTTCTTGCAATAAAAGTTTTGATGTTAACAAATGTATTTTATGAAAATCGTATTTTGACTTAGAAGAAGAATGAAAAATCAGAAGATGTCATTAGAAGCATAAACCAGAAGATGATGTCACCAAAAGCAGAAATCAGAGGATGTCATCAGAAGTATAAACCAGAAGATGACGTCACCAGAAGCAGAAACAAGAAGATGACGTCACCAGAAGCAGAAATTAGAGGATGACGTCAGCAGAAGATATCACCAGAAGATACATCAAGAGGATACATCTAGAAGATACATCCAAAGGATATCACCAGAGGATATCATTAGAGGATATCACCAGAGGATATCACCAGAGGATATCACCAGAGGATATCATCAGAGGATATCACCAGAGGATAATTTCAGAGAATCTCATTAGAAGAAAAATCAGAAGCTACATCATTAGAAGCTGAAAGTATGCTCAAAACAGAATCTAAGAAAAATGCTCCAAACAGAATCGGAGAAAAAGACTCAAGAAACAGAATATAGCTAAAAGTATGCTCAAAACTGAATCTGAGCAAAATGCTCAAAAAAGAATCGGAGCAAAAGACTCAAGAAACAGAATCTGAGCAAAATACTCCTGAACATTCTCAAAACAGAATTAATCGAAATACACTCCATAAGTAAAGCATCAGATCAAAGTGAAGCCCTAATTTCAACAATAAGTAGAGGCTTAATGCTGAAGAATAAAGCATCGAAAAATAGAAGAACTCGAGTTAAAGATTCCTAAGTATTCAAAGAGTTCAAAAGAGAGAAACACTTGCTTAAAAGATAAATATTTTCTAAGTGTTCTTTTCTTAGAGTGTGAAGCAGATCGTCATCATAAATTTTCATAAGCAAACACTCTAGTTCATTTTAAGCGTATTGGGAGTATCAACTTTCTAGAAGTTATTACTCATTTCTAATTTCGATCTCTTGTATAAAATCCTATAGTGTTGAAGTTTCTTCTAAAATCTGGGGTTGTCAGGTTGTTATAAAAAGACTTAGCTTGTAGGTTTAAGGTTGTGAAGTTCCTCAAAAGTCTGGGGTTGTTAGACTTTTTGAGAATACTTGGGTGGTATAGTCAAGGTGTTGTTGTTCCTCAAAACTCTGGAGTTGTCAAACTGTTTGAGAATACTTGGCTGGTATAGTCAAGGTGTTGTTGTTCCTCAAAAGTCTAGGGTTGTCAGGCTGTTTGGAAAGACTGGCTTGAAGGGTCAATGGTGTTGTAATTCAAAGGAGTTTGAATTAGTGAAAAAGGCCTTCTGAAGGAAGGGACTGGACGTAGCCTAGTTAAAGGTGAACCAGGATAAATTGTTGTGTTCTTATGTTGTGATTATCCGTTGCTAAATCTGATTATTTATTCATCAAATAATTTGCATCAATTCAACAAAACAGCAAAAGAATTCAAGTTTTGCAAACACAATTCAACCCTCCATTCTCGTGTTTGCACCTTCAATTGCCATCAGAGCTCGGTCTCAAGGCTGAGCACTTTTCAGTGTTTGAGGAAAGATCCAACGGTTCAACATGTCTGGATTCAATGAAGAAGCTGTTGGAGGAAACATCAACAAACGTCCTCTATTTGATGGAGAACGATTTGAGTACTAGAAGGACAGGCTGAGAAGTTTTTTTATTTCACAAGATCCTGAACTTTGGGACTTGGTGGAAGATGGTTATACTGCTCTAGAAGATGCTGATGGTGTTAAAATTTCTAGGAGAGATATGGATGTTGACCACAAGAAGATGTTCAAGTTGCATCACAAATCCAGAACGATCATGATCAATGCAATCACATTCAAGGAGTTCGACAAGTGCACTAACATAGAAACAGCAAAGAACATCTATGATAGTCTGATTCTGACTTACGAAGTCAGCAAGCAAGTTCAAGAAGTAAAGGCCAACATTCTAGTCCAGAAGTACGAGTTATTCAAGATGGAAGAAGATGAAGACATTGAAGAAATGTTTTTCAAATTCCAGACTCTAGTCTTAGGATTAAGAGTACTCAAGAAGAGCTATACCACTGCTGACCACGTGAAGAAAATCCTTAGAAGTCTGCCAACCAAGTGGAGACCAAAGGTCACTGCCATTTAGGAAGCAAAGGACATGAACACTCTGAAGCTGGAAGAATTAATCAGCTCTCTCAAGTTAAATGAAATAGAGCTGGAAGAAGATGAGCCGAAGAAGCAGAACAAAACCCTAGCCTTAAAATATAAACAGAAAAAAGTTCTAAAAGCAGAAGCAGAGTCAGAAGATAGTGATTCTGAGGACCAGAATTAGAAACCAGAAGATGAAGACATTGCCTTTATAACCAAAAAGGTTCTGAAGATATGGCAAAACAGAAGGAAGAAGTTTCCCCAGAGGTATTCCAAGCATTCCAACAGAGGAAAGGATGAACATGACAAAGAAACTATCATCTGCTATGGATGCAATGAACCTGGACACATCAAGTTAGAATGCACAAACCTGGAGAAAGGAAAACGCCAGAAGAAAGACTCCAGACCCAAGAAGAAAAATCTAATGGCAATATGGGATGATTATGATGAATCTTCTGAAGATGAAGAAGTAGAATTAGCCATGATGGCTCACATAAATTCTTCCTTTGGATCCAACATAAAATCTAACTCTGGAAGTGAATTAGAAGAAGCAAAATTGGCACTGATGGCTCATATTCATTCTGCCTCTAGATACGACATTGATTCTGACTCTGGAAGAGAATCAGAAGATGAAGAAGCAGAACAAGCTCTGATGACTTACACCAGCTCTGCCTTTGGATCCAACTCAGACTCTAATTCTAGAAGTGAATCAAAAACAGAACTGGCTCTAATGGCTCACACAAGCGCTGCCTCTGGATCCGATACAGAATCTGATTCTGGAAGTGAATCATCAGAAGATGAAAAAGAGGTATTTTTAGAACTTACTCGATCTGATTTAATTACTGCAATGAATGATATTTTAAATATCAATAATAAATTGTCTTTAAAACTGAAAACACTTAGAGAAGAAAATAAAATTCTAACCAAAGAAATTGATGTTTTAAAGAATCAAAATGCAGAATGTAAAACAGAAAATGCAACTCTTAAAAACTGATATTGTTGAGCTTAAGTCTGAAAACCTAACTCTAAAAAGTAATCTTTGTTCAACATCAAGTAAAAATAATATGTGTAATTCTGATATGCATGAACAAGTTTTACAAGATTTTATTGCTAATGGTATGGAAAGAAGCAAATATGCTTCTATGATTTATGGAGTTAGTAACAATGGTAAAAGAGGTATAGGATTAGATGAAGTTGTGACTGTAATGTTTTGTGTGCTGTTTGTGCTAAGAAAGGTCACTCAAAATTGTCTTGTCCCATGATAAAATCAAGGAAAGACAAGAAACCTTTCAAGACTAACAAACCTGGACCCAACCAGATTTGGGTACCAAAAGATAAAATTGTTTATGTTGCAGATGTTCTGAGCAACCAAAGTGAAACACCAGTCATGGTGCTTGGTCAATGGATGCTGGCAATATATGAAGGGAAAAAGGTTTATGTTCCAACATCTACCAAACAGAAGCAAATTAACTCTGGTGGAAGAAGAACTGGTCAACACAATACCTATCAGAACCAGAACCAGAACCAGAATCATAGGAGGAGGAAATATCAGAGAAATCACTCATATCAACTAAAATTGGAACTACCAGAAGAATCAGAATTGCCATCATTTCCAAAACCAGAAGAAACAGAATTATCATCAGTTCTAGAATTATCAGAGGAACCTGATATAGCAGCAGAAAGAGAAGAATCAGAATCTGGAGAGTTTTTCAAACACTACTAAAATTCATCAAGACTACAAACCAGGAAGGGAATTCAAAGCCCTTCATCCAAACCATCTAATCACAGAACATACAAATTCAGAATCTAAAAATCAAAAACAAGAGGATTTTAAGAGTAACACTGAAACTGTTGACATAGAGGTTACATCTTGCTGTAAATACTATTATTGTTTGATATTTATATTTACCGTGATAACAAGAAGCTTGATCTTAAAAATCAAAGCTAGATAAGTATTCTGCAGGTTTTCAATTGTCAGAAGAATCAAGTGATCCACGAAATGTGAACACTTCAACATAAACAATATTTCAGTAGTTTCAAAAACAAGCAGAAACCACCAGAAGCATAATTAATGGTTTGACTATATTGAGTTCATTTTTAAATTATTTGATTTGTATTATGTTATATGACAAATAGCTTGACCTGAAAAATCAAAGCAAGAGGAAGCTGATGCAGGTTAACCAGAACCAGAGGAAACCGATGTAGGTTTACCAGAACCAGAGGAAACCGATGCAGGTTTACCAGAACCAGAGGATGTTGATGCAGGTTTACTAGAACCAGAAGCTGATGCAGATCTACCAGAACCAGAAGCTGATGCAGGCAAAAGAACTTGAAAAAGCAGAAGCTACAAGCAAGCATACGACAAATCTTCAGAGGATAAATCTAAACATAAGTCAGAAGGAAGATATAGATGGATCCTAGCAATGCAAGAAGAGTTAAATGAATGATGTTTGGGATCTAGTATCAAGACCAGAAAAGAACATTATTGGAACCAAGTGAGTTTTCAGAAACAAGCTGAATGAAAAAAGAGAAGTTGTCAAAAACAAGGCACGATGTGTTGCACAAGGATATAGTCAGCAACAAGGTATTGAATACACTGAAACATTTTCTCTAGTGGCCAGGTTAGAAGCTATTCGTATCCTACTTTCCTTTGTTGCGTATAATAACATTTCATTATTTCAAATGGATGTTAAAAGTGCATTTTTAAATGGTTATATAAATGAAGAAGTCTATGTTAAACAACCCCCAGGTTTTGAAAGTTCTGAATTTCCAAATCATGTTTTTAAACTTAAAAAATCTTTGTATGGTTTAAAACAAGCACTTAGGGCATGATATGATAGACTTAGCTACTTCTTACTTAAAAATAACTTTGAAATAGGACAAGTAGACAATACACTTTTTAGAAAATCAATTAAAGATAATATTCTGATCATTCAAGTTTATATTGATGATATTATCTTTGGATCTACTAATGGCACTCTCTGCCAAGAATTTTCTAAATTGATGCAGTAGGAATTTCAAATGAGCATGATAGGAGAACTTAAGTTTTTCCTAGGGATACAAATTCAGCAAAGTCCAGAAGGTATTTACATTCACCAAACTAAATATACAACGAAACTTCTCAAGAAGTTTAAAATGAGTGATTGCAAACATATGGCTACACCAATGCATCCTACTTGTTCACTTGATAAAGATGAATTAGGTCAAAAAGTTGACCAGAAAATCTACAGAGGAATGATCAGATCATTACTCTACCTTACTGCTTCTAGACCTAATATCATGTTTAGTGTGTGTGTATGTGCCCGATTTCAATTTGACCCTAGAGAATCTCATCTAACTGTTGTTAAGAGAATTCTTATATATCTAAAAGACACTACAAACCTTACCTTGGTCTACAAGAAATCTACTAAGTACCAATTTAATGGATATTGTGATTTTGACTATGCTGGAGATAAACTTGAAAGGAAAAGCACCAGTGGCTATTGCACCTTTTTAGGTGACAACTTGATCTCTTGGTCCAGTAAGAGACAACATACCATTTCCATGTCAACAGTAGAAGTTGAGTACATTGCAGCAGCTGGCTACAGCTCTCAACTACTCTGGAAGAAACATCAACTTGAAGACTACAAAACATTAGAATCCAACATACCCATCTACTGTGATAACATCTCTGCAATTTGTCTAACCAAAAACCTGATCTTACACTCAAGAGCTAAACACATAGAGATCAAACACCATTTTATCAGAGATTATGTTCAGAAAGGAGTACTCAACATTCATTTTGTAGACATTGAACATCAATGGGCTGACATATTCACCAAACCAGTACCTGAAGATAGGTTTGACTTCATCAAGAAAAACCTAAACCTTACTTTGTTAAATGATTAATATTGTAATGTCTTAAAGTACTTTATTTTACATTATTTGTTTTAAAAAAAATCAGCAGCATTCCTTTTTGTCTGCTGACAAAGGGGAGAAGATGTAGTATTTGATAGTATTTGATAAAATATCTGGGAAAAGATGATGTATTTGAAAGGGAGAGAAGATGATGTATTTGATATGGCATCTAGGTATTAGACTTAGGGGGAGAAAATATAAAATGAAGCTTAGTCTTATGGGGAGTCAAACTCAAAAGAAAGAAAAAGTATTATAAAAAATACATGGTGTTGTCATCATCAAAAAGGGGGAGATTATTGGAACCAAGTTGGTTCTTGCAATTAATGTTTTGATGTTAACAAATGTATTTTATGAAAATCGTATTTTGACTTAGAAGAAGAATGAAAAATCAGAAGCATAAACCAGAAGATGACGTCACCAGAAGCAGAAATTAGAGGATGTCATCAGAAGCATAAACCAGAAGATGACGTCACCAGAAGCAGAAACTAGAAGATGATGTTACCAGAAGCAGAAATCAGAGGATGACGTCAACAGAAGATATCACCAGAAGATACATATAGAGGATATCACCAGAGGATATCATCAAAGGATATCACCAGAGGATAAAATCAGAGGATAATTTCAGAGGATCTCATTAGAAGAAAAATCAGAAGCTACATCATTAGAAGCTGAAAGTATGCTCAAAACAGAATATGAGAAAAATGCTCAAAACAGAATCGGAGAAAAAGACTCAAGAAACAGAACATAGCTAAAAGTATGCTCAAAACAGAATTTGAGCAAAATGCTCAAAACAAAATCGGAGCAAAAGACTCCAGAAACAGAATCTGAGCAAAATACTCCAAAATATTCTTAAAACAGAATTATTCGATATACACTCCAGAAGTAAAGCATCAGATCAAAATAAAGCCCTAATTTCAACTATAAATATAGGCTTAATGCTGAAGAATAAAGCATCAAAAAATAGAAGAACTCGACCAAAAGATTCTTAAGTATTGAAAGAGTTCAAAAGAGAGAAACACTTGCTTAAAAGATAAATATTTTCTAAGTGTTCTTTTCTTAGAGTGTGAAGCAGATCGTCATCATAATTTTCAGAAGCAAACATTCTAGTTCATTTTAAGCGTATTGTGCGTATCAACTTTCTAGAAGTTATTACTCAGTTCTAATTTCGATCCCTTGTATAAAATCCTATAGTGTTGAAGTTTCTTCTAAAATATGGGGTTGTCAGGTTGTTAGAAAAAGACTTAGCTTGTAGGTTTAAGGTTGTGAAGTTCCTTAAAATTCTGGGGTTGTCAGACTATTTGAGAAGACTTGGGTGGTATAGTCAAGGTGTTGTTGTTCCTCAAAAGTCTGGATTTGTCAGACTGTTTGAGAATACTTGGTTGGTATAGTCAAGGTGTTGTTGTTCCTCAAAAGTTTGGGGTTGTTAGGCTGTTTGGGAAGACTGGCTTGAAGGGTCAATGGTGTTGTAATTCAAAGGAGTTTGAATTAGTGAAAAAGGCCTTCTGAAGGAAGGGATTGGACGTAGCCTAGTTAAAGGTGAACCAGGATAAATTGTTGGGTTCTTATGTTGTGATTATCCGCTGTTAAATCGGATTATTTATTCATCAAATAATTTGCATCAATTCAACAAAACAGCAAAAGATCTCAAGTTTTACAAACACAATTCAACCCCCTTCTCGTGTTTGCACCTTCAATTTGTTCTGGGGAAAAGAATTCTTTATGATAGGGATACCATTAGTGCATATCTGGAAGATCAATCAGTATTAAACGAGGAAGGGTTATGTGGATACCAAAAAATGATGCCACCAAAGAACAGAGTCATTAACAATGAGATAATGCCAACATTGTGTGTATCAGGTTGGGAGGCAAGAACGAAGGAAATAAAAGATCCCAGATGAAGACACTGACACAAATTTGGATGACTTTTCTATTGTCCAACATCAAGCCCACCTTACACACATTAGGAATTAACATGTCAAGGGCGTGCTTGATTTACTGCATCATGGAGCAATTCTCAGTAGATGTTGCATCAATAATATTAGATGAAATTCATAGAATTGCAACAGCTAAGGAACCTACACCACTAATTTTTCCTTCACCTATTACCCAACTATGCAAAGACCAGGGGGTGAATATCCCAGATCAGCCTCAGCTTGACATAAGACATGCGATCAATGATGCCCTTATCAGACAACATTGCATAAACCCAGCTGAGGAAATAGGAGGAGCACAACATGCACAACCTGCTACATTACCACCGTCATCTCCACAACAACCAATAGATCCTATGCAGCAGATGTTGTTACTCCAAGAGCAGATGCAGAGGCAGATGACAAAGATGTTTTCTAGACAAGAATTTATGTATGCCAGACAGGAGTAGCTTTACAACAGGCAAGAGCATATTTTCAGACAAGAAGCTGTTAATTACAAGGCCAATGATGCTATCTATCAGCATTCATATGTTGCTTCGGTTCATGAGGGTCCTCCACCATATAGATGGCTATCCTATAATGCATTTTAATCACATTGTGCTTGGCCAGGGGACAAGCCAATTTTTGAGGAGGGAGAAGCCAGTCAGAGAACACCTACTGGTACAACCACAAAAGCAGGAGCAGTCAGAGAACACCACATCACAAAAAGAGTTCATTTTAAATTTCTGCCATTTTATTTTCAGTTCTAGCACTTTTATTTCAATACTTTGTTTCATCGTTTAGTTTGGTTATTAGTACTTTTTGGTTGATAATACCATGTTTTCCTGGTACTTAATTGCATGATGATTGATTCATTTTCGTAAGTATGGTTCATGAAAAGTCAAAAGTTTTGCATGATTGTTTTGAAATTCAAAAGCTAGAAATATATCTCCTTGATGGATTTTGTGGTTGTACTCATGATGCCATGACATGTATAATTGTATTTTTCACATGAAAGTCATTGGCATAACCTTGAAATGTTTGAAATTAGGAAATTTGTACCTGAACTTGGTGAGGGAGTGTGACATTAAACAATGTAAGTATGAGAGATTCACCATTTGTTTTGCACAGTTGGATTTGTTTGAGTCTTTGATTATTTTGCTTGCATGGAAATGATAGGAAAGGATCAAGGCATTTTTTGTTTATTAGAGTATATAGCTACTTGACCAAATAGCATACCCTTGTATAGGAATATCCATTGTCTACCCCATTTTGAGCCTGAAATGAAAAGTATTTTTGTTCTTTTGTTTAATCCAAAACCCTAAAGAAAAACAATGTTTATCCCTTACTTTCAAAGTTAAAAGAGCCTTTATAATGGGATTGTATGCATTTATGCAAAGTTGGGGGAAGCGGAGGTTGTTTGTGTTCTTTTTGCAAAGAAAACAAAATTGTTCAAATTTTCTCAATCTTTAGTACATAATCTTGTTCTTAAAAAAATAAAAATAATAAAATAATAAAATCAGAAAGATTGAGAAAATGACGAGAATGACAAGAAAAATGGTTATATAAATCCAAATGTGAAAAGAAGGGTGACAAAAAGGGATTGGTAAAAGGAAAAGTGAAGTGAGCATGAATGCATGGTTTTATTGTAAATCTCATTATAATTGCTCTCTTAGTTTGAAAGTACTTTGATATCCAGAAAAACCAATCTTCTTTGAAACCTGGCCACATTACAACCCTAAAAAGCCCTTAGTGATCCTTGATTAACTATGCAATCTAGATAATTGTTGAGACAGGTAACAAGTTTGATTTGTTGTGATTCAATGGCTGAACATGAGTGAAACACTTACCTTGATTTGGTTTTAAAAGAACTTGTGTGAATCATTGAAATTTCCATTGGTTGAAAACATGGATAATGTGATTTGCGTCATGGATTCATGGAATTTGCATTCATATCATTGTTATGACCATCACTTGTGTATCACATATTCTGTTAGGGAGTTTTATGAGTGGAGCTTGTGATCATGCAAAGTGGAAGTATTTTTTTATTTTGATTATTCATGGATTCAGCTTGTTAAATGAACCTTGTATATATATATATATATATATATATATATATATTTTGATCGGTACCTTTTTTTTAGGGCAAACAAAGTCTTAAGTTGGGGGAAGTTGATAAGTGCCAAATTTACCTAATTTTCCATAATCTTTTGGGCACTTATACGTTTGAAATGTTTAAGATATATGTTAAATTATCCCTCAATAGGTTATTTTAGTAAGTAGTTAGTTTTGAAGGTGCAAACACGAGAAGGGGGGGTTGAATTGTGTTTGACTTAACTTGAATACTTTTCCTGTTTTTATACTTTTAAAACAAAACTTGATGTATAATTAAAAATAGAGTTAGCAGCGGATAAAAGTAAAAATAAAACTCATAGTTTTTATACTGGTTCACCGTTAACGAGGCTACGTCTAGTCCCTTCACCTTGAAGGATTTCACTAATTCAAACCTTGAATTACAACCTTGCTACTGACCCTCCAAGTCAGTCTTCTCAAACAGTCTAACAATCCTAGACTTCTTTGAGGAATGCAGCTCCTGTCTTCAGCCAATCTGATAATCCCAGATTGTAGAAGAAATCACTACACTATAAATCTAATTGCCAAGTAACCTGCTACCCCTTCTGACTCCCTCAGATTGTAGACTCTACTTCAACAACTTAGATTTAACACACAACACTATGAATCTAATTGCCAAGTAACCGGCTACCTCTACTGACTCCCTCAGCTTGTAGACTCTACTTCAACAACTTAGATTTGACACAGTGGAACGAAAATAACAAGAGTACTTCCTTCTTGAAAGCTGAAACTCACAATTGACTTCTATGAAAATTTGGGTGTTTGCTATGGAAGTGTATGACTCTTTTGTGATTTTCGATGCTTGAGTATTCTGCCTTGAGCCTCCTTTTATAGATGCAGATTTGGGCCTCTTCCAATGCTTAAATTCGAGCTGAATCTTGCTGGATTCTCTGTAAAAATAACTTGACCAATTGGGCTTCATATAAATAAAAAACATATCTTCAGATTTCCTTTCAAAATAACTGGCCAATTAAATCTGTTGGTTCCTTCCCGCCACAGCTCCTGAATTCCACAACACCTCACTTTATTTTTGTCATAAATATTTTTAATCCTTTGATCAAAATAAATTAAATTCTCCACCGTATAAATTTCCTGATTAAATCTGGACCATTGGATCTTCATGCGCTAGTCCACATCTGGACCATACTGATTGTTATGCTGTGATCCTCTGATTTCGCCCTTCCCTGGACCACACTTCCTGACCCTCTGATCTTCTGATTTCGGCCATCTTGGATGCGCACCTGATATGCTATAATCCTCTGAATTCGGCCTTTGTTGGACTATACATTCTGTCCCTTTGATTTCGGCCAACACTGGGCCATGGTCTAATTTTCTGATCTGGACCATCACTGGACCAAATAATTAATTCTGAACCACTGATCTGGAAATCTTCCTTCTGATCTGGACTAATTCTAGACTTTGGTCTGGATTAAATTGAAAATAATCTGGACAATAAATATTTCAGTCTGGGCATTTTACCTTTGATTTTAGATCAGGTCTGGATCATTCTAGAAATCATTTCTTCTTGTCTTGACTTAGTTTCATGCCCTGAATCATGCTCTCTTATTGTCTGGGTCAAATCTGGATTGATTCTCTTGTTCTGGACTCATAAACTTAGCTTCTGGTTGAGTCTGGAACAAGTCTGGGCAGTTTAATATTTCACTGCCATGCCATCTTCTAGTCAGAATAACTTCTGGAATAAATTTGATATTTGATTCCTTTTGGTCTGGATCAACTCTCCCTCTAGCAGGCTTTCCACTGGTATGGTCCATGTCTCCTTCTGATTTTTCTTCCTTCTGATATGGGCCAACAAAGATATCTTCTGGTGATGTTTTTGACATCCTGGAGTATCTTCTGGTAATTCCAGAATTCATTTTCTGGAATCCTTTGATCTTCTACTTCTGATTTCTTCAGTTTCTGGTGGCATTTAAATTAATAATTCAAGGTACAAAATAAGATTACATTGAGTGCTTTTGTAAACATCAAAATCCTAAGTCTTAGAACCAACTTGGTTACAACAGTTTTTACATAAATATTATGTTAAATATGTTAATTATAAGTATTAATTACTTTGTGTTTAATTGTAGGAGAAATATCAAAGTGGTCCAAGCAAAGGAAAAGCAAAAAGCCAAAATTGAATAACTTGACTCAAGCCAAAATAGGCTGGCTTAAGCCAGAATGATGCTGAAAGCAAAACCACAAGGACTGCTTAAGCCAAAGCTTAGCTGGCTTAAGCGAAAATGAGGCAGAGACATGGATTTTGAAGAACCCAGTTGGCTTAAGCCATATATTTTCTGGCTTAAGCGGGCAACCTTTCCTAAGCATGAGAAACTTGTTGGCTTAAGCCAGATTGGTCTGGCTTAAGCGAGACCATCAACTCATTTCCTTTAAAAACGCACAGACAGATTTCCAAAAGAGAGACTTACTGAGTTGGAAAAAGGAATCAAGAGAGAAGCCAAAGAAAAAAATTGGTTGCTTGATTGGGGATCAACCGAAGAGCTGGAATCGTCCCGAGACATCACGGAGCCGTCCTTTCTTCTTAGATCTTCGCTTTGAGCTTGAAAGCATCCATGGCTATGGATTGCTAACTTTCTTTTGTTGGGATTGGATGTAACTCTTTAACTTTGATGTATCTAATTTGATTTCTATATACATATATCTGTTTTTATGCAATGATTTCAATGATTTAATCTTATTCTTCATACATGTTTTAGCTTGATCACCTAAGGCATGAATTTAGATTTGATATGTGAGTGATAACTACATGTTTAAGTCGGACTTAGATTATCTCATCTCACAAGCTTGATTGCTAGAGATAGAATTAAGTTTGTTTATCAGTTTACATTTGAACTCATTATGGTTATCCTTTTTAATTATGCGAGAGATCGGTAATTAGATTAGGGAATTGTTAATCTTCTCATGTAAGAGATTAATGAGATAGATAAGAACTGATGTAATGAAATTAAGCATAGAACATGATTTGTATGTTGAATCAATAGGATACTGAAGAGTTAATAGATGAAATCCAATTCCAACAGTTTTCTCATAGTGTTTTAAATCCTTTTTTTGATTATTGCTTATTTTACATTTCAATCTGGTTACCAAAACAATCATCCAAATACTTGAAAACTTATTGCTTGAGTGATTCATTAATGAATGGCATTGTATTTCCAATTCCATGTGGATATGATACATCCCTTTTGCTATACTATAATTGAATCCTAAGGGATTTGAAAGTAGATTGGTAAAAAAACTTTCATCAGTTAGCTGTGCTTAGAGATCTTGATTGCATGTTGCTAATATCTGTTCATGATTTGCATGTTTGGGTATTGTGATAATCCTATTTGATTTAGTATCATTGATTATTAATAATATGTGTTGTGTTTGTATTAACTACTATGAAGAGTTGTTGTTTTATAGTGATTATTGAGTGTTGTGGTTGGATTGGTGATGAAATGATAATTGTTTAGTATTGGTAATTAATTGGTTTTATGCTGAGTTTTGAATGTATTTTATTTAGTTAGCATATGAAATTCAAAATATAAAGTTTGAAGTGAAAATAGTATAATGTTGTCTTTGAACTCGTATAGATATACCTTAGGTATTTTGTTTATACATTTCTCCATATATAATATTTTGAGCTGATTTTTGTGCCATTAGAAACTATACTTAATTATCTTTAAAATAGGCGTTGGTTTTACTAATTTCCATAAAGAATTGATAGAGAAAATTGATTTACAAGTTGGAAAACAATTTGTTGTTCCGTTTTTGTATCAGTACACTTTATTTTATTAAACTGCATTAATTGAATGCCTATAATGCAAAATAAAAATTATATTTATAAACTAGACATCTTAAGCTTTCAAAAATATTATCGTTTATTCAAATTGAACATCGTTTGATATTTTATTTAAGTTGTCAAAGTTAAAATGTTTTATGTAGAAAAATATTATGATGTAGCTGAGTTGTAATGATATAACAGAGAAGTGAAATCAATTGGACTTAAAAGCTTATTCCTATTACTTTGTTACTGTAAATTTTAATAAGTTTATATTAATTTTACAAAATTTCATGATTTTATAAAGTGGTTTATAAGTTGTTATGCATTCGTCATCTTAAAATATCTATATCTTGAACTAGGAAACTCACTTTTGAGTGAAACCAGTTCAGTCTGAAAGAAGACATATAATAATTTTATCATGTTAAAACTTAGTAATATTGTCAACACAACTGCTTTGTCATAAGATTATTATGTAATGTTGTTGACTTTAGAATACCATGAGTTATACAAATCAGTTTCGAGTGAAATCAATTGCATTTGAAAGCTTAAATATAACATTGGTGTTGTTAAGACAAAATCTCAATTAATTGTTTTGATAAAAACAAACAAAGATTAATTAAAGACTCTAATTATGATTCTAAATAATGTGTTATTTAACATGTGTATTTGAGTGTATTAATCCAAGATAGGTACTAAGCAAAAACAAGCAAAATTAGTTTAAAGAATAAGCTAAAATTGAACTACCAAGAACTAAGAACGTTCTGGACATTTTCTGGAAAAACCAAAAACGTTCTCTAGGATTTTTTCACTTCATCAAGACTGTTCGAACCAAATTTTTATGCAAGGAAAGATCATGCTTATTTCGAATGGATTACCAGTACATATACAAGGGATATACAACTTTAATAATAGCAAAAGAAGTACTCTAAAAGATCTAAGGAGAAAATATTTGAATCAAGACAAAGTGACAAAATCAGTTGAAAACGATCATTCTCCAAGCTCCAGAACATTCTCCAGTTTCTGTCATACAATACCAAAACGTTCTCCAACTTCTGAAGCACAGACCAAGAACGATCTTGAGACTCCAGCATTACATTATGACACATATTCTTGTGATCAAGTAACCTTCAAACACTGAACAGATCAGAAGAAAGAGAATGCACAAAGACCAGAAAGTCTTAAAGTCAAAAAAGGAAAAAGTTCAGTCAATAGTCTTAAATTAAAGACTGATTATTTTAATATGCCCCTTGACCAAGGGAACCCCCCTTAAACGGTAATATTGAGCTGACATGGACCTCCTCAAGTGTTTATAAAAGGAACCTCACAGCTCAATGGAAATCACGACATTGAAGTGCAAAAGAAATATCATCAATCACTCACATTCATACTTGAAAGTCTCACAAGAAATCAGTAACATTCAGTTTCGAATTCATTATCATTAGTTTACTGAAACATCTTGTAAAGAATCTAACCTCAAACAAGAGTTGAGATTAAACATATTATGTCAAACACTTTAATCATTATCGTGTAAACTTAACACTATAAGGATTGTTTATAGCTTGAGTGAGTTGTTTAGAAAAATCCTTTTAAGGTTAAAAGGTGAGTTGTAAAAATCCTATCAAGGATTGATAGGTGACCTAATTGAATCTCTTTCTGGGTGGAAAGGATTGACGATTGTGACAGATAAAGGCTGATCTGAACTAGGTGTTGTAAAACCAATAAAGTTCTTTGTTTTTAACACTTAGTGGAAAATCTCACGATTGTGAGGACTGGATGTAGCCCGAGTTGGGTGAATCAGGATAAAATCATTGTGTGATTTCTCTTCCTTATCTTTGTTTACTTTCAGTCTTCCATTTACTTAAGTTAAAAATCAATTTATGTTTTTAAACCAAACTAAGAACATTCTCTGTTTTCCAAAACGTTCTCCGTTTTCCAAAATGTTCTCCGTTTTCTACTTTTACTATTAGGATCATTCTACCTTTTAAAACTAACCAAGAACGTTCTCTGTTTTCTGATTCCAAAACCAATAACGTTCTCCGTTTTCTTAACCAAGATCAATCTTGAGTTATTTTTTAAGTTTTAACAGGAAAATTTTTAAAAGACAACTTTACAATTCAAACCTTCTTCCTTGTAAAGCGACATTTCGACTTCATGTGTGTGTGTATATGCTCATATGATTTGTATGTTAAGTGCATGTTCAATTGTGTGAATGGGTGAAACCAATGCAGTCTTTATGACTTACTTATTATATAGAGTTTAAGTCATTATACTACCCATGTTTAGTGGCTTAAATTGTTTGAATGATTTGAGGCTAGAGGTAGAAAAGATATTTGAGTATAGGTGACGAAGAAATAATATTTTATTAAATTGAGGTATAGTTTGTCGAGAGGATTTTCCTTGCTCAGCACACCGACATGACTGAGAATCATCTATAATTATTTTTATTAAATCTATGTTATTGAGTTATGCTCACTATGTTGGGGGTGGTGATGTTTTCCCTGTAATAGGTAAACATTGAAAGTCTGATGAGTATCCAGATTGCTCATCAGTCCTTCAATTTCATGAGTAGAAGTCATATCACATCTTGATTCTATATTAACTTAAAAATTGTTTTAAAATTCGTAACTATTTTAGAAATTCTAAATTATTTAAAAAATTTACAAAAAAATTTCTATTTATTTTCAACCACTTAGATAGTTTTTTTAATTGAAAATTTCAGTTTTATCTACATTATGAACAATTTTTTTCAAAATCTTTAATTAAATTTAATTAAATTTTACACAGTTACATACTATATCTTCTATAAACGAAAAAAAAAAAGGAAAAATCCACTTATTTCGTAACATTTGTTCTTCTATTTCACTAAAATCAAACAATAGAACGGTGGTGTTCTTAGTAACAATGAGTGGTGCAAGAAACCTACAGGGCTTTGAAACAAAAAACCCGGCCCACAGAAAAAAACAATAATTAACAAAAAATCTGTACAATTTCAATAAACCCTTGACAAACCAAGGCAAAAGCAAGTTTGAGAGAGAAGAATGGCGACCACGAAGAAAAACAGAACCCAAGTGACGAAAAACAAAGAGAATGAAAAGAAACCTACTGGTGATGGAACCAACAAAGAAATCAAAGAAGAAAATAGTGTTTTTGCTTCTTGTTCCTTCACTAGCCTTGGTCTTCACCCTACCTTATGTGAGCAACTTCGTGGTACTCTTTTTTATCTCTTTGTTTCGTGAATTTGGTCTTTGAGATTATAATTGAGCTCATGAGCAAGCGACAATAGTTCAATGTTTTAATCTTTTTATGGATTTTGTTTGTTTATTATATATATATTTTTTTTTAATTTTTAAACAGAAAGGATGGGGTTTGAAGGTCCAACATTAGTTCAAGCTCAAGCCATTCCTGTTGTTCTCTCTGGCCGTCATGCGTATCCTTTTTATTTTTATTTTGCTCTCTCTTTTTTGTTGCTCACTGCATTCCAAAACTTTGATAGTTTTAATTTAACATTTTATTAAAACAATAGGTGCTTTAGAAATCGAAAATATAATTGAACTTTATTTTTCAACTATCCCTTAGAGTATTTATACTCTTTGTATTGAAAAATGGAGATATGGAAAGTAGTTAATGATAAAGTTCAGGATTTTGTTATTTTTTACTATCAATCAATCACAATGGCTAGATCATTAAAAACATTTGAATTTAATCTTAATTATTTCTAAAGTCATACATCTAATTTGTTGTTGATGTTAAACTTTTTATACTGATAATATATCAAAACTAAACTTTGTTAATATGTGTGTAAAAATCTTGAATTATAAAAAATATGGAATTGAGAGAGTATGTTGCTTAATGCTATAACTGGTTGGTTTTTTGTTTTTGATATTTTTAATTGGGTTCTTTAATGAGAAAATTTAGTCTGGTTAATGCTGCTACGGGCACAGGGAAGACTATTGCATACCTGGCTCCAATAGTTCATCACTTGCAGGGTTATGATAAGCGAATTCAGCGCTCTGATGGAACATTTGGTGCGTGTTATTCATATTTAGGCTTTATCTGTTTTCACTTAACTCTACTTGTTTAGAGTAAAGGCGTTCTTTCTCTGCCACTATCGTTCTTGTTCTGTCGTTTTTGTCTTTTCTTGCTCCTTTCAACATCGTTCTGTTCCGTTCTTGCTCTGTTTTGCATCGTTATTTCTGTTACTCTGTTTTGTCTGCTCTGTTCTCTGTTTGTTGATTACGATTACTATTAGAACTTGATTTTGATGTTTGATTTTGGTTATTAAGTATGATTACCCTTTTAATTTTGTGTATTTTGCTATTTTTGTATATTGTTTGTATTTTATGTTTAGTTTACATACGGTTTTTTGGCCCTTGCAATAGCGCTCATCCGCTATCCCATTCTTAGGGTTCGACGCTTCGATATCTGAGGCTGAAAAAACATAGTTATGGATAATGTTGATCTTTCTTTATATTTTGCTTAAATTTAACTTCATTTAGAAGTGGCACTTTGATCAAACTCATGACCACATAAGCACTGTTTGTATAAACAACTTAATTAAGCACATAAAGCATAAGCGCTTATCATATACTATTAAGTGCTTATGTATAAGCTATTTATATAATAAAAGGTAAAATAAAGTCAAATTATTTTCATATAAACTATAAATTGTTTTCGCAAGCTATCCTAGAGAGTTTAGGAAATAAACTGTAAACAACTTATGAACATGTAATAAGCCGTTTCCATAAGCTCTCCCAATAGTCTCGCAAGTGCTTATGTCATCAGTATATGAATTCAAATAAGTCAATCCAAACAAGCCTTTATTCATAGAGGCCATGTCCCTAAATTATCCAATATTTCAAAAGCTTAACCTGTTTAATGTTGATCTTTCTTTCAAACAAGCCAATATTCATGGATAATGTTGATCTTTCTTTATATTTTGCTTAAATTTAACTTCATTTAGAAGTGGCACTTTGATCAAACTCATGACCACATGAGCACTGTTTGTATAAACAACTTAATTAAGCACATAAAGCATAAGCGCTTATCATATACTATTAAGTGCTTATGTATAAGCTATTTATATAATAAAAGGTAAAATAAAGTCAAATTATTTTCATATAAACTATAAATTGTTTTCGCAAGCTATCCTAGAGAGTTTAGGAAATAAACTGTAAACAACTTATGAACATGTAATAAGCCGTTTCCATAAGCTCTCCCAATAGTCTCGCAAGTGCTTATGTCATCAGTATATGAATTCAAATAAGTCAATCCAAACAAGCCTTTATTCATAGAGGCCATGTCCCTAAATTATCCAATATTTCAAAAGCTTAACCTGTTTAGTGAAGAGTGAAAACACATTAATTCTTTTGTACCCTAACATTGAAGATAATAATTCACCATCAGAAACACATGTCAAACTTCTTTATTCATGAAAGTGTCATTTGACCAACCTATCAATTTCATTGTTATATTGTGTGTAAAATTAATTATCAATTTCATAGATTTAATTGGTTTATTGGCAACAGCGTTGGTTCTTGTACCAACGCGTGAGTTATGTTTGCAGGTTCATGAAATTCTTCAAAAGTTATTGCACCGATTTCATTGGATTGTTCCTGGATACATTATGGGTGGTGAAAGTAGATCAAAGGAGAAAGCCAGACTTCGCAAAGGTAAAAACCATGTTTATTCATCATCAATACTCGTCTTCTGACTTCATCTTTGATATCTGTTCCTTATTAGTTGTTCAAACATTAAATCTTGAAAGTTGTGGAAAACTGGAAAGAACATTATAATTAGAAAAGAGGTTAAGTGTGATAGTATCTTTGAAGGTAGCTGGAATCAATTTTATGATTTTTGGATGCATCGGCAATCCCAATGCCATGCTAGGACATTTTTGAGAACACGATCTGGTAAGATTTCGTGGGACTTATGTGCATACTTGTTGAATTGGTTCGGATCGTGTGAATATAATGAATCAGCCAAAAGAATTGCAGGTTACCTAAGATCCACTCCTGAAACCTGTGAACCCTTTTGTTTTTAAAACCTAAATATTGTTCCTTGCTGACTTTGTGCATCTTACCAAAAGCTCGATTCTATCATTCTCCTCCTCCATTGCTTCCCAACTCCTCCACAGTTCCCATCTTCGATTCTGGTTCCTCTGTATCCCATGACACAAGCAGTTGCTGTCTTTGCTCCTCACAAGATGCCGCTGCTTTCTCTATTCCTGGATGATGGTTTGCTAGCAGTTTGGTTATGGTGAAGGTGGAACTTGCCAAAACCTTCTTGCTTGTTTTTGGAGTTTTCAATTTGGTTAACCTTTGTCTTAAGTTGTTAATTTGTGAATTTATGAATTTTGAATTAATTTAATTGTTTGTAATATATTTATAAATATTTTAGGATCTTATAATCCATGTTACTATTCCATAGTTACAATTTTTAGTACCCTTCACAGTTCTAGGCAGGATATCGATTTCAACAACGTTGACATTTATTTGTATCTTTAAAAGAAAATTTATCTATCACAGAAAGGAAAATTCCATTTCCACGACGACATGCATTGACAAGTTTTTAACCTCTGATTCCTATTTAGGCATATCAATTCTTATTGCAACTCCTGGGCGCCTTTTGGATCACTTGAAGAATACATCATCATTCTTGTACACAAATTTGTGCTGGATAATTTTCGATGAAGCTGATCGGTATGGTTTTCATCTATTTTTTCAATGTCTATTACCATATATATGCATAGTAAATGTGGTACTTTATGGATGAATTAGCCTGACATTTTTTTTGCAGTATTTTGGAATTAGGGTTTGGAAAAGAGATACAGGAAATACTAGATCTTTTAGGTTCCACGAAGACAGGGCACAGAGACCAAGAAAACGCAGTTCCAAGACCCTCTAAAAGTCAAAGACAGAACCTTCTTTTATCAGCCACTTTAAATGAGAAAGTAAATCACCTAGCAAAAATTAGCTTAGAGGATCCAGTAATGATTGGTATTGATGATGAAAGAATGGAACCAACCTCAAAAATTAGATTTGATCATTCAGATTCTGACGAAGACAGTGAAGACAAACATTCCAATAAAATACCAGCAGTTGGAGCTTATAAAGTTCCGGTACAGTTAATTCAGAGATACTTGAAAGGTATGTGATAATTATAAATTTCTTCTATAAGCTTTTCTAAGTTTGCATAATGTTTTAAGATCCTTTATACTGAATTGGATTATCATGCAGTGCCTTGTGGATCACGGCTTGCTGTACTTCTTTCAGTTCTTAAGAATCTTTTTGAAAGGGAACCTTCACAGAAGGTAAGGTTTTGATGGTTGAAATCAGTAGAGTTTGCATTCTGCACATTCTTAGTGTCTAAGAGAAGATTAGAATTTTAGTTTATGATTGTCTTTTTCTATTAATCTCTTGTTACTTGAACTTGTTTTTTTACTTTGTGGTGAACTTGTGTATACTTTTAGCGAATTTATTTATTGCAATATGTTTTTAGTTTATTGTTTTGACATTTGTTATTTGTTTTGCTTTATTCTATTATATGTTAATATTATGATTTATATATAAGTCACATCATTCATCTATTGACTCCACAGGTTGTGCTATTTTTTTCAACATGTAATGCAGTGGACTTCCACTATTCACTTTTAAGCGAATTCCATTTCTCCTCCTTTCCACAAACCGAAGAAGGGAACAGACCGAAGTTTCTTGGATGCAAAACTCTTCGGCTACACGGTAATATGGAACAGGAGGACCGGACAAAGAGTTTTCAGGCCTTTAAAACTGACAAATCTGCCCTTCTTTTGTCTACCGATGTTTCTGCCAGAGGCCTTGATTTTCCGAAGGTTAGGTGCATCATACAATATGATTCTCCCGGGGAAGCTACTGAATATGTGCATAGGTACCTAATTCTTCTTTTATTTTTCTTTTGTGGGGGTCTATGTTCCATTAATTATCTTTGCTTTCCGTTCTTCCTATTTTAATCTAAATAAACAAAAAAAAATTGGTTCATTTAATGTGTTTTAAAAAGTACTAGAAAATTGACATATAATATTATTAAAATCTTACTGTAAACATTCATTGTCACATTTTGAAACATTTGTACATGATTTTAACTTCAGATTACGCATCAAAGACAAAATATATAGAAGTTAGAGTTTGACAAATTAAATTAGTTTATATTAGCTAGAATATCAACATGTTAAATTCTGGTTGTAACAAAAAGAAGATTGTATCAAGATTAAATGGATAAAAGTAAATATAAAACTTTTCTATCATAATCGTCAGTGGTTGCCTTCATGTCATTCTATTTTCTTGTAGTTCATATTTCGTAATCTTTTCCTTTTGATAAGAATCTTATCTTCCATTCCTTTTGGTTTACAAATTAAATTTCTATTATTTAAATGATCCTTATCAGTGCCGTTAAATTTTAGTTTTCCTATGAGGGAAACTATAAAAAAAAAACGAGATTTTAAGAACTGAGTAAGTAGGGTTTGTTTCACTAGATATCTCATCTAGTAGATTCAGAAGCGTCTTCCGAATTCTCTATTCATAAAAAATAATAATATCCAATAATCTTCCAAGTTAGTACTGGTAATTCATGGTATGAAAAATACTTGTATTATTCTCACAGAAGGGTTGAGCTTTTCCAATGAGGCAAGAACTAAATCAGTGTACAGAATTAAGAACTATGTAAGGCATTCGAGATGCCTTTGCTCTCCCGCACTATGTGACTTACAAAAAAACTTTTTCTCACTACAACTAATTCCTATTTAACTTTTCCTTATGTAACTAATTTTCATTCTTCTAACTAACTCTTGTTACTGCCTTACTAACAGCTGTTACAATCATTAGTTCCCCTCAAGTCCTTTTTAACTAATGGGCGACTATCACTATCTTATTTATGATCTATTGTTAAATTGTGATACAGAGTTGGTAGAACTGCTCGACTTGGCGAAAGAGGAGAGTCATTGTTATTTCTGCAACCAGCTGAAATAGACTATTTACAGGACTTGGAGAAACATGGTGTCTCACTAACAGAATATCCTCTCTCCAAAGTGTTAGATAGTTTTCCAATTTCTGGAAACAAGAACAACATAAAGAAATCTGTTTTCATAGACTTACATCCCTGGATCCTTTGTCTCCAGAAGGCGCTTGAGTCATTCATCGCATCAAAGGTGATACTCATTGCTAATCTTATTGAATTCTTACATTTGTGCTGATTGTCAATGGCTTATCTAATTGAATTATCATTGTGGAAGTTGTTTATAATTTTTTTCATCTTCTTTTAGATGGAAAACATGTCTTGAAAGTTAAATTTGGAATCATCATTGGATTTGTGTGTAGAGTAATTAGTTTATAACTTTTGAATACCATGAAACATTTCATGTTGGTTTAAATGAAAGCACAGACTCCGACAACGAGCCTCACAGATATAATGATACGAGACATCATTTTGGTATTTGTCTCAAGTAAAAAGATTTAATCTAGGGTTAAGAGTGTTCGAGAATTGTTGTTAGCTCAGTCTTGCATGTGTCCAACATGTGTCTATCAGGTGCCCAAGCCAAAAATATATATTTTTTAATTGGACACCATTAAAAGGTGCTGGCATAGCTCCAAAGCATGTTTGAGAAGTGTTGGTGTCTGAAACGTGTCCGACACGACATTTTGAAGATGTCCGCACTTGATACTTTAATGCATCTGCCAAGCAATTGGGAATGACAAACCAGTGATAATCCAAATAAAAATGTCCAATATGCTCTTTCTTCTGTGCATGGAAGTTCTTGACCCGAGGGAAATGGAAAGTTAGAGTAGAAAGGGAGAGGCACATTCATTCTTTTTAATATATATCAATCAAGCATGCACTCAATCAAAGAATATAATTATTTTGTTCTGCATATCAATGTTTTTTATCCTTCCATCTGCGGTTTTGGTGGCTGGTTTTTTCTTTTTTTATATCAGAAAATGTTAGATGTTGGTATGTTATGCTAGTAGTTAGGGTTGGAACTGTAGACCTCCTTTTCAAACTCTTTTGGATGTCTTAGTTCAACCACTTGAGGGGTATGCCTTGGAGTAGTCAGGGTTTGAACCCTAGACCTCATTTTTAAATTCCTTTTGGGTGTCTCAGCTCAACCACTTGAGCTACGTCTTGGGGACACTAATTTATTCCATACGATTTTACTGAACATTAATGTTTTCCATATGATCATATAATGGCTAGCTTTTTGTTTCTTTGTATTCACAAACCAATTGTTGCCTTGTCCTTTTCAGCCGAAGATCGATGAACTTGCCAAGAGGGCATTTTGCTCTTGGGTCCGTGCATACACAGCGCATCGTGGAGATCTGAAAAGAATATTTATGGTCAAGAAACTTCATTTGGGGCATGTAGCGAAAAGCTTTGCATTGAAACAACAGCCCTCCTTAGTCGGAAAGTCATTCCAAAACCAAACTAAAAAGAGAAAGAGATTCGAGAAGAAAAATGGGATGTTGAATAAGAGAAGAGTTGCCCGTGTGACTTAATGCACACCATGAAAATGGCTTATAAATTATTATAATCTAAGTTCTGACTGAGAAGTGTTGTCGGCCAGTCTCTTGGTGTGTGTCCAAGACGTGTCTAACAGGTGTCCGAGGCCTTCTAATTCAGAGAGACAAGAACAACACTAACATACATGTTTGTTTCTCCATTCAAGAATCCTTATAAATGGTCGTTTCAACGCAAGAGATTCTTCTCACAAAACGAACCTCTGAAATACGTGCCAGGTCAAGTACACTTATCCAAACACAGGAACGGTGTGTGGATTATAATTTCATGGAGTTATGGTTTTGGTCTGTTTTTGGAACCGGAGTAGTATTATTATGACCTTCAACGTGATTTAACAAACATATTTAGGATTTCAGATCTAATTTTTGTCGTTAGAATATAGAGTAACTTTTATTGTCATCTTAAAAGTACCATTGCTATATGTTATCTTGAAAATACGTTTATGATTAATTTAGTTTATTTTTCAGTTATGCAAAGTGTATTTTGATTAGTCAATCCCAGAAAGATGAATGAGTGTAACAGGGGTCCTAATTTTGGGTTAGTATGCTGACATATTGTTTTGATGATAATTTGCAATTGAGAGATCAAAGCTAATGTGAAAAAAAAATTGGAAAAAGTTTTATTTGTCGTTGAAGTTTACAAGAGTTGACTTACTAAATTTAAAAGGATAAATGTTTTTTAAACACATCTTCGAACACCGTAAAAACTGCGGTTTTTATATGTTATTGATTTATTAATATTATTTTCTCTCTCCTAAACTTCAAAAAACAACACTATGATATATGATTTTAGGTTTTGATGTCCATATTGTGTTCATATAATAGCCCTATTTAAAAAGAGAATTATTTGGTACACCATGAGAATGAGAAAATGGTGGGTACTGGTACCCGTAAGACGAAATAAATATGAAATTTAAATCATGCAATAGGTTAATATGAAAAAAATGATGTTACTTTAAATAATTGGTTGTTGGGTAATTTATTCAATCAAATTTTAAAGTATTAGTGTTTGGAGGTTTAAAATGCATCCTGATTTTAACTCTTTAAATTTAAAGAACAGTTATGTCCTTATTCATTTTATAGAGGTGAATTTTATTTGCATTGTTGAAGAACTAGATTGATTATTTAAGTCTTTAACTTTGTTTAGACGGAGAATCCCGTTTTTGAAAAACTGAAAATACAATTAATTGTACATCATTTCATTTATTTAAATGTTTTGATGTTGAAATTTAAGCATAGAATGTAGCTAGAATTGTGTAAATTAGACAACATCTGTTATAAGTGGGCTACACATAATTGCAGTTTATTATTATTTTTAAGTTCTTTTTAAAATGTATAACATTACTTACAAATAAAAGATCTAACTTATGTTAAGAGTCGCACATTGAATGAAAAAAGTAGGAACATATCTAAGATTTTTGGTTAGTGAGGGCGTATCCATATTATTCATTTGTTTTAAAATAATTGTTGCATTTGTCTATTTTACACAACAATTAATTTATTTTTGACAATTAATCTCAGACAAAAAGAAGTATATATTTTTGTAAATGTTATCAAATCATCATTTAATCATTCATCTTCTTCTGGGTTGGCTATTTTTATATATGTTATCAAATAATCATTTAATTCTTCATAAAATTAACCGAAAATAAACTATTTTCAGTAGTTACAACGGTCGTTCGTAAAATCGAAGAATTAATTGTAAAAGTAAATACACCATCTGAAATACAATATATCATTTTGTTTTTATCAAAGTATTTAATAAATCATTAATTTAGTGGGGACAAAACTTATTTTTTTTAGTGAAAAACTACAAAAATTATGCAACTATTACTAACCAAAATTATTAAGCTAGTGGAGACAGGTGCTCCGATTAGCACCATGTGCATCCATCCATGGAGATAAGACTTGATAAAGTGTTGATATGGTGGATAGTTCTCACTCTACAAGCTGATTTTGTGAGGTTGTGTTAGACCAAACTCAAATTCTAAGATAATATCATAAGCTATCTAAGATTCATTAGATTACCTGTTAAGGGATGGCAAAAAACCGCCACTCACAGATAAAATTCGTGAGAGATACGAGACAAATAACTTAGCAAGTATCCGTGAATAAAATAAATGGGTAATTTGATTACCTATCAATTAACAAGAGGGTAGTGAGGTGCTTGTGCATGCGGATACCTATACCAACAATAAATATACATAATTATCTTTATATTTATATTTAATTTAAACACAAAACTCTAGAAATGTCCCTCAAACTCACAACACAAGTCGTCTATCCATGGGTACCCGTTAGGAGACGATATCCATAAAAAGTTCATTAAGCGGGTACAGGGCGGATCCACAAAAAATTCACTACTCGTGTCTGCCCCGTCTTGTTGACATCCCTACCTGCTATGAGGTTATTGCTACTAGGTCACTCGGGACACGCCTAAATGTCTAGTTTTAGGCATGAGAGGTGCTAAGAGTCGCACATTGGATGAAGTAAAGCATAACAAAGTGTTTATAAATGAAGTAGTCATCACTCTACAAGCTAGTTTTGTGGGACTGAGTTAAGCCCAAACCAAATTTCTAAGAGCTTCCCTTGCCTTCTTTGTTCACCAATTTCAACTCTTCTATGCTGCATTTGTTTTTGGACAAATAGTTTAGCGACTAGATTTACACATCTTAAATATAAAAAAATAGAGAATTTTAGATTCAAATGTGAACCCATATATATTAATGTCCTTACATCTACCAACTGAGTCTTCTTCATCTTGTGTCCGTTATTGCCAGATGTGGCTCAAGAAACACTCATGTGATATATACTAGTATGTATGTATCAGATTTCAGTTCAAATAAATATTTATAATTTATAAATAAAGTTAAATTTGAACTTGCATACTTTTTTTAATCTTTATCTATTTATATATACTTATTTGATATATTAAGGATTATTAATTGTATACAAAAATTTCCACCACCTATTTCATCCATGTGCAATGGAGAGACAATAAATTCCGTGGAGCAAAAGATGTACTCCCATGTCAGCAGTATAGAGTTCAAGGTTCACCAAGGTTATTCGTAGATTAAATTTTGAATGAGATATGGCTGGCTGGTTCTTTAGATTCGTAGCCTTACATTTTTAGAGATGGTATCCAACATGTTTCCTCGCTAACCAAGTTCGCAATCAAAGCAAGTTTGTATGAAAATAATTTGTGTTTATTGTATTTTTTTGCTAAAATTTTGTATTTATTATATTAAAAATTGTTTAATTTATACTTCGAAGACAATTTTTTTATTAATTCTTTAATTAATTAAATAATTAATCAATGCTTTTAAAGCATTTATTAGCAACACTTATCGCTTACAACCCATAAATTCTAGTTAATAGTGAAACATAAAAAATAAAATACAAGATAATCTTATATTTTTTAAATTTGTCAAATTTGAGTGACCATATAACCATTCAATTTATTAAACACAATCTTCATTTTCATATGATAGCGATGTTTCTCTAATCTCATCGTTAGTGCAACATCGCATCCAATTACTTTTTTTGTGGAAGAATCAATATTAGTATTGTTAGTAATATACTAAGGTCATGTGGAGATTGAACTTTTGACCTCCCTTATCATTCTACCCATTAACCCTCCCCTAACACAATCAACTACTTATATACAACATAAAGAAAGAAATACAATGTGTGAAGGTAAGATTCTATAGTACGTATCATATTTTCATATTAGAAGATTACATTCCTAGAAGATTGCTATCAATTTAGGGTGATGCTCTCCCAATCCCTAAAACATTTTAATGGATTTAAGAATCCAGTAGTGTAAAACATCAATCGTAAAGTGAAAAATGAGATTAATGATATCATTAAAATTTATAATTCGATAATAATTTTTACATATTTTAATTAACACGGAGGGTGGGATGAGTGACCACCATCACTTTAGCTAGGTTTTTAAGATTGGACTTAAAAATACCCATTAGGCCCAAATACAATTTATCACAAGCTTTTCCAACTAAATTGGGCCTTCCATTGGAAAAATGAACTCTATACCCCACAACCATACTCTTACCCTCACATTTTCGGGGTTGTTTGCTAGTTGGATTTTGGAAGGGAACATTTTAGAAGATTAAGTTATATTTTAATATATATTTAATATTTTAAAAGAATTGAAAGAACAACATGATAAATGAGCATATCGTATCATGTTGTTCTTTTAATTTTTTTTAAAATATCACATATATTTCAAAATATAGAATTAACTCTCCAAAAATAAACTTGCAAATACACCATAAGGATATATTTTGGAGGACTAAGTATGTATCTTAACATATATTCGAAATTTTAAAACTTTTGAAAGTATGACAATGATAGATGATCATATACTTCAATTATTCTTTTAATTCAAAATTTTAAAACTTTTGAAAGTATGACAATGATAGATGATCATATATTTCAATTACTCTTTTAATTGATTTTAGAAACATTTTATAATTTGTTCAATCTAGAAATGAAAAATAAGTCTTCCTTTCCCATTTCCTTCAAAACTCAACTCTCAAACATACCGTATTCCTCCTTTTCTCCAAAACTCAACTCCTCAAACATACCCGAAAGTTCAATTTTATCCCCAACATTTTCAAAAATCATATTTTGTTTTCAATTCTAGTTAACTTTCTCATCCCACAAAATTTCCAATATTAAAAATAATTTTTGAAATATAAAACATATACTGAAAATTGAAATTTTTGAAATTCTAAAAAATTTCAATTTTTTAAATTTTTGGTGCACATTTACTAACAAGGAATTTCATAATTTTTGATAATTTTTAAAGTTGCTATATAAAATTTCGATAACACATTTTTATAATTAAGTTTTTGGTACACATTTTTCAATGTTTAAACTTTTGTGTTTATAAAATATGTTTTTAGAAATTTCACAATCGATTTTTTTGGAATTTCAATTTATTTATTGATTTATTTGTTATGATTAAGGGGTAAAATCGGGAGTTTGGTTAGAATATGAGAGTAGGAGTATATTATGAATTGAGACTCTCTGCAGTTGCAGTTAGAGGTTTTCGCACTCACTCATCCATAACATTACATAAAGATTGGATGGATATTCAAGTTTAGTTCTTCAATTATAAAAATAAATATTATATTTTTATAAGTTAAAAATTCATTAAAAAGAAAAGGAAAACAACTTAGAGAAAAAAAAAAGTGTAATACAACACGATTTTATGGCCTTTGAGTAGAAATCATATAATATAGCGTTTTTATGCATATTTTTTTTTTTTTACCTTAGAAATCACTTCCGTAAATAGAGCAATTATGCAAACTAATTGTTGTTGTGTTCTCATAATCTCTATGATTTGTTTTGCTAGCATGTCTATTTTTTTTTTTAAAATTCTACAATATCTCCAAGTCATGGTCAATCATGTGATGTAAATTATCGCCAATAACAACAATATTTTGATATGTCATACTCGACACCATAACTTTTGAGTGACTTCCAAATTAGAAGAACTTTAATGGTTTTGAACATTATTCTCCTTTGACACTACATCATTCCAAAAACCAACAATACGCATATTTGGATATTAATTATCCTCTTGTAGATGATATGTCTTAGCTGAAGTCGATAAACTGAAACCAAAGACCTTATGAATTATAGTTTTAGTACCATGTGTAGTCTGAATCTCATATTCCTAAAGTGTATCTATGATGATTTCTGATTTCCCAAAAATCAATTGAGTCCGAGTCAGAAGCTTCTTCACGTTTTTTTTAACAATTCTTTCCTCGTTAGAGGGATAAATTCATGAATAAAAATGTTGCCTCATAGTTCAATGTTGGGGATATGATCAAAAAAGGAGAGTTAACAACACAATGTGTACTATTATCCTAAATATCTTTGGTTATACGTTTAGTTTCAGCCTTGTTAGGAGCAACAATGTTTTTCACGACATACTTATTTGCAACTATAACATCTTTAACAAATTGAATCTTCACGTGTAATAAGAATATGATCTCTTAGCTCTTGTAACAAGTCAATCGACCAAAAGTCGAGTGAAATGTCCCATTATTTTTGAGTTTGTTGCTTCACCAAGAGATAATGGGATGCCAATACATAAAGCGATCGTAAAATGATCTTTGACCTCCAATATTTCTAAGGCAAATTGTAGATACGAATCCAACATCGAGCCTTTGGGTGTTCTTACCAAATCTGAATTGAAATCTTTCGTCCAAGACAAAACTAGAAGACGATCGGGTTTCAAATTTATGGTTTCAACTGTTCAGGCATTTTGCAAATCGTCAAGAGAAGCAAAGGAGAACTCATAAAATCATTTTCTAAAGAGATCATCTTGCCATGAATCAATCGGTTTCCATATTATTAAAAGCTTTTTGTGTAAAACCGACAACATAGTCGATGTATTGCTCATAGACATAGTGACTCCACCATGAAAATTATTCTTGTAACTCGCCAAACTTAATTGATATTTATCTTTTAAAATTTTAATAATGAGCATTGACCCTTTAGTACATGGTTTTGATAATTGACTCAGAAAAATTACTTGAATTCTTGAGAATTCGTAAAAAAAAAATTGAATAGGAACCGCAAGAATCCAAATTCGTATATTATATAGAAGTATAGAGTTAATTAATCCTTACATTGTGTAAGAGTTCTGTTCCAACTTGTCCAAGTCTTAGTTATTGAGCTACATCATGGCTTCAAAACCAAAGATGATTTCTTTGCCTTGAGATTATTGTGTTTGGACTTAGTGTAACTACAAACCAATTCTAATTAAATATTGTGTACTTTTTTTTGCAAGTATTATGTGCTTGATCACTATATTTAACCCTTTTTGATAGTGAAAGTAATTGTTGTAGAAGCTAAAAATTATATAAGTTTGTCCAAATATTGTATGAATTCGTGAAAGTAAATTTTTTTACACAAATATAAAATAATTCAAACAAATGGGTTGTTACTGTACGATTCTTTTCAAACTAAGTTTTTCTTTTAAAAAAGTGTGAAGAAATTAGTTTTGTAATACTTGTAGGTTCTATGGTGTAATTTTTTTCACACTATTATTATGTTCATAAACAAATTAAATGATATGTAGATAGGAGAGAAACTTTTCCACTTCACATTTCTAAAAAACTACACACAATTAAAAAAGTTTTTTCCAGGGTAAGTCCAATTCTATGACCCACCATTGTGTATGCATCCAAACATTTTTGTGTCATTTTTTTAATTGATCCAACTTGTTCCAAGTCACTCTCTGTAGGCTGCAGCTCCATGCATGAGAAATCTTGTATTTTTGGTCAAAGAGTGAGAACTTAAATGATTTTCAATAAAAACAAAATGAAAGCTGTAAAACCATTATCATGGCCCACATTATGTCCCCTCTGTCGGAGGAGAGCCCTTGTCACTAGTTTATAACCCATTTTATATTTTGAAATGGTGACCTTTCCTTCATTTACTTGACCCTTGTGTTTCTCTTGGAACTAGTGATATGCCGTAAATAAGGCCAAAATATAATATAAACTAATTTTAGAGTAAAAAAATATGTTAACTCTATATTTTTAAAAAAGTTATGTAAAAATAGAAAAAATCATTTCAAATTCATTTGGTATAATTAAAAAAGTTATTTAATATTCAATAATCTAGATATTTATTTTTTTAGAAATTTTAACATAATAAAATTATATTTTTAAAAAATTACATATTTCATATGTAATGATTTTTATTAATAACTATTCAAAATAGCTTCTCAATTTAATTTTTTTTTAAATTATATTTTCCAAAAACAGTTATGGAAAAAAATAAAATATTTAAAACAATTTTTTATGAGAAACTAATTTTTCATTTGAATTATAATTTTTTTAAATTATAATAAAAAGATTAAATACTTTAAAAATTAGTTTTAAAAAATGATGTAACAATCGTGACCCTTAATATACGTATTCATAATTTTAAAATAATTCAAAAATAAATAAAATTATTCTCAAAAGTCAAATTTAAAAGTTATATATAATTTTGTGACACGATAATTTTTATAACTTTATATGACTTAGTCTATCATACTATTGTTTGGCTATACTCAAAGACACATATATAAAGGGGATACCAAGTTTTTATTTAACCATTTTTTTTCTTTCAATTATACTTTTTATTTAAATTATTTTATTTACAGTTATATCCTTGCTTACCTAATCACTTAACAATTCTTTTTCTAAATATACACTTGTAAATAAAATGGATACCAAATTTTGGCGTAGTTATGTTTCGTTTCAATTTTAACCCTTATTCAGACTTTTTATTTATAATATTTCCTTACTTTTCCCAATTAAATAAATATTTTTATTTTAAATAACCATAACTTTTTTGTAACTTTATTATTTAAAAAAAAAACAGACAAACATAAAGACTAATTCTTATGTGTACACTAGTAATAATATAAAGTCTATAATTTATATTCTTATCCATCTCTTTTATTATACCGGTCTCTCTCTATATAATATATATGCTACATCGGGTGTAAATATTTTAGTTGATTCCTAGAAAAAAATAGAACCAATAAAAATAATCGTTTTGGTTTTTAGTTCAATTTTTGTGATCTATTTGCACGAAATTTAAACAAAAACAATCTAATAAATAATGGATTGTTTGATTCAGTTCAGTTGACAATTTAAAAATTTATATTTAAAAATTTATATTTTTTCAAACATGATAGGTTTTTTAGACCATTAAAATAAATATACATTTTTTAATAAAGAAAATAATATATAATAATTAAAATATATATGAATATAACACATTTTTTTTATGAATATATTAGTAATATAGTGTGCAATAAAAGAAATAATACTAAAACATAATACTCCTTTGGGTCTTTTTATAAGAAACAATTGAGTTATAATTTGGTCAATAAAAATTTATGTATTTGATTCATATATGGACCAAATACATTATAGAAAAATACTATTGATAATTGTTGTGTATTATTATGAAAAATATGAGCTCTTTTTATAGGAGAAAATACAATTACTCAACTCCTTAAATTTAGAAGTGATATAAAGAAATAAAAAAATAAATGGAAATAAGAGGAATAGTTCTCATAATGACAAGATATTTCAACACCCCTCAAGTTGGTGCATATATATCAATCATGCCCAATTTACTTATCAAATGTTCAAAACTTGTCGTGGTCAAGCTCTTGGTCAATATGTCAATTGTATGTTGATTCGAAGGAACGAATGGCAAACAAAGAACCAAAATCAATTTTCTCTTTTATGAAGTGGCGATCGATCTCAATGTACTTTATCCGATCATGTTTAATCGGGTTGTGGGCTATGCTTATATCGGCCTTGTTGTCACAATATAACTTCAGTGGAAGTTACACCACTATCTTAAGTTCTTTCAAAACTCTAAGAATCCACGTACCTTCACAAATTCCTTGTGCCATTGCCCTAAACTCTGCTTCGACACTACTTCTTCCAACCACTCATTTTTTTCTTACTTCTCCAAGTTACCAAGTTCCTCCACACATATGTGCAATACCCTGAAGTTGACTTCCTATTTGTAATAGATCCTGCCTAGTATGCATCGGTAAATATTGCCACATTTTTATTATTGATCTTTTTGAAGAACAATCATTTTCTAGAAGTCGCCTTTAAGTATCTCAAGAGTCTATAAACTGCTGCAAAATGTTTTTCATATGAGGCATACATAAATTGGCTGACAACACTAACAAAGAAGGCAATGTCAGGATAAGTATGAGCCAAATATATAAGTTTTCCAACTAACCTCTGATATCTTCTAGTATCATTCAAGGTGTCTCATTTCTCTAAAAGTTTTGCACTGGGGTCCATAAGAGTGTCATCTATCCTACAACCACTCATAATTGTTTCTTGTATGAGCTCTAGAACATATTTTCTTTGAGAGACTACTATCCCCCTTTTTTATCTCACCACTTCCATGCCAAGAAAGTATTTTAGGGGACCTAAATATTTGATTTCAAATGCTACAACTAAATTTTTCTTTAGTTTCTCCATTTCTACCACATCATCACATGTAAGAACAATATCGTCAACATACACTATTAAAACAATTATCATTCCATTTGAGCTCAACTTTGTGAACAAGGTAGGATCAACATGCCCTTGACTGTATGCCTGTTTCTTTACTAACTAAGTAAATTTTTCAAACCACATTCTTATAGACTGTTTTAATCCATACAAAGACTTACTCAGTTTGCATACTTGGGACCCAAATTTGTCTTCAAAACCTGGAGGGCAATCCATATACACTTCTTCTTCTAAATCACCATTGAGGAATGGATTTTTAACATCTAATTGGTGAGACACCCAACCCAAATTAGCAGCAAAAGATAAGAGAACTCTGATTGTGTTAAGCTTTGGAATAGGGGCAAAGGTCTATGAGTAGTCTATGTCGTAGGTCTAAGTAAATCGTTTAGCAACCAACCTAGCTTTCTACCTTTCAATTGATCCATCAGAGTTGTAATTCACTGTAAACACCCACTTTCAACCCACAATTCTTTTACCAGCTGGTAGAGTCATGACACTCCAAATTTTATTCTTTTCAAGAGCTTCATGTACACTCTTTGGAACCTCTATGCAAGACAAATGAGAGGTAAAAGTAGCAAAAGAGGAAGACAAGTTTGAATAAGATATGAAATTAGATATAAGGTGTCTAGTACATGATCTAATAGGTTTCCTAAAGGCTATGGGAACATCTAGATCAATGTATATCGGAGTAGGATTAGTAAGAAGTTTACCTATTTCAGTTGGTTGACTTTCACTCAGTTTAGATTCTTGGTTGAGCTATGGAATTGGGTCTTCCACTAATTGATCTTGGTTTCTTCTTGTTGGAACTGAAGGTGCAAACACGAGAAGGGGGGGTTGAATTGTGTTTGACTAACTTGAATACTTTTTCTGTTTTTGCAGTTTTAAACCAAAACATGATGTATGAATAAAACAAAGTTAGCAGCGGATATAAAGTAAAAATAAAAACACAGAACTTCATATTGGTTCACCGTTAACGAGGCTACGTCCAATCCCTTCACCTTGAAGGATTTCGCTAATTCAAAACCTTGAATTACAACAATACCACTGACCCTCCAAGTCAGTCTTCTCAAACAGTATAACAATCCTAGACTTTTGAGGAATACAACACCTTGACTTCTCAAGTCAAGTCTTCTCCTACCAATCTGACAACCCCATATTATAGAAGGAATTACATCGCCTTGAATCTAATTGCCAAGTAATCTGCTACCCCTTCTGACTCCCTCAGATTGTAGACTCTACTTCAACAACTTAGATCTAACACAAGGGAAAGAAAATAACACGAGTGCTTGCTTCCGGAAAGCTGGAACTCACAATTAACCTCACTGAAAACTCGAGTGTTTGCTTTTGGAAGTATATGACTCTTTTGTGATTTTCGATACTAAGTATTCTGCCTTGAGCCTCCTTTTATAGATGTGAATTCGGGTCTCTTCCAAGCTTAATTTCGAGTTGTATCTTAGTGGATTCTCTTGCAAAAATACTCTAACTAATCGGGTTTCATATAAATAAAAAACATATCTTTTTAAGCTTCAGATTTGTTATCAAAAATAACTGGCCAATCCTGTCTTTAATTAATTCTGGAACAAATCTTTCTTCTCGCCAATAGCTTCTGAACTCCCATACGACTTCAACTTAATTTTGAATCAAATCCTTTTAATACTTTGATCAAATTTAATTAAATCTCCACCGTTAATCATCATGATTCAATCTGGACCGTTTGATCTTCTGCGCTAGTCCACATCTGGACCATACTAAGAGATCTGTTGTGATCATCTGATTTCGGCCAACCATGGACCACACTTTCTGATCTTCTGATCTCGGCCAACCTGGACTTGCAAACTGATCTGCTGTGATCCTCTGATCTCGGCCAATGCTTGACCACACGTTCTGATCCTCTAATTTCGGCCAACACTGGGCCATATACTTAAATCTTGATCATTGATCTGAACCTTTTCCCCCTGTTCTGGACCAATTCTGAACTAGGTCTCGATTGAACTGAAATTAAATATGGACAATTATTATTTCAATCTGGACATTTTACCTTCTGATTTGGATCAGATCTGGATCAAATCTGGACATCATTTCTTCTGGTCTGGACTAAGTTTCATACCCTGAACCATGCCATCTTCTGGTCTGGGTCAAATCTGGATTGAATCTCTTGTTCTGGGCCCATTAATTTATCCTCTGATTAAGTCTGGATCAGGTATGAGCTGTTTATCATTTCACTGCCAGGCCATCTTCTGGTCAGAATAACTTCTGGACTAAGTCTGACTTATGATTCCTTCTGGTCTGGATCAAGTCTCCCTCTGGCAGGCTTCCTTCTGGTCTGGTCCAGGTCTTCTTCTGACTTTGCTTCCTTCTGATCTGGGCCAGCAAAGATATTCTCTGGTAATTTCAAGATGCATCCTCTGGTACCTTATGGATGCATTATCTGGTGTCTTCATCTTCTGCCTCTGGAAACTTCATCTTCTGGTGGCATTTAATGTAATAATTCAAGGTACAAAATAAGATTACATGGAGTGCTTTTGTAAACATCAAAATCCTAAGTACTTAGAACCAACTTGGTTCCAACAGGAACCAAGTTGGTTTTATACTTAGAGTATTGATGATAACAAAAGTATTTTATGAGAACAATATTTTGACTTCACAAAGTATGAAAGAAGATTCGTGTTTTTGAAGAAAATAAAAAATATGAGTTGATTTAGATTTATAATTGAAGAAAATCTAATATAAGATTTGATTCAGATTTATAATTGAAGAAAATCTAAAATAAGATTTGATTCAAATTTATAATTGAAGAAAATATAAAATATGATTTGATTCAGATTTATTATTGAAGAAAATCTTTGACCAAGTTGAAAAAAAGATATAGTCAAGATTTGAAGATGATTTGATCAAGATTTATCACAAGAAGATTTGATCAAGATTTATCTACAACAAAATACAAACAAAATCATTTGAAGAATTTACAAACTCAATCTGAACAAAATACGAATAGATTCAATCCGAATAATTTACAAACTCAATCTGAACAAAATACGAATAGATTCAATCCGAAGAATTTACAAATTCAATCTGAACAATATACGAACAGAATCAATCTAAAGAATTTACAAACTCAATCTGAACAAAATACAAACATAATCAATCTAAAAGAATAGCTCAGATTGGATTCATAAATAACGAATCGGATAAAGAACATATTATCAAAAAGAATCTTGTTGAAAATTATTTTTGAATAAGATCATTGTTGACCAACCTAGAAATGAAGATACAATTCAGAATTAAATAAGGACTAAATTGAAGCCCTAATTTTAACTATAAATAGATACTCGAGGCTGAAGAAGAAGATCATCGAAAATCATAAAAGAGTAGAAGAAGTCAAGCTCAAAATTCCAAATTCATCTTAGAGTTCAAAGAAAGAAACACTTGTTCGAATGAGAAATATTTTCTGAGTGTGTCTTTTCTTATAGTGTGAGAGTTAATATTATTATTAGCTTTGTTAGAAACAAACACTTAAAGTTCCAATCTTTTCTATTCAACTCGATAGTGGTTTAGTTCCTTCTTCAATCTGGGGTTGTCAAGAGAAAACTTGGCTTGTAGGGTCAAGGTGGTTAGTTCCTTAAAAGTCTGGGGTTGTCAGACTGTTTGGGAAGAATGACTTGAAAGGTCATGTGCTTTGTAATTCAAGGTATTTGAATTAGTGGATTAAAGCCTTCTGAATGAAGGGATTGGATGTAGCCAAGTTAATGGTGAATAAGGATAAATCTATGTGTCCAATTATGTATGCTTTCATTGTTTGCTGCCTCTGAATTCGATTGCTTCTTATCTAAGTAATTCATAAAAACCAATCAGCTTTAATCAAATTAGCAAAAAGTTATCAACTTTGCTAAACACAATTCAACCCCCCTTCTCGTGTTTGCACCTTCACTTCTTACATATACCTTTCCTTTCCAAATTGAATCACCCTCTTCAAATCTTTTTCTGTTTTATCACAAGGATTCTTGTGTGGTGATATTTTTTTTTCTAAATTAAGTTCCCAAAAAGCATTTTCTTGATTTGTTGCCTCAAATTCGGTAAGACCCTTACTCATGGTAGAAGTAGAATCACTTATTGTTTATGAGGAAATTTCTTTGGGCGCAACATTAACAAAATTATGTGATGTATACACATTTTCTATAAAAAAAATCAGATTTTCAAAAAATTGAAGGAAATCATTTTTGCTTGACTTCCCTCCCGAAGATGATTCTTCTCAAAAAAGGGTTTGTTTTCAAAAAACGTAACATCCATTGTGACAAACATTTTCTTTGTACTTGGATTAAAAGATTTATAACCTTTATGAGTGGAGGAGTAACAAAGAAAAACACATTTAATAGCATAGGGTTCAAGTTTAGTAAGATGTTTATGTTCATGAACAAAAGTCGTGCTTCCAAAAAATTTCAATGGTAAATCAGCAAGATTGATGCAATGGAAAAATGATTCAAGAAAATTTGAAAATGTGTTTGAAATTGTAATACAAGCGATGACATGCGATTAACCAAATGTGCAGCTGTTAAGACAACCTCACCCCACAAATATTTTGGGACATTGTTAGAGAAGAGTAATGCTCGTGCCACCTCAAAAATGTGTTTATTTTTTCTCTCTGCAATTCCGTTTTGTTGAGGTGAGTTAATTCACAAGCTTGCTGGGGTGAGTTAATACACAAGCTTGATGAACAATTCCATTTTCCATAAAAAATTCTCACAATTGTGTTAAAGTATTCAGTTTCATTGTCAGTTCTAAACACTTGCATTTGAGAATTAAATTGTTTTTACACCAATTTACAAAATGTTTTTATTATTTGAGCTACCTCTGATTTTTATTTTAGTAAGTACACCCAAAAAAGTATGATATGATCATCTGCAAAGGTGATAAACCATATTTTATTGGATAAAAAACTTATCCTATTAAGTCCCCCAAACATCATTATGAATGACAGAAAAAGGTTTTGATGGTTTATACTCATGTATTGGAAATAATTTCAATGATGTTTAGCAAACTTGCAAATTTCACATTGAAATGTGGAAATATATTGATTGACAAATAGTTTTGGAAATAGAGACTTTAAATATTTAAAACTAGGGTGGCCTAACCTCAAACACCACAACATAATAACATCCTTATTATTTGAAACAAAAACATATTCAATTGAAGAACCTATTGGTCCAGATTGGTGTATATTTTTAGGTCCATCTTCAAGATTGTAGATTTCACCACTTTGCTTAGCACTGCCAATTATCTTTCCCAAGATCAAATCTTGAAATACACAATGAGTATAAAAAAAGTGAGCTTCACATTTTTTATTTTGGGATAATTTACTGATAGATAATAGGTTACAAGCTAAATTAGGGACATGTAAAACATCTTGAATGGTTAGTAAAAGAGATAAAACAATAGAACCTTTTTCTGCTACGGCTGAAAGGGACCCATCGGCAACCTTAATTTTTAAATTACTTGAACAAGGTTTATATGTGGAAAATAAACTAGGTTCTCCAGTTATATGGTCAGTAGCTACAGAATCAACAATCCAACTATGGTTAGGGATGACACTAAGGTGGGATGATAAAAAAATTACCTTTATGACCCATAGAGCTAGAAGGGGTTTGAGATTCAAGAAGTTTGTACAGTTGATATTGAAGTAGCAATGTCGATTTACAAGAAAGGGGGGTTTGAATTGTAAATTCTCCCTTTTAAAATTCTTGTTAAAACTTAAGAAAACAACACAAGATTGATCTTGGTTGTGAAAACAGAAAACAGAGAACGTTCTTGGTTTTCACCAAAAGACAGAGAACGTTCTTGGTTAGTTAAAATCAACAGTTCAGTTTATCTATTTAATTTGATAATTAACATACTGAAAGTAAATAGAGATAAGGGAAGAGATATCACACACAGATATATCCTGGTTCACCCAACCCGGGCTACGTCCAGTCCTCACAACGGTGAGATTTTCCACTAAGTGTTTAAAACAAGAACCTTCTTGGTTTTACAGCACCTAGCTTAGATCAACCTTGATCTTTGTTACAGACTTTAATCTAATTCCACCCAGAAAAAGATTAATCAAATCACCTACTAACCTTGATAGGATTTCTTACAATCTACCCCAAACTATACTTAACTCATATAGTTTGAGTTTTACAATAGTGATGACATTGTTTTGTTAGAATCTGAGATGTCTCAACTCTTGTTTAAGATTCGATTCTTTACAAAGAATTCAGTACAAATGTATCAGAGTAAATAAGAACTTAATCAGACTGATTCTTTTAAGTTATGAGAGATTTTCAAGTATGTATGTGAGTGATTGATGATATATCTTGGCACTTGAATGTCTTTGATTTTTGGACATATGCTCAACTCGTGTTTGCGATTAGATTCTTGACAAAAGAATTCAGTAGATGATTCTAATATGAAGAAGAAAAATAGAACTGAATCTTTTATTTGTGATTGAGAAGCTTTCAAGTATGTAAGTGTATGTGAGTGATGCTTTTCTTTGTACTTGAAGCTCTTATTTCTTCCTAAGCTTTGACCTTCCTTTTATTGGGGTGAGAGCATTTAATGATGGTCAAATAGAGCTGTTGTTAGTGCTCTTGTCAGGCTTGACCAAAGGCAATATTTCTGATTAAAAATAATCCAGCTTTTGACTAATTTTAATTTCTGTTTTGACTGGGCTGAAACCTTTGACTCTTGATCAGATTTCCTTTGTTTAATGATCATTTGTACTTCAAATATATTTGTTAATATCTTTGATTTGATCTGGAGTTTTGATGATCATTCCTAGAGACTGATGATCATTCTTGATAGAAGATCATTCTGGACACTGATACGATCATTCTGGACATTCTGATGTTCAAAAACAGACTTGGTTTTTCCTCTCAATGTATTTTCTGGAGGTATCCTCTGAATGTATTTTCTGGAGATATCCTCTGATTGTATTTTCTGGAGGTATCCTTTGATAGTATTCTGGAGGTATCCTCTGGTGACGTATCCTCTAGAGGTATCCTCTGGTGACGTCTTCTTGAGGTATCCTCTAGTATCCTCTGGTGACGTCATCTTGAGGTATCCTCTGGTGACGTCATCATCCTCTCGTAATGACTTCATCTTCTGGTGATAGCTTCTGGTATCCTCTGGAGGTATCTTTTGGTGATGTCATCTGGAGGTATCATCTGGTGACATCATCATATTCTGGTGACGTCATCATCCTCTGGTGATGCCTTCGAGTATTATCTTCTATTTTTCCAGATTGTATCAAGAGTGTTCTTTATGCTGATTTCTTGGCTTTCCTTGAATCATTAACATGCTGGAGATTGATTGTTAATTCTGGACATTTTGGAGACTGTTCAGTCTTGCTTGGGCAGCTTTGATTCATGGCCTTTTTTCTTTGTGATTCGAATGGCTTCTTTTGATTGTAATTGATCACATTTGTGCATTTTAATGAAGTGAATGGATTCTTGTTTTGTTCACTTATGCATTCATGTTCCTTAAACAAAACTTAAGTGAAATCATTAGTAGACCACCATTCATAAAACTTAATCATTTAATTCAAAAGGTTTGTTGTCATTAAAACATATATCAAAAAGGTTTTTTTTCCACAACAGATATAGTTTCTCTTTGGTGAACGAAAATGAACTTGAAGAAGACTGTAACTCTTGATCACTAGTAGCTTGAAATGCACGACCTTCTCATTTCTTATTTTCCTGAGGAGGCTTCCCATGTAGCTTCCAACAAGTCTCGTGCGTGTGCCATCGACGTTTGCAATGGTCACACCATGGCTTCTCTTTTTCTTACTATCTTTCTTGCCTTAACCTCATTGAAATTTCTAATGATTAGTGCTGACCCATATGTGATTGACTTTACCATCATCAATTCTTGTCTTGCCTCTTCTCTTCTGACTTTTGAAAAAGTATCTCGAAGAGATTGTAGCTTCCAACAAGTCTCGTGCGTGTGCCATCGACGTTTGCAACAGTCACACCATGGCTTCTCTGATTTCTTACTATCTTTCTTGCCTTCCTCATTGAAATTTCTAATGATTAGTGCTGACCCATATGTGATTGACTTTACCATCATCAATTCTTGTCTTGCCTCTTCTCTTCCGACTTCTGAAAAAGTATCTCGAAGAGATTGTAAATGGCTATTTTCCAAGAATTATATCTCTTACTTTACATATTCTTTGTTTAGACCTGCAAAAAAATAAAAAACATGACCATTTTCTTGCCTCTTGATGAAATGAACATTATCTTCCATACACTTCTAGTTATCTTCATAGAATGAATCCAATTCTTTCCATAGGGTCATCTATTAGTACAAAAGTGGTTTTAGCTGCAATCCTTTAAGTGATGATTTGATGATAATATAAACAAACAAATAAAGAACAATTATTCCCTAACTGTATTTCCTAAGCCTGCAAATTTAGTTAGAAGACAAAAATTTGTATTAATGACTATCTATTTTAAGGTAGCATAAATTATGAGTAAGTCAGAGACAATAATCTAGGTGTCTCTAACATAAAGAATATTATGACCTAATAAACGAGTGATTATCTTTACTAAAAGAAAAGTCATAATAGAAAGAACAACAAGAGTATATTTGTATACCTCTGAGTCAAAGTGTTTAACTCAGTTTCCTTTGATGAATTCAAGCAAGCGTCTAACTTCATTTGCCTCTGAAGAAAGTCAACACTTAGAAAGAACTCAAGGTTTTAGAAAAGTCAACGCCTCTAGTAAAATAAATGCCACTCTGATAAGATTTAATGATATGATGGTCTACAAGACATCATTTGATCACCGCATCCTTTTTCTATGCACATCCTCTAATAATCATTCATAATCTGCATGCTCTGATAGTCCTCAAAACGTCCTCTATTTATCATATCCTCTTATCATGTACCCTCTACTTCCTCTAGTTTCATACAAATTATGAGGAGTGATTTTTGGGATTGTGATCTAATTTGATCTCAACAAATAAATACGATTCAACGATTCAATTGCTGAAACCCATGAAGATACAAGCTCTATTTCTACAAAGGTCATACCCTAAAAGACCCCCAACAAGGAAATACAATGAGATAGATAGAAAATAAAAAGGGCAAGGTGTTAAAACGAAATTTTGTAAATGCCAAGAACACATCAAAAGAAAAGTATGAATAAAAAATCCTCTCAGTAGAGAATTATTAGAATTAATGTAAATCATCCAAAGTGTTTTCATACACTTGAACTGATATAGGATTTAATAGGTAACATCCTCTCAATGAGAGTTAGAATCGTAAAAAAAACATTGTGTCAATTCACACACAAACTTGAACTGATGTAAATCAACCCGTTAGTGGCAATAACACTCATGAACCTCAACGGTAGTTTGCTAGAATGTTGAAGAATGGTTCTGACGACAACAACATGGAGAGGCAAAAAAAAAAAAACTCCAAGCCTGAAGAGGCAGAGTAAATAATACTTGTATGTTATTGTTAAAATGGTGGATTAGGTCCTCGACAATACTGAGGCAAAATCTTTTTGTAAGGAGATGACTAGATGTCGCAGCTATTGTATTGTGAACTAGTATAAAAATATTTTTGTCTTCCTATTTTTTTGTTTCTCTTATCTTAGTTTTTTGTGATTCAACTTTATTTTCACTAAATCTGATTTATAAAAGTAAGTTGAATATTTTGATAAAGAAATATTTGTGCAAAGAAATCAAAGTATAATTTAAAAATGGCACAACACAATTCAAACCCCTCATTTCTTGTGTTTTCTAACACCTACATCTTCAACTCATTTTAGTAGATTGTTACCATCCTTTCACCTTGTTTCAGGCTCCACAATTTTGATTTCATACCATAAATTCGAGATGAGTTCTGAATATCAGAGTAAGTATCTTTCATAGTTTCCCATACTTGTTTTGCTGTAGGTATAAACTTGAATGGTCTCCCAATTCCTGTCTCCATCGAACTAATTAGCCAAGCAATGATTCATGAGTTTTTATATTTCCAGCACTTGTAAGTTGGATTTGTTTATGCAGGAACCGTATTTTCCTTTGCCGTCCAAAAATGAGTCGCACTATTTGGGCCCAATCTGTGTAATTTTTCCCATTAAATTTCTACACGTTGAATTGTAAGGAATTACTTTGGTTGTTTCCTCCCATTCCAAAACCGCCAACAGCTTCGTATCTGATGCAATAGCTGTTATAATCATTGTTGTTGTAAAACTCTCCAAAGCTACCTCCAGTTTGAAAGGAACCATCGTTCCACTGACCGGTACCACCAAAACTATGACCGCGCTCATGACTTCCGCCATTGTTGCTTGAGTCGCCGCATGGGCCGGTTCCATCACCAGACTGCCACTGCAACCAGTTGCCACCGTGGCCCTTGCCACTATCAGTGGTGCTGCCTAGTTCAGTTCCATAACCAACAGAACCTTTGCCACCAAGGCTTCCATCTATTGTGTCGTCGATTGGTTTTCCATCATCAGTAGGGTTACTCGCAAAGGAGCCGGTTAGGGCTTGCTGCCATGATGGGTGGTTCATCCCTTTTGCCTAGATAAAAAACCTAGGGCTCTGATACCATATTGAGAAATATTATTGATAATTGGGGTGTATTGTTCATACAAATAAGAGCTCTTTTTATAGGAGAAAGTACAATTACTCAACTCATTAAATTTAGGAATGATATAAAGAAATAAAAAAAAAAAGCGAAAAGAAGAGGAATAGTTCTAATAATGACAAGATATTTCAACATACATCAACTTTTGTTATAACATGGACCAGAGTTAGTAGTTTAGTTCGGGTCTCAAGTGATTGGTTTTGAATTGACATGCAATTGATGCTTGAACTAATAGAGGTTGATTTTGATTGGTTTGGTGTTGCTTTATATCCGAACGCAACAAAAGTTTAACCAATTAAATTGGGTTGGCTTGAATTTTCATGTTTATTAAATTATTGGTTTGGTTCTTACACCATACTGATTGTCGGTCATATTTTAAAAATTCTATCTTCTACAAATTTATCTGATAGATTACAATAATGATTATCAATATTATGATAATTGCTATTGATTTATGATTTTAACATCGGAAAATGGAATGATTTTAACTTACTAAACATGAGAGGGATGCTAATTATTGTGGTGTGTCAAGTGTGAGTCAAAGTTTTATATTATACGAAAAAGTGAAAGTTAAATAATATATAAGTGATATGATCCATATACATAATGTCTTAAACTTTTTGGTGAAAATGTTATGCCCAATACATTTGTTTAGTTGCTCTTAGTCTAATGTATAAGAGTTAAAGGAATAGATGGGCCACACTTGAGGGGGAGGTATTGATGTGTGAGTTAAAACCCAACATTGAATAGAAAATAGATGTTGAACAATATATAATTGATATGACTCATATACTTAGGGCCCATTTCATGTGCATAATAAGATAAAGACAAAATAAAATATAAAGCTGGATAAAAATATTATAGGATAATGGCATGATAAACATGACCATATTATGTGTTTGATACACACATGATAACAAATAGAATAACAATATTTTATTTTATCATGTAATTGGTACATTCATCATGACATGATAGACTATATACCGTATTTAAATAACCAAACTACCATTGTAAACAATGAATGACATAGTATTTTTTTTCTTCAAATTAACTTATTATATTTATAAATATTATAAATTAACAAAAAATACTAAAAATTAAAGAAGTAATTAAATAATTTTATATTAAAATTATCCATTGCCACTACTAAATAAAAAATGGAAATTGTTTAAAAACCAAATAATTATATTTTATTTGTTAGATAATCTAAATAAAGATATTTAAACTAATTTTTTATTTCAAACTTTATTTTAAAAGTTCTTTTTTTAAAAAAAAATTAACAAAAAAAATGAAATACTATAAAAATTATTTTTTTTTTAAAAGAAAACAATAACATACACGCCATTATATGATCCTTGTACTAGACCTATTAGATAATTTGTGGCAACCTGATCTCATGGTCCAGCAAGAGACAAAGTATTATTGCTCTATCAATAGTAGAAGCAAAATACATCTCTGCAAGCACCAACTAGAAGAATACAAGCTTCATGAGAGTAAAATTTCTATATTTTGTGATAACACTTCTTCCATATAGAAATAATATCACTTCATAAGAGACTTGTCCAAAAGGGAACTTTAGATATTAAGTTTGTTGACATTCAGGATTAGTGGACAAACATTCCAACAAAACCCCTTGCTTTAGACAAATTTGAGTTTATAAAAGAAAATTTAAATATTGTTTTTATCACTGAATGATGGTTCTAATTTATAAAACTTTGCATGTTAAACATAGATGCTATGCTCCAATAAATTGTTATACTCTGAAACTTTCATGTAGGTCTGTTTGTGTATAAATCTGACAGATTCATTCTTTTTGTCTAATGACAAAAAGGGGGAGATATAGTTTTTGAGAACAATGTAAGAAAAATTTAAAACCCTACTTTACTCTGATTTAAAACCTTGAAATAGGGGGAAAATATTTCTACTAAACAATTAGAATGTCACTCTATGCTCCTTAATTAAATATGCTTAGAGTTAGGGGAACTTTGCAATGTATGCCTCTTATCTATTTTTAGAGCCTTGTGAATTATGCTTCATTGTTATTATTATTAAATTGTTCACAAAATTAGTTGTTTTGTCATCATCAAAAAGGGGGAGATTGTTAGAACCTGGAAGGTTTGTAGAACATTTCCTTATCTTGTTTTTATGATAACAAAAGGCATTTCATGGAACAATTTAATGCAATAATAATTCAATGGAGTGTGCATAAAATAAATTAGAGGAAGTGCGCAAAATTAAAGGAAGCGCCAAGATCAGAGAAATCGCACCCATAAGAGGAAGCGAGCAGATTAAGAGGAAACATAATAAAAGGATGGATCAGATGAAAGGAACAACATGTGCCCTCCAAAGGCTCTGCCTCTAAGTAACTGAGTCTAAGGATCTAACTCTAATACTCTACCTCCAAGGTTTTGCCTCTAAAATCAAGTGCAACATCTTCTATTAAGCTGCCTCTGGCAAAGCAGCTCAAAGCAAGCATTTGACTCTGATATGCAACACCGCCTCTACTAAGTTGCCCCTGCTAGTAATTCAACACCAGAAGATGATTGGGTCTGACTCTAAACTTCATATTACATCTGACTCCTATTATTAGACTCTGCCTCCAACACAAGCAAGCGTGTGACTTTGAGGAAAGTAAATGCCTCTAATAAAACGTCAACACACCATGAAAAAGTCAATACAACATGGAAAAAGTCAATGACTCTGAAAAAGACAATGTAACATGAAAAAGTCAATGCAACATGGAAAAATTCAATAGCTCTGGAAAAAGTCAACGACTCTGACTCTGATAAAAGTCATGATTCTAGAAGTTAACTCTGAAGACTCACGTTCTACACATGACTCAGAAACAGAATCTGATGAAGGCTCACCAACTTTGATTCTAATACTTACGATTCAAATGTCCAAGAGGTTACTTTTGTCCACGTGAATGGATTAAAGTGTTCAGTTGGTTACATTCTTAATTGCACCGAATTGAATATTTCATCAAATAAAAACAGTCCAATTCAAATTCACGACAATGAATCTGTGCGACAAAGATAAAACATTATGAAAATCCCAACAATGATCAAGCAAAAAAATTAGGAATTGCAGCTTAGATCAAAATTGAACTCCAGCAGCGGTCAACATGAATCGAGAATTTAATTCCAACAACTGTCCACAACAATCATAAAAGTAAAAGCTATGATCAAGATCAAATTCAAGGCAACAGTCATCTATGAATCTAGACACAAGTCAAAGCAACGATCATCAGAATATTATTGTAACGAGAAAATGTAAAATTAAAGAAACCAGAATTAAATTTTAAGAACGTTGGAAGAAGAATGTTGAAAATTTAAGAACATTGAAGTGATCTGAAAGCAAGAAGAAGAAGAAATTAAAGTGATCTGAAAGCAAGAAATACATCTATAAAAGGTCTTCATCACTTGAAGAACAAGATATGAATGAAAAAATATACGAGCTAAATATAAATCAATCATCAATTACTTAGATTTTATCTAGCACTCAATTGTAATATCATTCTAGTTGTGCTAAGTCTATGAGCAATATTGCAACCATCCTCTAGTGAAAGTAAACCCAGAAACAGAAACTAAACACTTGTGTAACCTGGCTTGATAGTGGCTGCAAATCCTCAACGACTTGTTGTTTTCAAGTTGGATGTTGGAAAAACTTAATTGGTGAAGTTAAGTGGTTGTAATCTATTTTGACTTTCTAGATTAAATCTTTCTGGGTGGAGGGACTGGACGTAGCTACCAGGTTGGTATTGAACCAGAATAAATCATTGTGTCATTTTCCTTCGCTCTTTTTACTGCATCTAATTTCATTTGTTTTTATTTTCACCATTTGTTAGCCCCAATAAATATTTTAAAACATAATACACAATTCAAACCCCCTTTTTTCTTGTGTATTTTCCACCTGAAGATAAGTTGTAGTCCAACAACAAAATGGATCAGGTCAAATTGACCCATTCATGTGATCAGATCTTTTGGATCAGATCTTTTGGACCAGAGCAGACTGAGCCAGAGCGATCCATTTTCCAACTCTAATAATTATTCTAAATCGTATGTAGACACTATATTTTAGATCCAATGTGTCTCTGTACTAGTTTCTCTAAACCACATAAATAGGATATCAGTGAATCTTCTTTAGAAAATATACTACCAAATACCATATAAGAATTGCACATTCACTGTCACACATTACCAAATTCATCATTCAATAAAGTTAATAGAATAATAGTTACCCAACTTCAATTTATGCATAAAAGAAGAGACGAAATAATGCAGAACTTTGGTTTTAACAGGTATCTCACGCACAATCAGACAAAAATATAGGGTTGCAGCAACCTTATTTCCCATTGGTCTCTCTTCTTCTTGATCATAATTTGGAACCATTTTTTGGTCCAAAACCACCCTTTATATCGTTTTTTCTTTATCATTTTATCTAAATAAGTGATTTTTACATAAATCCCAATTTCTTGTCGTGTTTTTCTATTAGTGCGACGTTTGGTTTTTCCATCTCGTTACAATGTTCATTTTATTTAGATTGATAGATTAAATTTGATCCAGTATAAGCACATTCAATCAATGATTTCAACGTCTTCAACATTGTAGATATGAAGATATGATATTCCAGTCACTTTAATTTTGACAAAATTTGTAGGTGTTTTTCTGTTTTACGCTATTAAGAAAATAGAAATAAAAGAACCGTCAATCTTTTGACAATCAACTATCACCAAATCTAAATAGGATAATTATTTAGATTTTGTTTACATTCCTCGGTTCATATTAACAAAAGTCTTATACAAAAATATGTTTAAATCTAATGTTAAAAATAAACTACACGACTAATTTCAAACTCAATGTTTCTACTATATTAGAATCCGAAAGTTTCTCAAAACACCAAGGGACCACATCTATCACCAAACCACTAACATCACAAATAACTGCTCCATCATCTCATTTATTATTCACCGGTCCAACTGCATTCACATTAACTTTATAAAAAAGACTTGTAAGGGAGACCAAGATGATGGTGATACAGAGACTCGTGCTTGAGAATTTATAGCTTGAATGTTCATTATACTCTTATGGTCCTCAATGACACTCCAAGCTTTATAGATAGTTTTAGGCATGACATTATTTTTTCCTTCAAAACAAGCTTTGTTTCCGGTATATATACTAAATATCATAACATACAAATAAGAAAAACTTTGTTTCTTCATTTGAGTCATGATTGGTCACATTTTAAAGCCAACGAATAACAGAAAATTGATAGTCTTCAAAACGAACACCAAAAGGAGATTGAAACCGAGATCTATTTTAATCAAATGCAGTCCTTAAAATGGCTGTGAATATCTCTCTCAACCGAACCACATGTAGGACAAAAGAGCTCAAATGGGAGAAGATATTGCAAATTTTGTAGAAGTTGTGTCAAAGTGTCATGTTTTCATAAAGTCATGCATGCACACACTAACCATGCTTACTAAAAGAGAGAGTAATATCGTTTCAAATATATTGAAAAAATTTCCAACAAACTTTTTCAAGTTTTTCCATCATCAAATAGGAGAGTACGTGAGTGCAAGTTTCTCTATGAAAGACATAGTGTTTTGATAAATGTCAAAACTAAATTTTATAAGATGATTTTTTGTGCCTTTGTTGATTTAACAATTCTAAATATTCACTAAAGTTTTGAATTAGAAAAACTATGTTAAAAACTTCATTTTGTCATATATAGTTTTGGGTGCATATTAGACAAATCTTTGAAAGTCATGCAATCCATTAAAAACTTTTCCAAGTAATTTTTTTACTGCATAAATCAATTAATGAATATGTAAGTCAACTTATAGAGGTCCTGATGTGTATGCCAACTTACCAAAGTTCTCAAAAGTGCATAAGTTGATTTAAACAATGCATAAGTCGATTCATGCATCTCATGGTTGAAATTATGAGTTCTTGAACACTTACAAATCGATTCATATAGTATGTGAGTCAACTTACATGACTTACAAAGTTCAATTTTTCATTTACAAATAAGTTGTTTTTGTTGCATTGTTTTGTGCTTTCATAAATGAATTATGTCTCTTTAAATACTAGTATGTTCCTTCATTTTAAAGTTAACACTTTCACCCATTCATTCATTCATTAAAGTAAACAATCAAGATTAAACATTTTTTTTAATTTAACTTCTTGTGTGATTGAACTTTTGAAAGAAAAATATTAAATGTGGAATATTCTTTGTTTATAATGATTGTTTCATTGGTGAGCTATTGAGCATTCAATTGGTTGCATCTTAATAGGGATGAAAAGGTGGACCTTCTCAATACCAGAATTGGTGAGATCACCTTAGGGTGTATGAGGCTTTGAAGGGGTGTCTAACTTGAACAGTCCAGTTCATATTTTCATGAAGGACTTTTCAAAAAAGATGGGTTTTGAGCATTTAGGAAGAAGAGATTGTTTGTACAATTAGTGTAATAAAATTACTGACGATCTTTGTAAACTTTCGTATTATATTATATGTAAAGAAATAACTATTACAAAAATATCATTGTGATCTTTTATATATGCTTATACTTTTTGCATTATATGTTCAATTTACTTCGTTCTTGGTTATATTTTTCTATCATCAGTAGTATTCGATTTGATATTAATTCTAAGCTCAAATTGATTGATTGAATCAAATTGAAACTTTTGTACAATTGTTGAATTAATCGATCAATATATTTTTGTTTAAAGAGTCTATTCATTACTTTAGTTAATTGCAATTGCACATCATTTCAGTGTAGACTATCTAATATAAATAACACTCACCATATTTTATTAAGGGAAGTAAAGTAATTAAGTAAGTATTTATAAATTACATGACATCATATTGGTTTGTTTCTTTTCGTAGAAAGATGCAACTGTTTTTCATAAAAAAGTTGGGAAAATGCGAATCCTTCATCATAACTTTTTGTATATTAAAATAAACTTTTAATAATAGACATGGATAAAAATAATAAAGTTGAGTCCAATGGGTTGGTGATGTTTTTAAGCATAAATATTTTGACATAAACAAGTTAATTTGACATGAAAATAACTATCGATGCGAAAAGTAAGGATATATAACATTTTCAATCCCTTAATTTAGTTTTAGATTTTTTTTAGTTTTTTAAATTGTTTTTCGTTCTATTTTGATCACTTAAGTTAAAAATGTTAGATACTTTAGTTCATCAATTTTTTTTATTTAATTTAGCAAATTATAAACATTAAATAATTTGGTTTAGTTATATTTTAGTCTTTCTATAACTTATCTTTAAATAATCAATATTAGTAATCAATTATTAATTTTATTATAGAGAAGAGTTAAATTCATTATCTTCTTATCACTCCAATTTTCCAAAATATTAAACCATTTCATGACTTCCGATTTTTCTAAAGTATTTTTAATTTACGAGATTAAACTGCCTAATATTTATAACTTAAAGTGTGTAATACAAAATAAAAAAATGTAAAAGACCAAATATTGTAAAGCATATTTTTCACACAAAAAAAAGTATGTAAAATTTGTAACAAATATTTAGAAATACTTAGAAACAAATATTTGAGAACACATACAAATAAAATAAAAATTGATTAAATGATATGGTTAAACTATTTTTTAATTAGAAAAAAATAATGATAATAAAACTCACCAATCATCACAACCCATGCGAAGTGTATAATAGCAAGAGTGCAAGAGGTAGTTTATTAATTGCATAATGGAGCTAAGAAAAAGCAAGGTGGGCTACATTATTCTTCTTCAGTACTTTGTCGGTGTTGACAAATCAAATAATCAATTTTTGCAAGCCTAACTTCTCTGTCCTTTTTCCTTAGAAAAATATAAAAAGTTTGTTTATTAATTTTCTTTTATTGTGTGTAATGTATGTGCTACTCAAAATATGGAACAAGGGATACGTGGGGACACAATACATAAATTGAATATACATTACGGCCATCTAAGGCTTATTATACCATTCATATAAAAAAGAAGCTTATTATACTATTTACCTTTTACAATATAAATAAAAATAGATAAAAGAAATATTTATATATTTATAGACAATATTCTCATAGAGTTAAATATAAACAAAAATAATATATAAATTGATGTATTTAATTTAAAATTAAAATTAAAATACATCAACTTTTTACCTCCATTGTTATTTATATTTTAGTTAAGTGAGAGTATTTATAAACTAGGGACACTTTGTAGGGAAGGTTCCCACCAAACAGTTATTTGTGCCTTGAATTTCGGTTCTTGCTTGCTTGTGAGGGCTCCATCCACGGATGATTTTGTACTCTAAGTTCATTGTACCATTTAGGGATCTTGCATGTATATACCATTTGTGCATAGTTTTATTATTTATCTCTTCATTTTTATATTGGTTTGTCGAAATTGGCTTTGTATTGTCAGGCTCCATTCGGCATGTTCTCCTGGTAGGATTTTTATTTTTTATTGAGGTTATGGTTTTTTTTAATTGGCTCTATGCACTATAGCTAATAATTACCAATCAATTGGGCTCAATTTTTTTTATTGAAGAAGCAAAAAGGAAATTGGGCTCAATTGTTAATTTGATGGCTTTTCCATGAAGGGTGCAAAGGGAATTACAACAGCAAATCATCCTAATTAGGTTTACACCACCCACATAATAACAATCCTCTACATCATTAATAAACATATTAAAAACAAAGGAAAATATAATAAAGTGAGGACACAAACAAATTCACATGGATCATGAAAATTAATGTATTTCTAAATAACTCCTCAAAAAATGAAAGGAGGGATTTAAAATTAACAAATTAGAATTTATCTGTACAAGAGTTGTCTTTTCTAAAAATGTTAAAATAATAAAATTTTATATGAATAGTTAATTTAACACTGTTATTCCATCTGTTTCTCAAATGCCAAGTAACAAGTTTTAAATCTCTAAAAGAACCAACCATTAAACTGAAATCACAGCCCAAGACAAAAATTATGTAACTTTTTGTCAAAATAAATCTCAATTCCAAGATGGCACCAAAAGCTAAGCAAACAAAAAAAAACATTGCAGACCCCAAGAAGCATCTCAAAGCAACCAAGAATAACTGCACTATGATCTTAAAAAGCACTATCACAAGCAAAAGGGTCATGAAACCTCTAGCATCATCATATGATCGTGTAACAAGGACGAGGCTGTCAGTTGACTTGAATAATCTTAGAAAATTTTGGAGGATCATTGGCCAGTGATAGAGAAAGAAACGAGCAATATGAGTTTGGAAATTTACAAGAACACGTGTGCATAGCTAGAAATGCTAGTTAGTGCAATATTTGAAATGGTTAAACAAATATCCCTCTCAGTGAAGATTCATTTGTCATGAAACCAATATTGATTGCGACAAAAACCAAATAGACCATAAAAATTCACCATTACTAACGTGACAATATCCTACACCTAGGTGCTCTAACTAGACCTGCACACTTGCAAAATAGACAAAAAGGTAGAATACTTGATTAAAATGGTCCCCCCTCCCCAATTTAAATCCAAAGAATTTTGCGAATGGGAATTCAAAGAAAAGGATGTGTGTTTTCATCGGCACAACAACTAAGAGAACATACAAAGACCACAATACAACCTTGTTTCCATAGATTATCATGTGGGCATTTTATCATGAAAAATTCTCTACAAAAAAGATCTAGATAGAGGGATACAACGATTCCAAATTAACTAAGCCTAAGAAGTAGAACGACCACAAGGATTATAGAAATTGAAGGCTTCTATAAAAGTCATGCCACCATAGTTTATAGGGGACCAAACCTAGTGATCCTTGGTCTCAAATCTGGGAATGAAAATTTTGTTGATCTTATAATGAAGTTGAAGTGTGTTCAAAATGCCAAGGATATTATTTTCCTACCATAAAAATGGATTACTTCAAATGTGCAAAATGGTGTGAAGCATGTTAGTTGCACGATCCTATTCAAAGAGCACCAGCAAACTAGTGCATCTAATAATCAAACATTTGGCCTTCCAGAGGATGGGCTATGGATTTGATAGAAAATATTTATTCTGCCTCTTCCAAAGTGGCTATTGATTACTTCAAAAAGTTTGTGGAAGCTCAATCGATGAATTATAAGTTTCAGATGCTTTGAGAGTATTACTATTGACCAAGGAACCATGTTTACTGGTGAAAAAGTGGTGGCCTTTGTTGGAACCAAGTTGGTTCTAAGTACTTAGGATTTTGATGTTTACAAAAGCACTCCATGTAATCTTATTTTGTACTTAGAATTATTATATAAAATGTCACCAGAGGCAGAAGATAACACCACCAGAAGATACATCCAGATGAAGCAACCAGAGAATAGAAATGTCACCAGAAGGTTAGGCCAGATAATGCATCCAGAAGGTACCAGATGATGCATCCTGAAAGCACCAGATGATACACCTTCAGAGAATATCAGAGGATATCGTCAAAGAAGAATACATCAGAGGATGATGATACCAGAAGCAGAAATCAGAGAATGACGTCACCAGAAGCATAAATCAGAGGATGACGTCACCAGAGGATGTCACAAGAAGATGACGTCACCAGAAGCATAAATAAGAGGATTATGTCATCAGAAGATTACGTCACCAAAAGCATAAATCACAGGATGATGTCACCAGAAGATGACGTCACCAGAAGCAGAAATCAGAGGATGACGTTGTAAGACCCATAATTTTTAAATTAAAATTATGGAATTAATATTAAGTGTATTTTGGGGATATTAGTAAAATATTTAATATATGTATGTTTTGAGTAAATATATATATATAAATATTTATTTTGGAAGATGAATTAAGATTATTGGATGAAGAATAAATTAATTTAATTACGAGTAATTAAATTAACGGACAATTAATTAAGGGATTATCGGCTAATTGCGACGAGACTGGTTAAGTGCTGAGGATCAGACAAGTGTCGGGTGAGGTGGCATCCACACAAGCCTATATATAGGAGTGAGAAGGATGGGTGAAATCAGAACATCATTCCTCCTCCCTTACTGCCCATACTGCATGTAACATTATCACCTTCTCTTTCCCTCCCATTCTGTTTTCTGTCCAGTTCGTTCAAAAAAAAAAGGGAGTTCCTCAAAAGTGACATTAATTGGAAATCTAAGCACCAAACCAGAAAACTCCCAGTACAAAAGTTGTTCCCCTCATCATTCCGAAGCTAGAGAACCTAATTTCGTAGCAGCAAACGCAAGCGGGAGTTTCGCCGATTTTTGACGCGTAAACGGGAACGAAAACAGAAACGTGAGCAGTAGCAGAAACACAACAAGGGTAAGGGCACCTTCCATTTTCTAGTTGCATTTTAGGACTGTAAATGTATGTTTGAGGTGTGATCATATTTGAGTTTCTGTTTTGAAAAAGAAACTGTCTTGCATGACATTTTGAAAGATGAAAGAAAATGCATTCTTTTGAGATTTTAAAAATCTGTGATGTGCTGTTTTGGGTGGTTATCTCAATGCTGTTTTGTTTATGTGGGAAAGTTGAAAAATGTCTTGCATGTTATTTTGAATATGATCAAAATGCATATTTGTAAAACTGTTGTGCTAGTTGTTATAAAATGCGAAAATGCATTCTGTTGGTGTTTTGCTGCTATGTGATGGTTGCTGTTTGGCTGAATGTATTAATGTTGTTCTACTTGTGTGAGAAAGCTGAAAATACTTTGCAAGTTGTGTTTGGTTGTGTAAGAATGCTGGAAATACCTTGCATGTTTTGTTTTTGAGGATGACATTCTGTTTTGGGTGGTTAAAGCAAAACTGTAATGAATGATCTGGTGTTGGTGATTCTGTATTCTGTCATGTTGATGATAGTTCTGGTGTTGCTGATGTTTCAAAAGAAAATGGATTTTAAATGATGAAAGTGTTTTTCTGGAAAAGTTGTTATTGATGAAAAATGCCTGAGTTTTGTGGTTCAAAAGAGTGTTGAATCTGTTTCGGTGTTTTGTTGATTTTTCAAAGGAAACAGTTTGAAAATGTGTTGAAATCTCAGAAAAATTTCACTGATTTCGAAGGTGTATTCGAATACAACATGAGTGTATTCGAATACAACCTGCCAAGCTTCTGTTTTACTCAAGTTTTCAAACTTGTATTCGAATACATGCCCCTGTATTCGAATACAGAGGAAGGATTTTTGCTTCTGACTTAGCATCTGTATTCGACTACGACTCTGTCGTATTTGAATACATAAGTGAAATTTTAACACTGTATTCGCATCTGTATTCGACTACGACAGTCTCGTATTCGAATACAGGATGCTGACTTTCACAATTTTTGCTTCTGTATTCGAATATAAGGGAGCTGTATTCGAATACAGATTCGGGTTTTTCCAGAAATTCAAGTTTTAGCTTCTGTATTCGAATACAAGGAAGCTGTATTCGAATACAGATTCTTGTTTTCTAGAAAATCAAGTTTTAAACACTGTCATGTGAATCTTAAAGTGTTGGGGAACATTGAGAAGGGTTAAAATGATTTAAAATGGAGTCATTGAAATCGTTTTGAAGAGGAGGTGATGATGTTTTGGAAACCTTTAATGACTTGAGAGAAAATGCTGAATTTACAATGTTTTGTCTTCTGTATTCGACTACAGGCGTGCTGTATTCAAATACAGAATGGTGAATTTGCAGTTTCATGCTTCTGTATTCGAATACAAGGGGGTCATATTCGAATACAAATTCGTGTTTTCAAAAATCCAGAGTTTTAAACATTGTTTTATAAACCTTAAGTGTTGGGGATCATTTGGGAAGGTTTGTGAAGAATTAAAATGGAATTTTTGTGATAGTTTGAAGTGGTAATGATGAAGCTTTTGAGACTTCTACTGAAGTTGTGAAAATACTGATTTTTACACTGTGACAGCCTCTTTATTCGAATACAAGAAGGCTGTATTCGAATACAGAGTGTTGATTCTACACTGATTTGGCTTATGTATTCGAATACAAGGAAGCTGTATTCAAATACATATTCGCATTTTCCAGAAATCTCAGTTTTAAACATTGTTTTATGAATTTTAAGAGTTGGGGAAAGACTTATGATAATTAAGAATGGAATTGTGAGATAATGTAAAGTGTTAATGATTGCTTGACTGTTTAATCATGGTTGTGATGATGATGATATTGATTGTGTTGAGATGTTTTGAAAAATGATGGAAAGGTTGAAATTTCCTGATAATGCATAATGTTTCAGTGAAGAGAAAACACTGCATATTCGTGCATTGCATAGTCAAGTGGTACCCGCGATGGGCCACAGAGTAATGCGTAAACGTGTTGATCTGTTGAGCGATTGCACGAGTGCTGGTCTGTTTAGCGACTGCACTAGTACTGGTATGTTGAGCGATTGTACCCTGAAATGCGCAAAAACGTGCTGATCTGTTGAGCGATTGCACGAGTGCTGGTCTGTTGAGCGACTGCACTGGTACTGATCTGTTGAGCGATTGTACCTGAGTATACATCAAACGTGTTGGTCTGTTGAGCGACTGCACGAGTGCTGGTCTATTGAGCGACTGCACTGGTGCTGATCTGTTGAGCGATTGCACCCTGGTCTTGAGGGCCGTTAAAGTCAAATATATTTAAATTGTGCTGATCTGTTGAGCGACTGCACTTTGGTAATTCCAAGAAGTTGAATACATGAGCATATACATATTGTATCGGGGTGATTGACCGGTGGGTCACGATTTTGGGTATATGATGATGATTGGAAAGTGACGTGTGTAAGTACATGGTAAAATCTGAATTTTCTGATGAATGTTTGTGATTGCTAAGATGGTAGTTGTACTTACAATATGTTTTCCATATTAATTGGCTGTTGTTTGAAAAAGCATATATGACATGAAATTTCAAAAGAGCATCCTTAATTTTCATCATTGTCATATGTTATACCATGGATGTATTTGTTCTGTGATATAAATGCTATGTGTTTAATTGTTAATTTCGGTCGGTGACCCTTTACTATTATTGTGGAAATTGGGCTTTGCCCTCAGATGCCCCCCAAACCCATGTCGCCCGTGGATCCCCCGACGACGGAAACGTCGCTCGATTTCATTGATCGCTCTGTGCCTACTGCTTGGGTATATGACCCCATCTCAAGCAGGGCTACGTACACGGGGAGATTGAAGAGGACCTATAGGACTAGCGGAGTGGTGCACTACGTGGAGCACAGCTATGCGAGGATTGACTTTCATGTGCCTTCCCGTTTGGTATTGGAGGCGCACGAAAATTTTGATGATGCGGAGGAACCAGCTAGAGGGGTTGAGACGGAGGCCACCGTAGGAGTGGTGACTCCTGACCCGGTGATTGGAGGAGATGTACGTGATTCTGAGGCGGAAGAGAAGAACGAAGAGCCGAAGCAAGTAGCAGCTGATATTCCGGGTCCGTCTAGGATATCCGATGATTGTTATAAGATTCTGGCACCGCCGAAGTGACCGAGACTGTGCATTGATCTGACTTCGGAGGAGACTGATCCCTCTCTGTATGATGAGGAGGAGGAGGTTACATCGAGGCGAGCGGTGGAGTCAGATGAGACTTGTTTGGGATGCAGACGAAATCCATGCTACTGTAGCTTTAGTGCATGATCGGTTAGATTTGATGTATACGATTTTGAGCTGGAAAATGTAATTTGTTTTATTTTGGAAATTATTGTACTACTTTTCCGCTAACCTATTCCGCACTCTGATATTTTCTTTTGGGATGATATGACAGTGATCTTTCGAAATGTAGTAATGTTTATTATTAATTTCCAAAGATAAGTACTTAGTGAATAATTATGAGGAAACTAAATAATTACGTTAATCGATTAAATTACGACGTATCATTTTATGAAATGAATTAGTGAAAACTTTATTTTAATTCTTTTTGAATTAAATCTGGAAAATCATTTTAATTATTGATTTTAAAAAATAAAAAAATACACTTGCGCTGTGTTTTAAACTCGGGGTGTTACAGACGTCACCAGAGGATGATCATCTGAGGAATCTGTCAGAGGAATATGTTAGAGAAAAATGTTCAAAACAGAATTGGAGCAAGAGACTCGAGAAACATAATCTAGCTAAAAATATGCTTAAAACAGAATTTGACAAAAATGCTCAAAACAGAATTGGAGCAAAAGACTCGAGAAACAGAATCTAGCTAAAAGCATGCTCAAAATAAAGCAGAGCAAAATGCTCAAAACAGATTAATCTAAATACACTAAAAAAGTAAAGCATCAGTGAAGTCCTAAAGTTCATCTATAAAAGGAGGCTCAAGGAAGAAGACTTAGTATCAAAAAATACTTGAGAGTTATACACTTTCAAAAGCAAAATACTTGAGTTTTCAGTGAGGTAAATTGTGAGTATCCGCTTTCAAGAAGCAAGTACTCTAAGTTTTTTCTTTCCCTTGTGTTAGGTCTAAGTTATTGAAGTAGAGTCTACAATCTGAGAGAGTCAGAAGGAGTAGCAGATTACTTAGCAGTTAGATTCAAGGTGTTAGGTCTAAGTTGTTGAAATAGAGTCTACAATCTGAGGGAGTCAGAAGGAGTAGCAGATTACTTAGCAATTAGATTCAAGGTTCTTTTTCTCAAAAGTCTAGGGTTGTTAGACTTTGTGAGAACACTGACTTGGAGGGTCAGTGGTACTTTGTAATTCCAGGTTTTTGAATTAGTGAAATCATTCAAAGTGAAGGGACTGGACGTAGCCTAGTTAATGGTGAACCAGTATAAAATTCTGAGTTTTTATTTACTTTATATCCGCTATTAACTCTGTTTTAATTCATATATAACTAGTTTTGTTTTGAAGCCAAAAAGTATTCAAGTTAGTCAAACACAATTCAACCCTCCTTCTCATGTTTGCACCTTCAGCCTTTGCACAAAATTTTGGGTCAAAGATAATACAGTATTCCTCTATTGTGCTTAAACTAATGGATAAGTAGAGGCTACTAATCGAATCATCATTGATGTGATCAATAAAAACATAGAAGAGAAACCTAAGAAATGGTATGAAACCTTACAAGAGGTTTTATGGATTGTAAAAAGATCAATGTCTATTGCCACAAGGTTTACTCCATATTGGCTTATCGTGGTTAGGATATATTACTTCCATTGGAAATTAATGTAGTTTCCCTTAGATTTGCAAAGTAAATCCAACTCAATCTTGAAGAATATCAACAACTTAAGTTAATGGAAATAGGTTCTTTGGATTAGAATCGACCCATGGCCTTGAGCAGAATTGAAAGTTCAAAGAAAAAGATGGGTAAAGCTTATAACAAATGATTCAAACTCAAAAGATTCACCAAAGGAGCCTTAGTTAGGAAAATTATTTTACCATTTGCGGTTAAAAAATGGTCACCAAATTGGGAATGACCTTTTATTGTTAGCAAGACTTTTAGTGAAATCGACTAATAAATATGGAAGGCGAAGAGCTAAGTAGAAGCATAAATAGAAAATATTTGAAGAAATATTATCCTAAACTTTGGTAAAATATTAAATATCAAAATAAAAAATTCTATTAATGTTAAAAATGTTGATAGTCACAAGTTGACAATCATACTAATCTAAGAAAAGAAAATACAAGAATTGGCATAAGAAACTAAGAGAAAGCAAAACATTGGATGGTTTCTTCTTCATTAATCAATTTATCATTAAACTTGGGAGAAGAAGTTTCTATAAATGTGTATGTAGGCTCTGCTTTAACTTCTTCAATTGCCAATTATTTGACTATAAGAGTTGTTTTTTGCTATAACAACAATGGGTTCTTCGTGTGAGGGAATAGGATCAGGAGCCCTAGCTTATTCCAAAGAAGAGTGTAAACTCCCTCTTTCATCTCCAGACCATATTTTTTATCAATAAGAGGCTTCAATTCATTATCTACGTGAGTAGAGTCTTTATAGAAGCCAATCCTTTGACTGTTGGTCGTTTTCAACTTCGCAGATATATGAGAGGATTGTGTTTTAAGCTTTTCCACATCTTTGAGGAAATACATTTGATCCCCAATAGCTTTCTACTTTTCAAATAGTTGAGTGTTCTCTGCTTTAATATCTGTATAGGCTTCTTTGAGAGTCGTATTTTTTGCTTGAAGAGTTTTCCTTTTTTGGAGTTCATTAGAGACATGGTCATGCTGGTCCTTTAAGCCTGAACAGTTATAGCTCATGTCATTTAGCTGCAATTCAATTTGATTAAAGAATTCTTGCATATTGGAATTTCCCCTTGTAATGTTGACTCGATTCGTGCTAAATCCTCTAGAATAGACAAGGCCAAAACAAGGGGATACACTTATGAAAAACAGCAACTCCTCTTCAATAATGTGTGGTTGAATAGGAGGCGTTGGAGATGGAGTATTCGACCTCGGCGGGGTATGAATAGGGAGAGGCATAAGCTACCTCTGAAATTTAGGTGAAGAAGGCCTAGGAGGATTTGAAGATCCACAAGCCTAAAAGTTCAAACAAAAAAGGGTTTTCGATGTAGCCTTTGTTTGCTAAGGATTATATTGAACATCCTCTTTCATTTGTAGATGATTAAAAGGTTGTTGGTGTCTTCAAAACAAAGAAGAAATATTAAAAGATGTGATTAAAAAGATATACATATTTTGTAAACACAAGGAACAACATTACCTTTGACCTCTTCTTTCTTTCAACCGATTTAATTGGTGTTTTAGTGTATTGCCCTTTGTTCACATTTGTAGCCACTAGATCAAATGGTTCATTGATTTGAACGCCATTGAGTCTTGGTCTCTTTCTGAAACTCAGAGGCACATTATCCTCTTTGTTTTATTCTTCTAAGTTTAAAATGGTTGGGCTTTTATTTGTAGCAAACATATGGGAAAGTTAGGTAAAGATAAAAATCGGAAAATAAAACGGTTAAGAATGGTAAGTTAAGAATCGCAGTTTTACCTTGTTTGTTAGTTGATGCCATCTTCTCCTAGTAGTTCCCCTTGGAGGAAGCAGAACTACTTTTACGGGCTTTAGTTGAGTTGATGATGTTGAATCCTTAGTATCATAATGACCATAAATAAGCTGAAATGTGTACTTTTGAAGGTCAAGATCCTTGAAGAGTTTGCCTTTTAGTGAAGGCTACCAATTGGCAAAGGTAGTTGTTTCTCTAGGATTTCAAGTGAAAGACTCCATATTGAAAGCTCAAACATTCCTCAAAATGGGGTTTGACAGACGATCCACATCGACTGTTGTTAAGACAATCAATTAGATGTTTGGGATGATCAAGTTGTAGCCTAGGGGGACATGTTGGAGGATTTCAAACTTTGTTGCCACGCGGTGAGGGTTGTAGTTCTCTATTGAGACCTTGTTGTTCCAAATGTTAGGCTTCAAGCCATTTAGAAGTCTATAGACATTAATACTATATACCAATTGACGTTTAATCCAAGCTAGACCATATATAACTTAATTGGTAGTGGGATTGCAACTTGCAATAGTCATTGTACTTATCCCCAAGGTATAAAATTTGAATCTCCTAGAAGGCAAAAGATCACCAAGGGGTGAGAACGTATAGAGTAGTAATAGTAGTTTTGTTCAACTGAATCTCATGGTCAACTTTGAACCCTTTGGAGGCACCTTGTTGATATAAAATTCTTTCTCAAATATTGGAGCCATTCAACTATAGTATGGGTTAGTGAAAATAGTCGTTTTGCAACTTCAAAGGCATAATCAACATGCCTTGAATAACAAATTAATTGTTCCCACAAAACTCGTCCCTTTTTGGATCGATGTTGGGAAACAAATATTTTCAAAGAAATTCAAGAAAATATAAATGAAACCATAATTGAAGGAACCAAATGGGTCCACTCATAGTTTTAATATCATTCATTTCAATTAGTCCTTCCAAGAAATTGAACAAATAATTGTAAAGCAAATAAGAAAAATGGAGCCCATAGATATTTTTCTCCCCAAATTTAAGAAAGCCACACATAGCTTTAGCAAGCACAAAACCAAGACAAACAAAACTTGTTGAACCAATACAACAAGATTGTAACTCTACATCAGTGACATGGGCAAATGTCTTAGCACTGACAGTTAATTTTTTTGAATAATCAGAGTTACTCTTTGAAAAAGAAAACCCCAAATCAAGGATATGGGCATTATAGGTTGCTAGAGCCTCAGAACCAATGAGTCGTAAGCCAAGAATTGCAGTATCAAGAAGAGTGGAGGTTAGCATACCGCGAGGGAAAACAAAAGAATTAATACTTACATATCATTAGCTGAAGAACCCAAAAAGAGCTCCATGTCAAACTTGATGTCAGCTTTAGAAAGCATGATTTGTCATAGAGCCCTTCCAGTCTTTCATTGTTGAGCGTTGGTGAACTTGTTTCTTAGCAAATCCAAACATTAAGTCATTGAGGTAACCAAATCGGCAAGGTTTAATGGACTTTCATCCATTCATAAACAAGAAGGCGTTTACGACAACTATTTTTTGTTTTATGGTGTAATGTTGACATTGTTAACGCAATAATTACAATTTGTTTCGCATCATATTTCAGCTCAATTTAACGAATAATGTGACACATGGGACACTTGTTTACACTAAAAAATATTCTAAGTTGTTAGCCAAGAATGGCCCATGGTTGAATGAAGTTTAGTCAATGCTCAGGTAGTTGAATGAAGGTCGTGCGAACTAGGAATCGCCAAATACAAGTTAAAAGAATCGTTCTCTAGTCTAAGAAACCACAAGAGGGTAATAGAATTGTTAGAAATTGTCAAAAGCTGGTGAAATTTAATAATTCAGCTATAAGATTCTTGTTCCATGTTTTTAGCCCCCACTAACTGAAACGACTATTTTCACATAGGCTGAATATGAGTGGAAAAGTATGTGTAAATGAAGGAAATTGTCATGCTATGAAATGGAAGGAAATAAAGATCAAATGTGGAACACCACTTGCACTCATTAACTGGTAGAACACACGCACTACATGCATATTAGTTGATTGAGGGTATATCATAGTTAGATCACAATATTTAGGCCAGTAGGACTAACTTTGTCTATAAATACTTATTTTTTACTTCATTTTATGGACATAATCAATTAAATTTATTTTGTTTCTCTCTTAATTTAGCCTTGTATTTTTCCGCTTCATGTTTTCATTAGTTTAGTAGTTCATAAAAACTCAATTTGTACTTAACACTATTTTGAAAAATTAAGAAATCAACAACTAAAAGACAAATTTCTTTCCTTAGCATAATTGTTTAAAATAAAAGGAAATCATTAGTTGAGAACTATTAATTGATTTTTCGACTAACTTATTCCAAGCAATGCATAACTTATATGCATAAAGAAAGAGAAGAAATTAAAAAGATCTTCATGTAAAATGTGTATGCATGCAGATTCATTTACGTATGGACCAGCTCTTATATGTTTGTTGCTTACATAAAAATACCCCTTTTGTATTTTTCCTTGACATTGTTGTGGGATGAAACAGAACATCGTGTACACGATAAAAACAACTTGATTGTGTTTGTTGCTACGATAATGAAAAATGAAATGAACGAATAAAAATAAAAAGGTACTGCATCCAATTAGATGCTCTGTTGATATACTCGAATATGGTGTCACATTGCAATCCTTTCATGCTCTCACACCATCACGCACACTGGCACATTAATATAAAATTAAATTACTTGCCTAAGACTTATCACATACAAATCTAGTCTTTATCTTAAAGTTGGAGGAAGGGGACAGAAGTTGATTGATTAAACCCACTTTTTTATGGTGCTTGTTAAAATTGGACCCACTTGGAGAAAACGTTTTGGCTATATATTCTTTCTTAAGTGGTTAATATACAACAAAGCACTTTGAGTCTACGTTGAAGATATAGTTGAATTGAATCACCTGGATGGTGACCTTAGTATTCAAACTTCCTAGCCGATCTCTTTAATTTGATTCTCTTTGCTACTCTCTGCTTATATGAAATTATGTATGCAATTTACGAAAAACAAATTAATGGAAAACATTTTGCAAAACTAATATCTTCATTTAAATAATATTTTTATTTATCCGTCTACAGTAAAAAATTATTTAGTTATTTATGTCCATTCAATATTTAAAAAAAAATGGATGTTTCACCAAAGAAAAAAAATGAGAAGAGAAATTATTATTAATAAATTAAAGTGTCGTAGATTGATAATTTACAACTGTTTTATATAGAATTTAAACTAGAAAAAGAAACTTTTGTGCCAAAACATTTCGCATAAAAAAAAAGTAATTAAATAATATATTTTTATATTTATGTTAAAAATAATTTTTATTTAGAATTGTGACCATCTAAATATTAATATAACATAAAATTCTTATAAAAAAAATAACACCCATAAAGTTAAACTCTATGAACTCTTCCCAATGGGTTGTCCTATATGTCATTTTCCTCTTTAATTAGTATACATTTTCACAATTCAGACTGTGCTTGTTACTTCGTCTAGAAAACAAGAAAATGAGTTCTCAATAGTTGTTTTGTTTGTCATCAATGACATTTACGGGTTTTGTAAGGGTGGAGGGAGATTTAATTTGAAGGCGTTGCAAATAGATTTTTTTATATTTTTTTATATTTATTGGAAAATTCTAAAGTGAATTAGGTCTATCATTAATTAATATCTAAAAATCCACAACAATTTTTAAAAGTATAAGTTAATGATTATTCCGACTTTTACGTTTGAGACGATGATTTATTGATGTTGGTTCGACGAGTAGCTTTTTTAGAGACATATTAGTTTTTTCTTGTTTTCAATCGATTGAGTTATGGACCGTTATAAAGAATATCAATATTCATTAAAATTTTAGATGAATTTTAAACATTAATTTACGATTGATTGTCTATAAAGATATATAGTCCACCGTATAACTTACTGAATTTATTTATATTAATACTTGCGTAAATAATTGTTAGAACCTCGAATATATATTGTTTATGACATGTTGATTATTCCCTCCATTATTATATATAAGAGGAAAAAAAAACTATTTTTAATAGAGGGTTACAAATGATAGAAGGTAATTTTGAAGTGTTAATATAATTGGAATGTCAATTTTATTTTGTGATGGATATACACTCTAATTTTTGCTAAAAAGAGTAAGAAAAAACTATTTCATATTATTTAAGAAAAGTAGTTGAGTTCATTTTTTTTTTAAATAGAATAAAAAAAAAGTAATTGTATTCTTCAATTTTCACTTATTTTTGAAACAAAGAATTGCCCTTCATTGAAGCTTATTCCATGAAAATAAAATGAATTATTAATAAATAAAATTTATATTAATTAAAAAATATTTTAGAAATTATAACATTAAAATTAGTCAAACTTTCATATTTGAAACTACAAAATATGATTTTTTTTTTCGAAGGGAGTTCTTGATAATTGCTAGCTTATTTCAACAAGTTTATACTGTAGCATATATATGAAAATAACTTACCATTTGTATGAAAATAGATTAACTAAATATCTTCTTCGATTAAATAATAAGAACTTATGCAACAAACGATTAATGATGAAACTATTTAGCTAAATACATCCAAAGTATGAAAAATTCGGTTATAGATCGCATTGATAAATGGATTGTCTGCAATCCAGCCAATATACTTCAACAACGTTAGAAGTCGTTTTTTAGAAGTAGAAATTTATAGTTATCGTATTTAAGACGGTGATTTAATTATCGTCTATTTGACAAAAATATGAAATTAACAAATATATCTCTTAAAATTCAAATCTGAATGATTTATTTTTTTATTTATTAAATTATGGTCTCAATAATAAAAAAATTTAAATAGGGGTGTACAATATCTGATCCGTCCTACGAATCTGACATAGTCTGTAAATAATGAGTTAAGTCTAATTTGATCCCAAATAAAAATAGGGACAAAAAATAAAGACAAGACAAATAGAAGATAGAAAAAGGATCGGGTTTAAACTACCCCGCATTACTCGTTTGGTTTCAAATTACTTCAAAGACTATTACTCATTTAGAGAAATAATAGTGACTTCAAAGCCTATTACTCATTTAGAGAAATAATAGTGAATGTGAGTTTGTGACCATGTTTGTTTAGTTTAGAAAATGAATACTACTATTGTGAAGTGCACTTATGCATTTTTCAACGTTTCAAGCTATTCTATTTTAGTGGGCGTTTATGTCTATAATCATGTGAGTTTAGTATATTGATTTGTGGTTGTTAAAAATAATGTCTCTTAATCGGAGTTATGAATAAGTTTACTTCATGTTTTTAATTAGAACTAGAAAGCAAAAATACTTCAAAACTTAAGCGAGAACTTAAAGTTTTATCCAATAAAATCGAATTCACTCTTCAGCACATATATATAGAGGTTGTGATTGTCATGCTTTTATTTTTTTATTTTTTTTTTATTTACTTTATGCAGATAAGGAAAATCTTATAACTTTCCGTAGCTAACAATAAATTTTTTCCAATTTCTATGATTGTAGAGAAATGTGATTCAATTGGTTTGATTCAAAATAAAGATGATATAATAAAATAATTTGTGTTTACAAGACAATTTTATGAATTAATTTATATTTTATTTTATTTGTTCTAAAAAAATGTTTTATAATTAATATTTAGCGATTCGTCGTCTTTAATTCATTTCGTTTTTGTTGAATCTACAATTCATCAAGTATGATCAAATTAAATTTTAATTCATTTCGTTTTTGTTGAATCTACAATTCATAGGTTAAAATTTAAAAATTAATCTAATAAAAAATTAAAATAAAATAAAAGACACATTAAATCTAACTTACATCATTTATACACTCTAATTTGAAGTATTAATTCACCGGAGACATATACACGTATGAATGATCCATCTAGAAGTCATGAAATTGTTTTTGTTGCAATTAAATAAAACGATTATGAAAATATCATGTCATTGCTTTTCCATTTCCATTTGATTACAACTACTAGGACTTTAATTTTTAGAATTTGGACACGCAATCCATCACAAAGCTCTTTGTGCCATTTAATTGAGTTTCATCGTTTCAAGTAAGTATCAATTTTGCTCTGACTAATATTCCAGCCTGGTACCCTTCAAGAATCACTGTATTTGTCGCCATAAGCATCTAAAAAATAATACGAAAAAAATCGTAAAAACTTGTGCATGAATAACCCCACCAATAATTGACCGGTAGATGTTTTGCACTCATTCCGAGAACGAGTGATTAATTTATAAAAAAATTACTTTAAAATAAATTATTATTTTAATTTTTAACGTATTTTATACTTTTTAATTGATATTTCTTACATAACATTCAATACAATAACATTAATATTTAAAAAGGATAAATATAAAAAAATAATATTTAATAAAAATAATAATAATATTATTATTATTATTATTTCAATAACTGAGAAATAATCAAATGATTTATTGTGAGACGAGGGGTTATTCTTTTCAACAATGAAGGGACACCGAAAGACTCGTGTTCAATGGTGCTAGGGGATATAATTATCAAAGAGATATGCCTTTTGTCTTTGTCTACCCAAAATACTAACATTTTCTTATGTGTACAATTTCAATGATGTTACAGAAGATCATGTTTAGTGAGGTAATATCCCATGATTAGCTTAATTAATCAAAAGACATACACCCTTATAATTTAATCAATATTTTGAGACATTTTTCTAGTATTGTTAAAAAAGCACTTAACTATGGATACATCCATGTGCTTATATTCCTAGGATTACATGAATCATTCGATTGGCGTGTCGAGTGGCAGAGGCAATGGAATTGAAAGGGAGATTTTAATTGTTCTGTTTTGCCTCTATTCCTTATTAATTTTAATAGGTTTTGATGGAAGGATTTAACTCGGGTGGCTAAATAGCTTTAATTAAATTTGTAATGAAAGATGTATATAGTTTATGTCGCATTAATTAACTTGTTGGGGGTGATTCTAGTAACGGGGCAGACAACCTTTTTCTTTTTGATTCAGCACGATGAATAAGCAAAATTGTGTTCCTCAAATTGGCGAAATAGATAGCTAAGACGTAGCCTATGTTAGATTTTGTTTCAAGACCATATGGTTACGCGTTTAGTTGTGTCATGTCATGTACGTAGATTGATTGCTTTATTTTCAACTAATTTGCTTCCCCAATTCCATTATTCGATGTAAAAATAAAATAAAAAAGTAGTATTATTTTGTTATTATTATTGGAAGAAGATAAATATAAATTTATTTATAAATATTTAATGAATTTTAAGATATTCTTTATCTTAAACTCTTTTTTGTTTTTAAATATTTAATAAATTCTAAGGTATTCTTTGTCTTAAATTCTTTTTGTTTTTAAAGATATGTTACTAAAGTTGTAATCACAAAATTTGAGGACGGCTTTTAAAGCTAACCAAGCATAGGTGAACAGTAATATAGAAATAATGGGAGGATAAAATAGTAAATATAAATTAAAAACAGTTCATTTATTGCCTTTTGTTTACATATTCTTCATAAGAATTAGCATTTATCTTTATTTTTGTTACTCTCTATACCTCATCTTTCGTACTTTTGCGATATTCTAAAACTTTGATTTGTTTAGAAAAAAATAATACAATTAGACACCATTTTTTTCGTTATATCCTTACAAAAATCCAAAAATAGAATTTAATTTGTATTAGGTGTTGAGAACAGCTCAAGAGTAAAATCACCAAAGATATCACCTTATGACTTTAAAAAAACAAATTTTGATTTGAGAAAATGGTCTTATATTCTACTATTTTTAAAACTAAGATTAATAAAATATAATTTAAAATTAATATTTTTTGGATAAATTTAAATTATTATTTTTTCAACAAAAATTAATTGATTGAATTTATTATCACTTAATTTAAGTGACAAGGAAATTATAAATTCAACTTCTTCTAACAAAAATTAACAATTAATTATTAAAATTAACTGTTTAAAAAAATTGAAAAGAAATATTTGACGAAGTCATAACATTAATTTGATAAATGATTTGGTATTCTAAAATGTCTGAAAAACAACAATATAAACTAAAATTTAATAATTTTACTAAATACTATTATTAGTATTATGAACCTTAAAAAGTTTCATCTTCAAAATTTCTACTTAAATCTTTATATGTATAAACTCGTCCCTAGTGTTTTTTTACATTAAAAATTAAACAGTGGAGCATGTTTAATTTAATTTCTATTCTGGACGTGGAGCATGTTTTAACTAGGAATAATATGAAAAATTATGGATGGTGGGAGTATTTGAAACTAAGTCTAATATTATTATATGAGGATAAGAAAAAAAATTGTGAATAAGAAAAATAAATTTCATTATCTTGATGTTTGAAAATATCATATTATTTATAATATTATTTAAAAAAAACTTATCCAAAGTAAAAAATTTGTGATGATTGGGATCAGATTGCAACAAGGAAACACAACAGTGTAACTTCCCGACGAGTAAAAACTCTTTACGTTTAAGTTTCTAAGAGTTTGAGTGTGTGAGGTACTACAGAGGGAATGAGTTATGTATTTTCAACTATAAGCTAACAAGTTTTTATAAGATCATTAGACATTTACATGTTTCTGGATAGGACCGTGGGTGACCGACCATCTGATGATGATCACACGGTGTGTTTGGCTGCATCAAGAGTGTATGTGGATTCCATCCACAATATTAAGATGGACACGTGGGATTCATATTTCTTGACGCAGCGCCATTTCAATTGCACCCAAATTGTTAGGCGTATATGTGAGAGTTCCAAATTCTTTGTCAGCACTAAGGTGGTTTACCTCATTTTGAATTTATTATTTTTATAATTCTTCAAGTCAATAAGGTGTTTATGTTTTTTTGGTAGTATTGTTTTGGTTCATTGGATTAGTGTAGTGAATTTTTTTTTGAAAAAACAATATGGCTACTATTGTTGGAACTAAGTTGGTTTTATATTTAGAGTTTTCATGATAACAAAAATATTTTATGAGAATAATATATTTGACTTCACACAGTATGAAAAGAAGATTCGTATTTTTCAAGAAAATCTAAAATAAGATTTAATTCAGATTTATAATTAAAGAAAATATTTGACCAAGTTGAAAAAAAAATATGGTCAAAATTTGAAGAAGATTTGATCAAAATTTATCTACAACAAAATACGAACATAATCAACTTGAAGAATTTACAAATTCAATCTAAACGAAATATAAATAAAATCAATCTAGAAAAACTGTTCATATTGGATTTAGAAATAAGAAATTGGATAAAGAACATATTATCAAAAAACATCTTGTTTAGAATTATTTTTGAATAAAATCATTGATGATCAAGCTAGGAATAAATATACAATTCAGAATTAGACAAGGAATAAATTAAAACCTTAATTTTAACTATAAATAGATACTCAAGGTTGAAGAAAAAGATCACCAAAAATAAAAAAAGAGTAGAAGAACTCGTGAGATCAAAATTTCAAATTCATCTTAGAGTTCAAAGAGAGAAACACTTGTTCAAGTTAAATATTTTCTAAGTGTTATTTTCTTAGAGTGCGAGAGTTATTATTATTATCAACTTTATTAGAAGCAAACACTTAAAGTTACAATCTTTTGTATCCAACCCGATAGTGGTTTAGTTCCTTCTTCAATATGGGGTTGTCAGGTTGTTAGAAGAAAAGTTGGCTTGTAGAATCAAGGTGGTTAGTTCCTCAAAAGTTTGGGATTGTCAGGCTGTTTAGGAAGACTGCCTTGGAGGGTCAGGTGCTTTGTAATTCAAGGAATTTGAATTAGTGGATTAAAGCTTTCTGAATGAGAGGACTGAATGTAGCCAAGTTAGTGGGGAACTAGGATAAATCTATTTATGCTTTCATTGTTTGTTTCCTCTGAACTTGATTGCTTCTTATCTAAGTAATTCATAAAACCCAACCAGCCTTCATCAAATTAGCAAAATACTATCAACTTAGTCAAACACAATTCAACCCTCACTCTCGTCTTTTCACCTTTAACTATGAGGTATTTTCATCATATATAGAGTTGTAAATGTTTAAATGGAGTCAAATTAGTTGCCAAAGAAAGTTAATATCCATACATATAACTTTCGTGAAGACATTGTTGCCTAATTGAGATTATAAAAGGGTGGAAAATGCACTTTTGTTCAACTTGATTTGCATATCGAGAATTTTGTCTCTGTTAGCGAAATAACACAAAATTTGTTTTTAGTTATGCCATGTTTCACCCGACGAGTACAAAATTTTTAACGCCGATTTTTGTTTCACCAAGCAACCAAAACCAATATTTAAGTGAAAAATGTAGTTTTTAGGTCATTCTTGGACATTGGGAGCTTTGGAAAGATGAAAAAACAATAGGGAACACCAAAATTTGAAGAATCAACCTTGGGAACAAGTGATTAAAGATTCAATGGGTCTTCATATGTGTAATTATTTCTTTGTCGTTGATTCTATTTACTTGAAGATGTGTAATTAAACTCCCATTGTTGGGAATGAGTAGACCAAGATAAAAAATTTAGTTGTTTCATTTGATTTATGATTATATGAATGGGCTTATTGATTTGTTTTTCTCATCTTTTTGCTTAATATTTTTTTATTGTTTGATCGCCTTTAAACTGTTTTACGATTTGAATTTTGATGCGGAATAGAACTTTAAGAATGCTTAAGATGAGAAGTACATGATATTTTAGTCTAGAAAGAGATATAAGTCATGAAACCAAATGAGGTATTTGTATAGGCAATAGATCAATAAGATAATTCATGTACCTTCAAGCTTAATTCTAATCATAAATTCACTATGGAGTTAAGGATTACTTTGAAATTAAAGGTAATGTCACTATGGAATTAGGGCATGAATAGTAAAGAGAATTTAGTAATATTTCAATAAAAGAAATCAGTAGTTATGATCAAATTAGGAACCAAAGTTAGATTTGAAGTAAAACCCATCATTGACATTTTTCTCATTATAAATTTCAACACTATTACTCTTGTTAGTTTGTAAAATACTCTATTAATTTGCAATCTTTTTGTCAATTAAGTACTTAAAATATAATTCAACAGTACAACGCAATCCTTGTGTTCGACAATTAATCTCACTATTTTATTATTACTTGCAACAATTCAGTACACTCATTATCATTACTACCACAAGTGGTCTCCCATATTCTTGTCCTCTCTTTCAAATCACCGCTCAGTACATGCGTGCATCACCACCCATCCAACGAGATTAAGTACATAGAGGAACATGACAAACGCCCTATGAGTTTCCCAAATGGCATGGAATACTAAGTGATGGATCATTCTGATGGAACCTTCCTTTTAGCGTCATCTAAGCACGAACACATATATGTCATAGTTGAAGGTGCAAACACGAGAAGGGAGGTTGCATTGTGTTTGTCAAACTTGATTACTTTTGTTGTTTTGTTGAATATTATTGTGAATTATTCGATAGATAACTAATCAGATTCAGCAGCGGATAATAATAACATAATAACACAACAATTTATACAGGTTCACCGTTAACTAGGCTACGTTCAGTCCCTTTCTCCAAAAGGCCTTTTCACTAATTCAAACTCCTTTGAATTACAACACCCTTGACCCTACAAGCCAATCTTCCCAAACAGCCTGACAACCCCAGACTTTTGAGGAACAACAACACCTTGACTATACCAGCTAAGTATTCTCAAACAACCTGACAACCCCAGACTTTTGAGGAACAACAACACCTTGACTAAAACAGCAAAGTCTTCTCAAACAGCCTGACAACGCCATACTTTTAAGGAACAACAACACATTGACTAAACCAGCCAAGTCTTCTCAAACAGTCTGACAACCCCAGACTTTTGAGGAACGATAACAACACCTTGACTCTACAAGTCAAGTCTTCCCCTACCAGTCTGACAACCCTAGATTGAAGAAGGAATCTACACCACTATCGGGTTATATAATAAAGGTTTGGAACTTTGCAACGTTGCTTCTGGAAAGCTGTTTGCTGCACTGATTCTTGCACTATTTTGTTGCTTCTGGAAAGCTGATTGATGCACTTATTCTTGCAATCTTTTGTTGCTTCTGGAAAGCTGATTATTGCACTGAATTTCTCTCTCGAAAACACTTAGAAAATATTGCTCTTGCACATTTGTGGTTCTCTATTTTGAACTCTCAAATAATGTTGATTTTAAGCTTGAGTTCTCGTGGTTTTCGATGCATTAATCTTCAACATTAAGTTTCTATTTATAGTTGAACTTTAGGACTTCACTGATGCTTTACTTCTGGAGTGTATTTTGATTAATCTGTTTTGAGAATATTCTGGAGTAGTTTGCTCAGATTCTTTTTTGAGTCTTTTGCTCACTGATGCTTTACTTTTGGAGTGTATTTCGATTAATCTGTTTTGAGCATTTTGCTCCGCTTCTGTTTTGATCATACTTTTAGCTAGACTCTGTTTCTCGAGTCTTTTGCTCCAATTCTGTTTTGAGCATTTTTCTCTGACAGATTCCTCTAATGATATCCTCTGGTGATATCCTCTGGTGACCAACGTCTGGTGATCATCCTCTGCTAACATCCTCTGGTGACATCATCATCTGATTTTTGCTTCTGGTGATGTCCTCTTTTGGTGACATTATCATCTGATTTCTGCTTATGGTGGCGTCATCTTCTGGTGACGTCATTCTCTGATCTATTCTTCTGGTGACATTTTTCATTCTTCTTCTAAGTCAAATATGTTATTTTCATAAAATACATTTGTCAACATTAAAACTTTAATTGCAAGAACCAACTTGGTTCCAACAATAGTGTCCACATAAGTCGCCATCTCTCTAGCAATTTCCAAATGCCATCCATATTTTGCATTGAATCTCCAAATCACTCTATATGGGAAAACCGAGGAACGCCACCAATTGCATTAATAGTGAGCCTATCATCTTCTTCTTGTAAATCTATAATACAAGTGTACAAAAACCAAGAACAAAAAATAAAGGGATAAAAATCCCAAGACACCAATAAAATAGGAAAGTAAATAGTAAAGTATAGGTCAGTAGTGCAAATACTCATATCACAAACATATCAACCATCCTCAAATGTCATCATCCTAATTATCTAAAAACACTTTGAAATACTTTAGGTGAGTGTCTTTGAATTCTCATGGAGTTAAGATGTTATAGGTCGATCATAACAAAAATCAGGCCAAGAAAACTAACTCCTAGTGTTATCAACCTAAGTTCACTTTATATAAATATCCCTCTTGGGATCCAAGCCAGTAATCAACATCATGTACCTATACAGACTGTAGTGAACTTTACCACAATAATACGATGCAACTATATGAGTCACTCACTCTTTATTTGTTTCACAAGCCATTAGATTCTCTATTGTCAGTATGATATTGCCATTTACCTTAATATATTTTTAACAAAACAAGATTTCAGTCAAATCTCACACCACTCAAGGGTTGTAACTATACTAGCTGACAATAAGAACTCGTCATACTCCCACATCAAATCATTTAAAATTTTTTTCAACTATTGCCTCACTTATGCACAAAGAACCATTATTTTAGTTCAGATCGTCTACCTTGGGATGAAAACAATTGATACTAATTATATATTTAAATATTAATCAATAAAACATACCAAAAGTCACATAACACATATAATCATATAACACATAGAACAATTAGTTCCTAACAATTAGTCTAACAAACAATCTCAAATTCCATAACTAATCATCCTAAGTGATGAACAATTATCCACAACAAAACTCTCATTCAATGTTACTTCTAAGAGTCACCAAATGAGCGTTATTTATCTTTAACTACACATCTCTAGTGATGTCGTGGAAACATGGCCACTACTAAAATATAATTTTACTCTAACTATCCCATTGAACACGAAATATTTCCCCCATATTTGAATCAACAATCCAACAACAATCTTCTAGACCTCGCCAACCATGTTACTAAGCTTTCCACTTTAGTCACTCAACAGAAACTTAGATTCTTCCTAAGAAGCAAAAATAATTTGCACTTAAGAAAAGACAAAAGAAATACAAGTCAATGATTGTTCCTCTCAAGACAAAAGAAAATAACACTACAATGACTTTTTGTCTCTGACTAAAAACCATTTTGAGCCTCTGACTCAAAGATCAAATGAAGAAAGCTCTAAGTAAAACCTCAGATAAAGTCAATGTTCTGGTACAAGTTAAATCCTTTTATCAACAAAGATACGAGAATCTATTAAACAAGTTCAAAGTAATTATGAGGAAGCTATTAAAGTTGCATTTGACTCTAGTGAACACGCTTTCAATGCGCCTCTAGTGATTCCGTTTTTGCAAGCAACGCTCTGATCATTCTAACAAGGATTTGATCATCTGACTCTGATAATTGTGGCAAGCACTTGATCACATGGCTTAAATAAGTGTGACGAGCACTTGATCGTCTCCTCTAATAGAAAGTCAACATTTTGATAGAAAGTCAATGCTTTGGTATAAAGTTTACGCTATGATAAAGTCAACGCTCCAATATACTTTGCTCATCATAATGGACTTGTCCTCTGACTGAAGAAGTGTATGACATCCTCTAATAGTGACATCCTCTGAGATATGTCTTCGAAATTCAAGATATGCAAAATCAATTATGCCTTAAAGACCGATTTGCCTTAAATACTGATTTAAGATCTCCAATGATAACATTCTCAAACAGACACTTCTTCTCAATATTTAAGAAGAAACCAATCGATCAATCAATCAAAAAAGAGAGAGAGAAATGAAAAAGGCAATCTGTTAAGAAGAAATTTCGTAAAAGTCAAGAACGCGTCAAAAGAAAAGAATGAAAGAAAAATCCTCTCAGCAGAGAACTATTAGAATTGATGTAAATCATTCAAGTTGTTTGTTACACTTGAATTGATATATGATTTCAAATGTAATATTCTCTCAATGAGAGTTAGAATCCTAGAAATAAATTTTGAGTCAATTTAGACACAAATTGGAATTGATGTGAATCAGGCCGATAATGGCAAGAACTCTTTCGTCCATAATAGGTGCCTGAAGAGGTACAACAATACTTATGAACCTCAACAGTAGATAAGAATGATCAAAGCCTAAAGAGGCAGAATAAACAATTGTATGCTATTATTGGAATAATGGATTTAGTCATCAACTATACTGAGGCAAAATATCTTTGTAAGAGGAGGACTATATGTAGTAACAGTCTGTTGTGAACTAGTATAAAAATCCTAGTGTTCATTCTCTCTCTCTCTGTGACTATAATCTAAGTTCTTTATGATTCAACTTTTTTTTTACTAAACTTGGTTTTTAGTAATAACTTGAATTATTTAATAAAGAACATGTTTTTTTGTTAAGCAATTGAAGCTTTTTTGAAAAATGTGAAAACACAATTCAAACCTCTTTTTTTCTTGTGTTATCCAGCACCTTCAATCCTTTGCACCAAAATACCTATATTTCACTGAAAGACCAAAAATATAAACAAAACGGATTATGGACAATCCTAAGTATATGATAATTCACTAAATCAGTAGTATTTAGGAGAGTTATTTCTTACCCCACAATATCAACAAACAACTCCGACCAACGCCAAATAATTTCTAAGTCCCATGTTAACTCTACAAACAAATGGATTCCTAAAATGATGTTTAATCTGTAATTGACTAAACCAAGTTAGAACCATAAATACGAATATATCATGCTTCTTAAGTCACCCTTACAGAATTAGAAATAAAGGCAAGAGCTTTGGCATTAAAACCTAACCACAAACAAAAAGTTTGGGCAGCACAATGTTTTGGTCAGTTTAGAAGGGGGATGATTGGTTCATGTTATGGTGCTTAGAGTTGATAAAAAAAAGTTTAAGGATGCTTAGATTTCAATTAGAAAAGTTTTGGTAATGTTTTCTCAAAATTGGAAGCAAGAAATGAAGTGAGGCGACCTATTTATACTATTTTGATCAACCAAAATTTGTTAAGCGAATATGACACGATGCCACATGTTTTCAAATTTGATGTGTGTACTCTATATGTCGATACTTGTAGGTCCTCCAAAGCACGGGTGACACATGGAAGTTGTCGGGCAAGAAAAATGGCGTGCGTAAAATCTCAGAAACAGGGATTTTCCCTAAGAAAAACATCTTGCACTTGAAATTCTCTAGAAGAATGAATTCATTGAGCCAAATTAACATAATAACACAAAAATAAAAATTTCTTTGCTAGAAAGTTACCTTTTAAATCCTTCCAAGACTCAAATGGAAAACTTTCCAACATAAAAAATGTTCAAAATGACTAAACCTATCAAGGCATGAAGGAATGGAATTTCAAAATCTTGAGGTAAAAAAATATTAGGGTACAAAAAATTAGAGTGTTATAGAAAACTACAAGGATCGACGTAGGGTTAATATTCTTCGAACAACCCCATAAGGTTTTTAAACCTTGTACGTGATCCTTGAAGAATTTTAAGGATAAATTCTTCGTGGTCCTACTTTGTACTTTGGAGGCCCATCAGCAGATTCATGAAGTTACTTTGTGACCAGATAGAAAAGGGAAGCTTTCAAGGTAGCAGATTGTGAAGAATTATTTCCAAAGTAATGAACGAACTGTCACTTTATCAAAAGACGAGCAAGGTGACTTTCAAGTTTGGAGAGCATACGAATGTTGAGAGCTATGATGCTAACCATATGAGGAGGTATGTGAAGTTCTTTGAGAAAGAAATAAGGCCCTTTGAAATTGGGAAATTTAAATAAAATGTGTGTTTCCTTGATACCTAACTATTATTGAAGTGATAAGATTAGGGAGAGACCTTAAAACTTCTTGGTCAAGAAAAACACATTATTGCATCTAGGTATTTAATTTTTTTTCTCATTAACTTTAGTTGTTTATTTGGTTTTGATGTAATGAACATGTCTTTATTGGGGTTCATTAGGAAGAAGAAGTTGGAATCTGAACTAGTTCCCCAATCTCGAGAAAGTCCTTCTTCAGTCTTGAGTAGTCAGGGATTTTCTTCATCCCGACAAGAGATGATGTCGGCTGACACCACTGTGGGAATTCAGTTAAGGGACATCTCTAAGGATATAGGCTCTCTAAACCAAAGAAGAAGAAAAATTGTCTTTTTGTTTTCTCATATTAAGGAACGTTTGTGGGCGCTTTAACTATATTGGGGTCATTTTATTTACCAATCTACCTCTTATTTGAGTTGCTCATCTACCTTCATCTCCTGAGGCTATCGGCAACATATTGGTAGATACCAATGTCCCCCACCTAACCAACCATGGCCTAGTGACTTGTCACATTTTTGTTGGTCGAGCATCATTTTTCGATACTCAATGTGTACTTTATGGGGTGACTTATTCTATATGTGAACCAAGAATATGCTTTGAAGGAGTATAAACTTTCAAAAGCAAAGGAATGGATTGATAAGAGAATTTGAGGTTGAAACTTTCTAAATCTTAGTTAAATAGAAGTTGAAGAAAGCCTTAGTGACACCCTAAACCTAAAAATAGTTTCAAACTATGTTTTTCATAAATGTTATTAATAGACAAAGGATTTTTTTAATAAAACTATTTTAGAGCATAAAATGCCACAATCAAAATGGTTATCACAACATAAGTACATAATAAATTCCAATTATAAAATATTCACAACACCAACCTATCATTGTTTCTATTTATTTTTGTGCTAACATCTCATATACCATATTTAACTCCATTATTTAACTTAATGGGGAAACAACTTTAGGCAGTCCCAAGCGATTGGGAAATGTGACAATCATGTTCCTCTTATCATAATTATATCCTTAACTTGATCACTCTACTCCCATTCATATTTGATGATCCATCAACAAAGACACTCCACCTTAATGCATGACTCATTTGCAGCCAGAGTCATCTCAATGATAAAGTTTGCAAAAATCTGCTTATTTATCGACTTCCAGGATTCAAAAGAAATATTTAACTCTAATAATTCAATAGACCTTTTGGTCATCCTCCCTACGAGGTCTAGGAAAAATAGTTCATGTTTGATCGGCTAGCCTATTCGTACAACTATTGGACGAGTTAGGAAATATTGTCAACTTTCTCGCTACCACTATCAGGGCTAGCCCTACTTTTTTTAGCCTCTAATGCCTTACTTCAGCATCAACGAGTGTTTTACTAAAAAAGTAAGTAAGTATATGTCTTTCTGCTATTTCTTAGATTAAAACAATACTAAAAACTTCCAATACTACCAACTATAAGTACAATGTTCCCCTTTCATTTGGCCTAGAAAAGAGATGAGGTTGGGTTAATACCGAAATAGGTTTGAAGTTGGTCACCGACATAGGTTGTTTGAAGTTGGTTTCGCATTTCTTTGTCCACTCAAGCTGGACTTCATTCCAAATTAGTTGATAAAACAAAAAGACATGGTAGCCAAATTTTGCATGAACCTTGACATAGTAGTTAGAATCCCATTGAGTTTTTGAAACCTCTTATTTGATATCAGTGACTCCATTTCGCTTATAACCCTATATTTTTTGGGGTTATTTTATATTTCTAGTTTGTTAAATAGGACTCAAGAAATTTGTCAGGTCTAACCTAGAAAGTGCACTATTTCAGATTGAGTCGCATGTTGTACTATCGTACTTAGTTGAAAACTACTTTGAGTTAGACGTCATGATCTGTTTCTTCCTCGAAATTGAAAATAGACTGGTGTGTTCGAGATGCGGTGGTCCGCTTTTTGATGGGATTCTTTGGCGTTTGGGCAATCTTTAAGTTAATTTCATTGCTTTTCAAAATCAGTGTATTGTGGTCACTTTATCTTCAATTATGTGATACTTCAACTTTAATTGCATTGTGGATGATACTGCATCGAGTTTAGCTAGGGTAGACCTCCTCTGAATGATGTAATTTTACATGGATTTGTAGTTGACAATGAGGAATTGACCCTTCATTGTCCTTCTCATCTCTTTCTCATTGAAAGTTACCTATAGCTCAACATAACCCCAAGAGAGACTGGTGTACCCGATGAAGCCTTGGAGATCAGAACTTGTAAAAGGTGCTAAGTTCTTTTTCGTTAGCTACGAATTCTTAAATACATCTCCTTACATGATGTCACAAGAGTTCCATTGGTCACCATTGCTCTATAGAAATCATGGTTTTTTATGCACACTTGAATTAAGAAAGTGATGTGGTGATTTGGGATTTTAACAACCTATTCCTCGTCATAGAAAGCAAGAAGAACCCTTTTGGATACTTTCTATAGCAAAGTTTAGTTTACTCCAATCTACATCATTTCTGGCAACTTCCTTTTAGCTTAGTTGATGTTCTCCTCCGTTGAGTTTAAAAACCTGCCTAAAACAACCTTCGTTTATGGGAAATACTCCCAGGGACTTATCAATCCTCCCTTTTCAAACGAGGAAAAATGTCCCTAAGAATCTATGTATCATATCACTTACAACCCTTACGTCATATAGAGTAGATTCCAATTCCTCTTTCTCTTTAGTGTTGCTACAAAATGATTTTGTGACTTCCAAAGTCTTCCTCGGCTTAGGTGAGGTCCTACGTGGTTTTTTCACTTCTGCATTAGTCATTCCCGTCAATATATTTCTTCATTTTTCCATGATGAATAAGTAGTTTGATGGATTTCTTCAACATAATGAAATTCTCAGCATTATATTAGAACCTGCAGTACTTGGTCTTGTTTGACTGCGACTTTTCATTGGACTTGTGAAGAAATTGGAATTTCTCCTCTCTAAATTCAGCATTGGAACATTCATTGGAGCATGTGTTTTCTAGAAATGCTTAGCAGTATGTACACTCTAAATTGTCCTTATTTATTTAAAGCAAGATAAATTATAGTGCAAAAGCATCGCATGGTAGGAAAGACATTCAAACCATGATGATACCTCGGTACTACCACCTATCATTTGCAACATCCTAATTAAATTAAACAAAAAGAAAGAAAAGCTTAGGGAGGACAAGACTAAAAACCAAGGTAACAAAAGTTCAAATTATTAAAATGGACAATTGTCTCATTAAAAACCTTATCAAGAAAAGATAGAGGGATAAAATCATGGCAAAGGAAAAAATGCATCATAAGAAGATAAAACAGAACAACACCTATTTTTTTAAACAAAATTTTGGAAGCCATAACCTATTATGATTAAAAGCCTCTATAGCACTAGAAGGAATATTGTCTCGTCAAACAAAACCTAAAATGTTAAGACTCAAGGAAACAATCTATCAGCACATTAATTACTTTATCTATAATCATAAGAAAGAATGAAATATACATCCTTAATCAAATCTAAATATTTGAGCCACCTATCGAGCAAATTCCAAGGAGAAATGCAATGATTCTTAAAGGCCAAGTTAACAAGTTCATAATCTAGTTCCAACCATACCCTTTATTGTAAGCCAATTCCATAGCAAAATATATCTAATGTGCCCCGCATGAAGGGGAGTTATGTTACCAATGTTAGTGGTGAAACATTCCATCATATTAACATTACTATCACGAAAATAATCATCAACAAGCTGTAAGAGCATGGCAGCCCCTAGTTGTGCAAACTGTGTTACATTTCACCCAAAAAATAATAAAAGGATGTCAATTCATCTATATGACTAAGCATGGCTTATGAGGAGGATTATTCACCCAAAAAGCGTTAAGGATAGGAGATTCTCTTATGAAAGACGAATCAATGAAAATAGCGAGATTTCAAAAAAAAAACGACAGTAACAATAATGTTGTGTAAGAAATATTATCAAGATATTTATATTGATGAGTTTTAATTATTTGAATTTGAATAGTAAAATTGAAAATTTTATAAATTAGAAATAATTTTAATGTCACTATCAATGTTTTTAAATTTTTCATAAATTATTAGAGTTGTATATATGATTGACAGTGTAAAATTTTTCATATATGTATTCGATCAAATCAATCACTGTGTCACTTTGTTATATTAGTTTTAAAAATATTTCTACAAAAAATTTGAAAGAGTGATTTGATTAGATGTATATGTAAAAAAGTTATACAACATGAAGTGTATTCAAATTAAATTCTTCTAAAGTATTGACGGACTCATGCATTTAAGTTTGTGGGCAATTGCTTCCATTTAGTTTTGAAAAAACAAATTAAATTTTTACTACTTAATATACTGAAAAATAAATTATACGAGAAAGAGAAAAATAGAAACAATAGATCTTTGTTATAGATTGTGTCTCCGTAATATTTTGGTATTTTTTAAATGTGAGTTGTTTTAATAGTCTTTAAATATATTAAAATTACACAAATGTATACTTTATTCATCATTTTAGTATTTAAATATGACTTTAGTTTATTAATTTAGTCTTTAAATATTTTTTATAGATAATTTGGTCTATAAAATTATTAAGAAGAAAAATTGACTTAAGAAAATAAAGATAACACGTTACACATTTAAGAAAAAAATAATTTGTACTCTTTTTAGTACAATATATGTAATAATAATTAAAAAAGATATATAATAATTCAATCATCCAAAATTTTTGAATCTGTTCTTAGCTCATGATACTAAATTCAAATCTTTATAATTACAAAATAATAATTAATTTTATTTTGATTAATAAAAAAAATTATTTCCATAATTTTTTCTTAAAAAAATTAACTTAATTTTGTAGACAAAATAAGGCTAGAGAACTGTTCCAGAGTTAATATTGTGTAGTCAGAGAAATGAATCTATAGGAATTATTTTATTGAGCGTACAAGTAGAAAAGATGAAAGAGTACGTTTTTGGTGTGTGACAGAGTTCATGCACAATAACCACAAAAATAGAAGAGAAATAGGTAGCGTGTGCAATGGTTACACAAGGCAGAAGCAGAGCCCCAAACAGTGGTCGGCGATGAAGGTGCTTCTTACCCGACAAAAGCTGCACCCCTTTCACACCACTTATCACATATAGCTAGCTAGCTGGACCCATTCAATTTCAAATCTACCATGTAAAATTATATACTATTCGTTTTATCTATTTTATATAAATTAAAATAAATAAAGTAAAAGAAGGAATAGTATTTTTATTTAATTATTTATGACCTTATCGTGACGAAAAATTACATTTTACGTATAAAATATGTTTTGTTATTTCTTATTTTCATGGTGAAATCTGCACTGTGACGCGAAAAAAGTAGATCAATGTAGATTCAAATACACTTATAGGTACAATAGACAAATCAATAGACAATGTTAATTGTTACCTTAAAATGAGTTATTTATTCTATAACAAGTGCCCCAATTTAAAAGGTACATTGAAACATGGAATCAATTATAGTGGGACGAAGAGAATAGTTAGTAAGAGTCTAAATGTACTTTGCATTTGTTTTATCTTGCTGACGAGCGTTTAAAGAGTATTTGTTAAAGCAAAAACGTTTTATTAAAAAATAAAATTAAAGTTTAAAAAAAATTAAATACACAAATTTTCATACAACTTCAATAATATATTTCAATATTTAAATGGCTAACAATTAAAGACACTTGTTAACACTTATTTTTATATAATTACTCTCATGTTTCTTTAACTTAAATTCAATTTTAAGTAATTATATATTTTTTTTAATTTTTTCTTTGATTTGATGATTTTTTTTTTGTGCGTAGACATGGTGGTAAACATCAGTTACACTATTTAAAATTTACACATCAATGTTTTAGTTTGAATATGAAACGCGATGTTCAGTCTAATAATATCGACATTTATCAGTTGAGCTAAGTCTGACGGACAATCATTGAATGATCTAATGTTATAAAATGTTAATATTGTTATATTTTTTTTATATAATTCATTATACTTTACTTAAAAAAATATAAAAATCAAAGAGTATAAGATTAATTTAGTGGTTAAGGTTTAAGAGTTAAAGACTAAAGTCATAAAAAAAAAGGGTTGTTAATTTCATTCACACCTTCCACATAATACTAACAATCACGCCAAAAATTGCCTTTTATAGTGCTTTTTTTAAACTCTTTACAGCGCTTTTAAGTGCTCTAGTATCTAGTGCTGTAAAAGGATAAAACAACGCTATTGAAAATACAACAAGCGTTGTAATAGGTTCATATATAAAGCGCGCTTCTTATACTATATTTACAGCGCTTTTTCGAAAGAGCGCTGTAATAGGTCCATATATAAAGCGCGCTTCTTATACTATGTTTATTGCGCTTTTTCAAAAAAAGCGCTGTAATATGTCCATATGTAAAGCGCGATTCTTATACTATATTTACAGCGCTTTTTCAAAAAAGCGTTGTAATAGGTCCATATGTAAAGCGCGCTTCTTATACTATGTTTGCAGCGCTTTTTCATAAAAGTGTTGTAATATGTCCATATGTAAAGCGCTTCTTATACTAGTTTTACAACGCTTGTTCAAAAAAGCGCTGTAAAACGTTTTAAAAAGCTCTGTAAAAAGATTTTTTATGGCATTTTTTAAAAAAGCGCCGTCTTTTTTATGACATTATTATCAACATCAAATATCACATTCAGATTCTTCTTTTCAACATTAAAATTCACATTTCACAATATCAAAATTCATATTCTTCACAATATCAATTTCTTATTCACATTCAACAATATCAATTACAAGTGTTTCCCAGCAACAAATTACAATAAATTACAATTTCATATTCACATTCAATAATATCAATTACAATGTTTCACAGCAATATATTCACAGCAACAAATTACATCATGTACAGTACCAACAAATTACATATTGACAGTAGCCACATATTCACAGTATGAACTACATATTCACATAACAAATTACATCATGACAGTAACAACAAATTAATTACAAATTATATAACTTTGAGTTCGAGGACAAACTGACACCATTCTTTTATTTTTGTGAAATCGCTTTCAGAGTATGTTGGGTTGAAGTTGTCAAAATATTGAAGCAAAATAAGTTAAAATAAAAAAAAACATATATATATATATATAGTTTATATATGAAAATCAAAATATAATGAAAATAATGTACCGTTTCTGGAATTATATGTTGATTTAGATCAACAATCTCGTTCATTAACCTCATTATATAGTATTTGCAGTCTATGTTGTTAGTTTGACGCAGACACTATAAAATAAAACATGTACGCCAATCAATACCTTTATTGGAAGCCATGTCATGTTCTTTGACTTATTATTCGACACTGAAACACCCCTTTGAGCACGGAAAACTTGCAGAGCACTATCAAATAAATGTGATTATTATTCAATGACCAAACACATTATTTATATATGTAAGAAATAAATGAATATTTCTTATGTGTCGAAGATGTTCTTTATATCATGGTGATTTTTGAAATGACTGTGCAATGGGTCTAAATAATATACAATTTCATAAGTCGAGTTTATGGCAAACAACATCCAATGTTGCCTACAACAACAAAAATTTGATTGGCAAATTCGTTTACACAACTCATAATATCATAAATTAATAAAGATATAGATAAAGTATCTAATTACGTACCCTAAATTATATGGTGCCAAAAACAGCTTATCCTTCTCTTTATTTTTTGTAAGTATATCAACTACATAGTTTTTTACATTAACTGGATCGAGTTTAAACATGGATAGTTTTTGCGGAGATAAGAATGAAAATCTACTTGACAACTTCCGCATGCACACCAACTTCTCATACAAAAACCTTCAATGAAAATATAAAATTAGATTAATTATCAATAAATTACATGTGGCAGTGATGCAATTAAAAGGTAATTTTTATCTTAAATAAAGTATTTATATTACCTGATGTATATGCTGATGACAGTAGCACTCAGCTCTTTATGATCGAGAAGTTCATATATTTGCTCATTGCCAAGTAATTCTAAATATTCTTCTCCGAATATACATTTTACCATGTTTATCATACGTGTATCATTGTTGTCCTCCATATTCATCTATGTTGTTGTGTCAAGACACGACCCAAATCGAGCAAGGCGTGATTGACTTATTTTAGGAGCAGCAACTGATTTTCCTCGATCTAGTTTTTGCATTTTGGATGGTTTATTTTTACCACGGACCTACACCTGCGGTGCAGCGAGTTTATTTTTTGGTTGAATTTGAAAAAAATGAGGTTGATCAGTTTGTTAGTTATTATAGTAAGCTAATCATTTCATATACATGAATTGATGTATATGTCAAACCTTTTCTGGTGCCTTTTCTGGTGAAGTGACAAACTCGCTGCGAGGGATCTTATCATCATTCCCTTTAGCAACAATCTAAATAAATGTGAAATATAAAAGCGGAAAAATCAGCAATTAAACATAATCAATCATAATCATACAACTAAACATACATAGCAATTAAAACATACATCCTGATCAGTGCCAACAAGATGTTTCAGCCATGCCACATAGCTACCTATTACTTCTCCCAAAAGTTTCATATCTCCATCGTTGTCGAGGATAGGCAACAGTGCAAATGGTTCTAAAGCTACCACAAGTGACACTTTAACATGACTGGACAGGACATGGCTGTTGTGTAATACTTCTCCCAACATATTGTACAATGTTCATTTCCCAACCATGCGATGGATAGGGGAAGACAAGTATAGGCAGCAACATGAAACACCCTAAATTAAATCAATGGTTAACACATAAGTATGTGAAACAATTAGGTTGAATGAATTTCTGATTTCATTAAGTAATTAATTACCTTCGGGAGACTTTTATGAGCAATGTTGCAACTTCCATCTTCACTGTCTATTTGCATTTCACATTGAAGTTGCTTTTCCTTATCCTTTTTAACCAAGTATGCAACTTGCTCCGAAGGGTTTTCAGCGTTTCTAATACTTGATCATTCGAGGGATTTCTGCACTTCTCATGTGACAAATAACTTTTGGGAGTCATGCCAAATCCCTTACACCTCACACGGCCAGAATATTCAGGAACATTGAATACCTTGTCGAGAATGTCCCTGCAGCTAACTTCTTTATTTTCATCTTGATTTTCAAGACATTATTCCAAGTTTTCCTAAAATACATGTAGTATTAAAAAGATAAGTTCAATATCATTGTTAAAAGACAATATTAAAAAAATACTAAAGTGATAGTATATATACTTACACATTGTTGGACAACTTGTTGAACATTTTCGTTATCCACTATTCCATCTTTATTTACGCGAGCCTCCTTCCACAAGATATGATGACCCAATGGTTGATCGGATTTCGTCTCTTGCAATTGTTCGTTAAGACATAAACAAAATATTAGTTAGAAACTATAATTTATAATCTACCACAATGTATAAAAGTGATGTTTACTTACAATTTTTTGCTCTAAACGCGCATACCCCATACGCGATCTTTTGTATGGATGCATTGGGTTCTTTGCTCGCTCCCGATTTGTTGTACTTATATTCTATATATAAATAAAAAAAATAATGATCGTGTAAAAAAATAAGATATGAATATGAATGAAACACAATGCTAATAAAATAAATATTACCACGAATGCGGGGTCTGAACGTTTAGCTACAAAAGAGGTCCACTCTTCAGTTGTTATGTAATGTTTGTAAATGTTTGGAGCTTCAACATTCACATTTCCACACTTGTCTCTTAGGTAACAATTCGACAGATGAGATCTAAATTCTCTGTGAATTTTACCAGCAACTCTTAGTACGTAATTTTTCCGCATATATTTAATGTTAAAAGCGCTCTGCAAACCAAATAAATAAAGAGTTTGAATAAAAGTATTTCAATGGAAAAAGTTGTAATTAAGTAACAAAAAAGTGAAGTAAAAAAGTTAATTACTTGTACATCACTCCACAGCATGTCTTTAGCATCCTTCAATGCTTTGTCTCTCCAGTCATCGATTGTTATTGGGATATTTTGGCGGAAACAACACTGATGTAGTTTGCCATCATTGAACTGTTAGGCTCAATCAACTGGCCACTTTCATTCCATCCCACCTAATAAACTCATTGAGTGTAAGTGCTTGCTTTCAAAATGGAAAAAAAATAAAATAAAATCGAAACAAAAGTATAGTATATGTACCTCAAATTTTATTCCACTACTTCTTGCTATAATGACTTTTTGCATTATAGTTGCCCCATGCTTCATTTCTCTTTCATATCCTTTAGCGTTGACAGCTTCATTGTTTACAACGTCAGTGTTTACAACTTCATCGTTTTGACGACCTAAATCGTTGTTGGAATCCATTTATCTACACATTTCACACAGTATAAGTTCAACATGCAGTATAAGTTCAACATGCAGCTTAGTGACAACAACAGATTGAATAAATACAACTTGCACTATAAGTTTAGTGACAACAAGATATTAATAACAATACTTGTAGTTTAGGGTTACGACGTCGCAGAAATACAAGTAGAAATACAAGTTTTTTAAAAAACTGAACAAAAACGCCTTAAAAACCTTTATGGTTCGTAGGGATAGTATACATAGTGAAAATGGATAGTACGTAATGAAAACATAGAGTACGTAATGAATATGGACAGTAGGGTTCGTATGAAGATGGAGAGTACGTAACGAATAAGGGTTTCACACTGCCAAGTTCGTAGAGATGAGAATACGTAATGAAGAAGAAAATGAAGAGGCAGTTTCTTATTATCTGTTTACATAATATTTTAAAACACCATTTTATAGTGTTTTTCCAAAGAGCGCTTTAAAAGACTTAACCTATTACAACGCTCTTCCAAAAGGCGCTTTAAAAGCCTATATAAAAAGCGCCTTTCATAGTCTTTTACAACGCTTATAGATACACTATATAACAGGCGCTATATGAGCATTTTACAGCGCTTTCTCCCATAAGCGCTGTAACTGTTTTGTACTTGTAATTTATTTTTTAAAAGAAATTTATAGCGCTTTTTCTCATAAGCATTGTAATAGTTTTGTACTTGCACAATGAGTACAGATCATTACATGACTTATATAAAACACATAAACACCTTAAGATGTCCTTCTTCTTTTCCTGGTGGGATTCACATTTTTTTGTCCATTAACGATACGAAACGATGGATTAATCCAAATTCCCTCATCATGATCACCTCTAAGATATAAACCATCATCAGTTGAATCAATTTCACATGGTTGTGATGTCGCAAAGAAAATATCATTACCAACATCTTCAATGTTGTTACCATCACTTATTTTATTGGTCGATAGGACAACAGACCATTTATCATCAGCAGGATCAGTGACATAAAACATTTGTTAAGCTTGCGACGCTAAAATAAAAGGCTCATCTTTGTATCCCACCCTACTAGAATCGACAAGCAAGAACCCTGACTCATCAATACGAATGCCATTATTATTATTATCGAGCCACTTGCAACCAAAGATGGAAACACAAAACATTGTGTAATCCAACTCCCATATGTGCTCGATAACCCCAAAATATGATAGATTTGCATATATTGGGTTTTTGTCTTTTGCACTTGAGATATGCATCGCTTCAGCTACTAGAGTGACTCTGCTATTTTGCATAGTGGTTTGATCATCTTGTTTTGTGGTATAAAATGTATAGTCGTTAATTACATAACCGGTGTAAGAAAAGACATGTAACTCGGGCCATTTGCTAGCCACCTCAATCTCTCTAAAATTGAAGCGGGGTCTATATCAAAATTTGAGCTAATGTGATTTTTTAGCCAAGGGATAAAACTTCAATTGTGCTCTCGTGTTATCCAATTTTTATTCATGTTCATGTTCAAACTAGATAATTGATCCATGTGTATTGTAACATACGGTTGAACCTCATCATCATTGTGTAGAACATACAATTGTGTCTGCTCCCATTCTGTCCTTGATATAGTCATTCCTCTCTTTCCAATTATCCCTTCTCCTATTACTCTTCCCGAATGACGAGACATAGGAAGTCTTATGGATTCAACATTGGATAGATATTCAGTACAAAATTCAGCAGCTTCTTCGACAATGTACCGTTCAGCAATACAACCTTCTGGTCGACTTCTACTATTTACGTACCCTTTTAATATTTTCATATATCGTTCTATCAGATACATCCATCTCATGTAAGCTTGCCCACAAAGTTGTGTCTCCTTAACAAGATGAATAGTAAGGTGAACCATTATATCAAAAAACGAGGGTGGGAAATACATTTCAAGCTCACACAAAGTAACAACAATTTCCCTCTACAATGTCGATAATTTCTCTGAAGAAGAAACATGATTTACTTATGGCTCGTCGAACATTTTTAGGTAAAATAGAACGTATACCTATTGGTAGCAAATGCTCCATTAGAACATGACAATCATGAGTCTTCAAACCTTTTAACTTGAGGTCTTTCATACAAACTAAATTTTTAATGTTTGAACTGTATCATTCTAGAACTTTAACTTCGTGTAGAAATTTACATAAAACAATTTTTTCTTATCTAGATAGAGTATGAGCGGCTGGAGGTAGATATGTGCGATTTCCTTTCTTTTCGGGACCCAATTCATTTTGTATTCCCATATCGACCAAATCCATTCTTGCATTGATGTCATCCTTAAAATTTCCTGAAACACTGAGTAACGTACCAATAACACTATCAAATACATTTTTTTCAATATGCATCACATCGAGAAAATGTCTTATATGACTTCCAATATGGCAATTCAAAGAAATTTGACTTTTTCTTCCTTCCAGTTTTGACAAGCTATCCCGCAAATGGTTTGCCAAATTTATTGGTCAAACCTTGTACTTTTTCCAATATTTGATATCCAGTCGGTGCTTTTGGAGCAGTACCTTCCTATAATTTTCCATTGAATGCATTTATCCCCACACGATAATGATGACTCAAAGGTAGAAATCTACGATGTCCAAGAAAGACGTTCTTCTTACAATGTTTCAACCGCATCCAATCGGTACTCTCTTCACATATAGGACATGTACAATGACCTTTAATGCTATATTCTGATAAATTACCATATGCTGGAAAATCATTAATTGTGCCGAACAACATATCCCTCAAATTGAAACATTCTTTCTTATACCCATCATAAACTTCCACACCTGTCTCCCACATATTTTTTAAATCTTCAATTAAAGGAGCCAAGTATACGTCGATATCATTCCCCAGTTGTTTGGATCGAGATATTAACAGAGACAACATCATAAACTTACGCTTCATACATAACCATGGAGGTAGGTTATAAATCAACAAAATCACAGGCCACGTGCTGTGTGATATGCTTTGAAGACCATGTGGATTCATTCCATCAGTAGAAAGTGCAAGTCGTAGATTTCTTGACTCTCTACCGAAATCAGGATACTCGTGATCAATTTTTGCCCATTGTGGAGAATCTCCAGGGTGTCTTAACTTTCCATCTCTAATTATTTCATTTGCATGCCATGTCAGGTGTTTTGAATCTTCTTCACCGCGGTAGATTCACCTAAATCTTGGTATTGTAGGAAAATACCACACGACTTTTGCTGAAGTAGATTATTTCTTCTTATATCGAGAGACATTGCATTTCGAACGCGTCTTTAGTAATTCATATTCGATTCGAAATAAAATGCAATCGTTAGGACACACATGAATCCTTTCGTAACTCATGCCAATAGAGCACAAAATTCGTTTAGCCTCATAGGTTCGACTGGGAAGTTCATTATCATCTGACAACATATCTTTTAGGAGTGTTAATAATTTTGTGAAGCTTTTATCAGACCATCCATTTCTCGCTTTTAAGTTGTACAACTTTAATATCACCGAAAGTCTTGTGAATTTAGTACAACCATTATATAATGGTTTCTCTGCATCACTCAACAAACTCTCAAACATTTTAGGACAATCCCGAAGATCTTCTTCAACTGCTTTTGCAATCTCCTCAACTCGGTCTCGCTCATATGTATCTGTGTCGAAATCATTTGAATCATATGTCGCAGCATTCTCAAAATAAGTATTAAATATGATTTATCAGGTAACAATTTATCAGTTTTAGAGAAAATAACAAATTAATAAATACAGTACATGAGACAACAATCACTCAGTAAAAATGAGCGCAAAGTATAGAAGAGGAAGGTTCATAATAGGGTTCGAAGGGAGATAACGTATTAAATATGTTTGTATTTATTTACTTATCAAGTATATATAACTTGAACTACTTAAAATTTTACATCGCTTTTGATCATAAGCGCTGTAAAAGGTTTTCTAAAATTAAATTTCAAAACATTTACAGCGTTTACAACGCTTATATACAAAACGCTCTAGAAAGCGCTGTAAATATAGTGTGGGAGTGCAATATTTTATAGCGCTTTTATGAAAAGCGCTCTAAAAAGCGTTGTAAACATTATGTGAGAGCCTTATATTTTACATCGCTCGAAAAAAGCTGTAAACATTATGTGAAATCGCTATGACCCTACAACAGTGTTTTTCTGTAAATCCTAAACCGATCATGACCCTACAACAACGTTTTTGCTAAAGCGTTTGTCATTAAAGAGCTGTTGTATCTTCCGTTATTTTTAAAATATTATACAACAGCGCTTTTAGTTATTAAGCACTTTAAAATGCGCGCTGTAAAAGGCCATTTTTGACGTAGTGAATACTAACATTACTATTATTAGTTGTTTAAAAAAAACCATAAAGTGTGAATGCATAGGTCTCCTAGTTGTTATAGTCTTGGTTTTATTGATTATCTTAGGTAAGATTTATAATTTAAGCCTTTATTGATCTCACTTATTCATCCTATGCTTAATTAAGTCTAAAAAGTTTGAGAAAATAATGTTTGTAAATCATACATAGTTAAATGCATCCTAAGTACATTGTTTGAAATTCATAGTTTTACATTTCATATAATTTTAAATCATTTTTGAAGGTTTGAACTGATTCAACAAATCAATCAAAATTGATTTTTTTAAAGTCATGGGAACTCCTTGAATAGACTTAAAGTTTCATTGATATGAATCTCAGTTTGAAATGTTTGCCACCAAAATTTATTTGAATTGATTCAATTTGTTAAAAATCATATATATTTTTAAGTGTTTTTCATTTGTTATTTTGTCACACCTATAAATACTTGTCTTAGGGATTTTCATCATTTGAACAAGGGTGTGTGAATCGACTTTAACTTCATATTCTTGAGCCAAGGGTGTGTGAATCTTTTTGAGTGATTTTGATGGAAAAAGTAGTAAGCTTTTGTCTTGAGTGTTCATGTAAGAAGAAGTGTTGGTGACACGTTCACAAACTTTTCATAGTGTTTGATTGGGATTGAATCACAAGTGTCTACAAAGAGGGTTTTCTTATTGATGACCCAAAAGGTCATGGGATTGTCAGAAGCTATCAGAAGCACATTGGAATTGATAATTTAGCTTTAAGACTTGGGTTCCATCAAAAGCACCATGGGAGTCCTCCAATCATTTTGAATTACATTATTCGTCATGATATCACTTTCAAGAATTGGATAAAATGTCTCCCTTATTTAAACAACATTATCTAGAACACCTTTAGGAATCTTATATCAAGAAGAAATTTGAGCTAACTTATTTGCCTCTTGATTATACTTTGTAGGTACATGTTCAAATATTACGTTATCGAACTTCTTGATTAGATTGGTTTCTATGAGACAATATTTTGCTAAAGAATCATTAAGACATTCAAATAAAGTTACATTATTCTCTTTGGCTACATTGAAATAGTCATCTGGCAGATCATTTGTATCCTCATAATTCGAACCCTCAAAGGGAACTTTTTAATAGGATTCAAATTTTGTAGGTAAATAGTGTTCAAAGTTTACTTGCATTTTGACATTAAGACCTACTTCATATAGAAATGGTCTTCTTCATCTGAATCGGTCCCAAACACATTTCCCATTGCCATGATGATATCATTTAAATCATCACATAAGTTAACATAATTATCAAACACCTTTTATTCATGGATCCCGAGTGGATCGCTTGGGTCATTTAAGGCTTCAATGACTTCATCAAACATAAGACGGGAGATATTTAAGGAATAATGAGGTTTAAATTTTATTTCCAACTCCTCATCTTTATCACCGTATACTAGCTCTTTGACGATCTCTTTTTCGTCGACAATTTCTTCAATTCTTCCATCTTCTTCAAACCCATAGGCCATCTGATTTTTAGAGCAGGTGGAATTCTGACCAACTTTGTATATTAGCTCTTGAGTAATAATAGAAGAGGAAGCTAATTCATTTTTTCTGATTGTTAGGAAAAAGTTCTCTTGTGATTTTTAATGGGGATATAAATTAAAATTTGGAGTCGTTTAAAGATTGAAACCATATGAGTTATTGTTCTTGATTATTTTAAGTGTTTTAAATTAGATTTGGATTTGGAAATTTTTTTGAAAGACTTTGATGAGTAAAATGGGTTTTAACCAAGTTAAAGAAAGTTCAAAATTTTGTTTCGACGTTGGTTTTAAGTTGATTTTGTGATTAAGGTGTTAAAAGTTCTATCTATGAGGTTTTGGTGAAAACAAGGTTTCCATATTTATTGTTAGAATCAAAAAGTTTTAGTCTTTAATATTAAATTTCCAATTTTTATGAAGAGATTTAATTTTGAGAAACAAAGTTTCAGACTTTATGACTTTGAGAATAGTTCATATTTAAAAATAAAAAAATAAGGGTTCAAGCTTTGTATATAAAAAAAGTATGAAGGACAAATATTTACTTTATGAACAAAGTTTTAATCTTAAGTTTTGAAGTTGAAAGTTTTGACTTTTATAGTAAAGATGTCAACTTTATGCTAAAATTTGAGGTTGAAGAAGTATTTAGGTGTTTTCAAAAACAATGATTGATTATAATTTTGGATTTTGATATGTGGTTTTATTAGGAATGAAGATTTTAGTTGGAGACTTAAAAGAAAGTTGTGAACTCGGTAAATATTTTGTGTTGATGAAAAAATGTGGTTTTTGTGTGGAAACTTATATACAAGACATAGTGGATAAAGATTAAGGTTTCAAAAATGTCAAATTGGAAGACTCGTGATTTTGAATAGATAGAATATTAGAACTCTTAGTATTTGAGTTTTTTTTATAAGATTTCTTGATACAAGCCTTTTACTAGTTTTTCAAATATTAAAGTGTTGAAATTTATGAAGTTGATTGTTGATTTAATTGAAATTTCAAATCGTGAGTATGATTATCTTTGATTGATTTTGTTAAGAAATTATTTTTTCCTAAGTTGTTAATGACAAAGATTTGAGTTGAAATTCAATAGGTTTGAAAAATAATTTCGAGATTTTCAAAGTGTGGCATAAGTGTTTTGAAATTCGCTTTTGTCAAAGTACCTAAACCAAAGTCTTTTTGAAGTTAGGGAACCTAAGAGAAAGTCAAACTCTAATTGATTTGGGTAGTGGTCAAACCTAGGGTTTATTTGGGGGTTGTTTTAGAAACTTGTATTGATTAAGTCAATTGATTAGTTTAAGGTACAAGGAAATTGAGAGGTGTCGTTGGAATCGTCAAATAAGTTAGGCTAACGTAGCGTAAGTTGCTTGTGTAATAAAGTGTCGTTTAGGTAGAACACTTTCTAACGATATTATATATGCTTGAATGCAAAGTGTGTCTGTATATATGTTCTTTTGTGCTAGTGGTGAATAAATGTGCACACGATTGATTATGTATTTGATATGACTATGTATTCATAACTCATAACATGAATTTTGTTGATGATAAACTGTCATGAGTATGTTTTGTGGAAAAAGTGTTGAAAAATTATTATTGTTTAATAAGCATTAAAAGTATAGTCTTTTAATAGTTGCATTTACATAATAATTGATGTGAAAAAGTAAGAGTATACTCATGCATGTCATAGTTAGTGGTGACTGTGATGGGCCACAAGATTCTTCCAAGTGTTGATGGTCAACCTTGTCCTTGCGAGAATTATTGAGTCGTGCTAGTCTGTGGGAGACTGCACCTTAGTAAATTGTGCTAGTTTGTGGGAGACATCACCTCAGTAAATAGTACTGGTTTGTGAGATGTTATACATATATGATTTATTCCCCTTGAGGAAGATTTTGAAATTCTAGAATCATGTACACTGACATATAAGCATTGTATTAGGGTTCTTTGTCACACGAATCATATTTGTTATATGATTATATATTTATATGCATGTTTGTTTATCACTTGATATTATGTCATGTTATGCTTTTGTGTTTTGTATTTTCGTATATATGTTGTTTTTAGATTGTGACCCTTTACTATTATTGTAGATTGCGCTTATGCCCCAGGTTCTTAGAGTTTTAAGTTGTGCAGGAATTCCAACGACATCGAAGACGTGACAAAGCAATTATTTGGATTGGCGATCGAAAGCAGTGAACCTTGATGTCATTCGTGGGTCCTCAGTATCCAATCGTCATCAGTTAGAGTTCAAAATCAACTTAGTGTTTTATTTAAGAGTTGTATTTATTTTCCCTTCTTTATTGCAATTGTGAAACAGTTGTGATTTTTTTTGTCAACGTGAATTGTTCAGTTGTAAGTAAGTTAGTTGTGTCAAAATTATTTTATATAATGCAACAATGATTTTAATTGTCATTTTTACAAAAGAATTTTACAATTAAATATTTTACTTTAATTTAAATTTTAAAGAACGATTATGAATATTTTATCCAGAAGTGTTTAGTTATTTAAAAAAAAAATTATTTATGCTCTCACTGTTAAAAATCAAGGTGTTATACGGAGCATAATTTATTTCTTGTCTTTTTTAAAACTTGTTCTTTCTCTGATGTTTTTCATCCTTGATTTGTTCAATTTGTCGAACCTTCTCATCAATTTGACTAGATCTACCAAGTGTTGATTTACTAATTTCTTTATGATATAGAAATCTAAACCACAAAGAGCCATTTACACTACTTCAACTTCTAGGATAGGTGTGAAATATCATACTTTTATTTGTTTAAATCTAGCCAAGTAGTCATCCATGGATTCACTATATTAACATTTAACATTGAACAATTCAATGAAGGTAACTTTCAAGTCTCCTCTAAACAATTGGTCATAGAAGCTACTTTCAAATTGCATCCAAATCAGTATAGAGTTTGATCTTAACATAGAAAACCATGAAAAAACATTTGTTTTGTTAAAGAACAATGAAAAATTTTCATTTTAAGTCATTCGTCCTATTCATCTATTTCATTTTTTTTCCAAAAAGAAACTCCAAATATTTCAATTTAATTATTTTTTATAAAAACCCCTTCAACATCCATCCTTATGAAGAATCCTAAAAGAAATGCATCTTCCTCCTCAATAATCCAGTGAATCATTTGAAAGCCTTATGTGTTTTGAAATAAGCCTACAAAAATTGAAATCTCAAACTAGGAAAACTCAAATCTGAAATATAATTCGGATATTAGACTAAAATAGAGATGATTTTAGAAAGAATCGATGATGTGTATATAGTAGCGGCCGACTTAAGAACAAAGCCACTAAAGCTACGACTTTAGGCCTCAAAAATGTTTATTTAACAAAGAAAAAAATATCTCAAACTATACCGCTATTTTTATGTTGTTTAATATTTAAAGGATATACAATATAATAATTTTAGCAGACAAATAAAAATTAATTTTATTATATATTTTAAAAATTATAGATGATATTTACATTAAATTTTATTTGGGGTATATATGTATAACTAATAAGTTTTATTGATTTATTTTTGTAAGATGTATAATTTTTATGTTGTTATTTGCATTTAAACAGAGTCTCATTTTTAGATGCCACTTTAAATTTCTAAATTTGCTAGGCCCGCTATATTATATACTTTTGGGGTTATGTTTTGTTTCCTTTGTTGGTGTTTTATCAATACAAGGTTTTGAATTGCTTTTAATTGGGGTTTAGACACTCATCTAATATTGTAGACAAATGATGCATAGTGTGAAAAGTGTAAGGAGTGTTAGAACAAATTTTTCTTAAACTTTAATTTGAGATTTTTTGGCTTTCTTTTTTTGAAGAAGATTATATGAATCAAGAGGATCGAGATTGATTAAGAAATTAACAAGAAATTTTATTTATTTAATTTGACGAATATTGAAGAAGAAGGTGAAAAATAACCTTTAAATTTAATTAAACTTTTTTTGATAAAAATTAATTAAAAGAATGTAATTTGTTATTTTGGACTTGCTATCTTGGCATCTAATCGCTACATGGAAATTTTTTAACAAAGTTAAAATAAAAAAATTTAACCAAAAAAAAAATACAACGTATACGTTTTGAGACTTAAAGAAATAATTATAATTCTTTTAGTAGAATTAGCATTGAAAATAGATTAGACTGAACGGCCTAATTTACAATAGTTAGTAATATTTTTTTAATAAAGATCAGGGCAAAACTTTTTTAAAAGTCTATTTAATTAAAAAAAAATAGTATTACAAGTCACTGAAAAAGATTTTTAGGTATATCAAATAAACCTACTTAATTAAATATAAATAAATTTTTATCACTATTATTTATTAAAATACAAAGTTTTGTATTTTGTGTGATAAATGTGAAAACATTTTTTGTGATTCAAACATCAACTATCATGATTTATATTATTTTTGACATATTTAAAGGTTTTATCATAAAATTGAATTGAAATTGAATGTCGTATAATGTTATAGTATTATATCATCCATAAGATCGTTTTCGATATCAAAATAGAATTTAAAATCATTGACATATTAATTTTTGGATCATCTTAACGTGAAAATAAAAAATTATTTATTAAAAAAAAAGTAATATTTAAACTTTTTGAAGAGTTAAAAACATAAATTTCAAGATAAATTTGTATATTTAAATCATTTTGTATTAGTATTATCCTTAATTTTTTTAGTATATTTATATAAATCTACCCACTCACTAGTGATGTAAATTTTCATTAAAAGAATTACTAAATAGGTTTTTAGACAATTTTTTAGGGGCTTATCAGACTCATACTTATTGTTTTCAAAGTAGATCACACTCCTTCCAAAAATGAGTTAAGTTTTACTTATTTTGACTCTATTTAAACATTAATTAATTAATTACATTAGGGTTTAGCATAGTGGATACGGATATTGATCACCTATCTAGAAGGAACCAACCTATGACACGTGAAGATTTCCTGCTTTTGCGGCTAGTGGCTGTCCTAGCGTGGATTTAAAAATTCTCCTATCTTTTTCTTTTTGATACCTTTTTACATGTCAAGAATCAAATACTAATTATTAATAACATGATGAAAGGTGGAACCTGTTGTTCTTTCGGTTAAGATATAAAAAAACTAGTTTAATTTTGAGAATGAATCATTGTATGATTTAATTTAATTTATATATAAAGGGAAACTTGTTTAATTTTGTTATTGAAAGTTGTATATTAATAAAAGTTTAAATTTTTAGGTTTTTAAAATAATTTTTTTTAACAAGTACTTTTATAGAAAATAGAAGAAAATCAAAAATATATTCTTTCGTGTAAAAGATTCATACATATTTGACAATATTTTTTTATCAGATACTTCACATATTACATGATTAGAGTTTATACATAAATCAAATTTAAAATTTTAAGAGAAGATATATTGAATTTGATGAAATTATAAATTAGTACTAAAAACTTAATTATAATATAAAATATAAGTACCGATAAATTTATAATAGATGTAGTCTTTTCTTCATTTCTACGTTGTGTTTCCACAACATCTCTATCTTTAAAAAAATTTATAATATCTTAACAATTTTGAGATGTAAATTCTCGTAATTAACAATAATATTTATATGTGTCATTCTCAACACCATATCCTTTAAGCTTAAGATGTAAATTCTCCTCGGTAACAATATTATTTGGATGTGTCATTCTTGACACCATATCCTTTGAGGTAACTTTCAAATGAGAAGATATTTGATAACTTTGATCATTATTCTCATTTGACACTATATCACTCCAAAAATCAACAATACACATATATGAATATTAATGATCCTCCCATAGATGATATGTGTTAGGTGAATTAGATAAGATGGAACCAAATACCTCATGAATTATACTTTTAGGTCTCTATGTAACCTTGACCTTATATTCATGAAGTGTCTCAACTGAATCTGAATCAAAAGCTTTTTTGCAATTTTTATCTATGTTTTTCTAATCAAAAGTAGAAAGAAAATTCTTGAATAGCAATGGTGTTTTCTAGTTCAACATTGAAAATATGATCAATAAAAAGAGAATTAACAATATGATAAATAATGTTATCCTGAATATTTTTCTCTGAATCTTTAGTTTCGATCTAAGTATATATCTAATTGATAGGAAGAATATATTTATTTCACTCTTTAAAAGAAAAATTCCATTACTAGCAATTTTGTTGCGACTGGCAATATTAATTATTAATATTATTAGTATTTCATTGAAAGTGAAGATTAAATTTGAGACATCTTTTCTTGTCACTTCATTTCTTAACTCTCTCACTTCAACTATCAAACTAACTTTATATCTTCATCATCGACTATTATTATTATCAATATATACTTAATATGAGTTGGCTGTTATTATAACGAATATATACTTAATATGAGTTGGGATCTTTTAATATATACACTACTCAGTTCCTTTTTATATGTTGTTTTTGTAAAAAAAAAATTATTTTTATTTAATTATTGTTTTCAAATTTAATGTTGTTTTTCAATAATATCATTAATTTTTTATTGTATAGAGAGAAATAAGTTAATAAATAGTAAATGGTATCGGAAAAAAACAAATAAATTTCATTAAAATTACAAAAGTTATTTATTTTATTAGTAAGGATAAATAACCTTGAAATAAAAACTTAAAAAAATAGAGAAAATATATAATTATGATTATAAATATTATATGGGTTCATGTAAAAATGAACTCATATTTCTCAAGCAAATTTTTAAATACGAATATTGTGGATAAAAAATATAGTTGAATAAGAAAGTTTTAATAAAAGTGATCATTTTTTTTTAAGAATAATCTATTTCATCTATTAGATTAATACATCAAATTCACTTTTTGTTTATATAAATGTTAGCAAAAGAAGTTTATATAAATGTTTAGATGCATTATTGTTTTTTTACTCATGTTTAGATGCATTATTAAGAGCAGCAAGAGAATAATTGATATCATGTTTCATAAATGGCTTTTCTGGTCAAGTAGGTCCCACCTTCACCGGAGAATCCCCCCAAAAAAAACTCCATAAAGTTAATATGAATAAAAGAATTTCATGACCCAAGTAATCTCAGCCTTCATTTATTTCAAAGTTCAAACATAGTGTGGATGGTTACGCCACCAAAATAAAATAAAATAAATAAACTTTACCAAAACTAATATAGATTCTTTGGCATGTAGATAAGGTTTTATTCTCTAAACTTTGTCTATTTTATTGTTGAAATGTATTTTGTGAATTTTTTTATTTTATATATTTATATTCTTCACACATTTTGTGTTTATAATTTTATTATTTTAATATGTCATCCGATTGTTTAAAAAAAAAACTAGCCTATTATCGTTTTATGCAGCAAATCTAACATTTTTACTAGAAAAGGTTAATCCATTTCCAACGACCTTTGTCAACAATTCACTCCCCCACCCCACAAATAAGGACAGGAATAATAGGCAATCCTAGTACATATGTTATGTTTATTCGCATTGATCAATCCTCCTATGTCATATATAGAGATGCTTTAGTTGTAAACTTAATTTGTGTTAGTTAATTTTAAATTTATTTAATTTGTGTACATTGAATTAATTAACATTTATAATAAACACTAATCTATAAGATATTTCTATGGTAAAAATGAGAATATAATTATCCCATTTTTGAATAATTCAAAGGCTATTTTTGTAAGTGAAAAACAATTAATTTATAAATAAGTAATAAGTTATTTTTTCTTTTATTGAATTAGATTTATGTATTCTAGTGTTTTATTTTTCTTAATAAATTTGTAGTTTATAATTTTTTAGCTATTTCAAACATTTACGGAGCATCACTATAAATTCTGTTTAATTCAACTTTATAAAATTAATTTTACATTGATGTATTGTGTATAAACATTTTTAAGACCGTAGATGACTAATTTACAATTACATCATAAAATAACACCAATAAATTGTAAACAAGATCATTATGCATTATAATCTATATTTAGAATTGTAGTTTGGCCAAGATTTTAACATAAACTAAATTATTTAATATAAAAGATTTTGATCATCTAAAATAAGTGGTTAGTAAAGTAAGAAAATTAAAGTTGATATTTTATCCATCAATAATTTATTATTTATGTTTATATAAATTAATTTAAAATATTGAGTGTCAATGTAATTAAGATGTCTTTATATTTGATTAACCTTTAATCTAAACAAATATATAATAACAATTATTAAAATAATTACCAATTGATATTATTCATTTTAATAAAATAATAACAACATTTACCTTAATATTATTTTCAATATTGTCACGTAAATCTTAATAAATTCCATATAAAATATTGAGATATATATAACTTTGACCTAATAAAATAGTATTGGAGTATTTATAATCAATTACTTAATGAAAATATGGGGAATGGAACATAAACATAATCATGTGCAGTTATTATTGATATAAGAAAAGCACCACCGAATGTAAATTAAGTGGAAAGTAAGGTGGATTTGGGGCCCAAAACTCATATCAAAAGAACAAATATAATTTAAAACCACATCATCTCATAATTAATTAAACCATATTAATGTAGTCAAGTGATTGACTTTAAATAATTAATAAAATGTAGTTAACAACAAAAATTTAAAATTGAAATTTTGATTATAATTATTTTTAATTAAATTATATATTTTTAGACTTATGAATTATTAAACTTCAAATTAAAGAGTTAAGATAAAATAAAAAATCATATTAATCTTACTTAAATTTTAACCATAAAACAATAAATTAATAATAATACCCTACATCTTTAATGAGTTCTTTTTAACCATGCCTGTCTGTGATTGATTGCTTCACTTCATCTTATATATAATTTTCATGTCGGCTTGTTCACATAAAGCAAAAGAAATATAAAAAAAAAATAAAAAAATAAAAAAGTTGTCTTCCTTTTGTTCAGTCTCTCTCTGATTTCCCGGCGACAATTCAGTTTCCTCAGCTTTGGTCCTTGAGACATCATCCTGCTCCTACCTTAATCCTCACAAAAACTGTTCTAAGTTTCCCATTTTCTATTTTTTTTTCTTTCCATTATTGGTTAGTTACTTCTCTTTGTGGTTTTTGTCTTAATGGAGATGTTTCATTGATGTTTCTGCTCAATATGGTTTCTTCAAGGTGATTCCTTTGGTCTTGTTTTTATCTGGGGTATTTGTTTTGTTTTTCTTTTCTTTTTTGAATTTTTTTGAAGTAATTGTTGAAATGTTTGTTTTTCACAGATTTTGGCTACTTGGGCGCCCTCAAATTCACTTGTTTTAGTTGCAAAGTTTTGATTTTTGGGGATTTTTTTTTAGCTTTTGATTCTTATATCAAGGATTTTTTTTTTCATATGTTATGACTTGAAGTTCTGCGTTGAAGATTCAGCATTCAAACTTGAGCTGTGAACAATTGAAGATTGCAGAAAGTGGTGGCTTTTTTATGTTGAATTTCTCCTAGTTCTTGAATTTGGGAATTTGTTAATTTGGAGTTGAACCAAAAAAAAAAAAAAATAAGTAGTGGCATTTTCTGGGGTGAAAAAGGTGAACTTTTTGTTGTTGTTGATGATTCTACTATGTTATTGAATAGCTTTGTGGTAGGAAACAAAGGGTGTTTTTTATTCTTCATCTACTTGTGTGGAAGTGGTGCTGCTATTTTTGGAGGGTTGTGTTGTTATTGTGGAATGAATACTTGAGGAACAAGGTTAAATCTTGTTGCAAGGAAAAAGACGAATAGTTGAACTTTTTTTGAAGGGTCATCATCAAATTTTTAGGTCATAATAATGAAGGCTCCTTCTAATGGTTACTTGCCTAATTCTGGTGAAGGTGTGTTTTCTTCATTTTGGTCTTGTTAGTGTTTTCCTGTTTCATCCAAATCTTAACATTAATACTTCTTGGTGATTTTGAGAATAATTGTTTTCAAGGAAAATGGTTATGCTTCTATCTTGTTGAATTAATTTTATTAGCATTATAGATCAGATTAATATCAGTAAGATGGCATTCTTCTATATCATGATAAAGGAAAGTGGTTATGCATCTGAGTTAGTAGTTACTGATCTTTTGGTTATTTTTCTTTGTGTTGGCCTATTACCATCTTTAATTTGTTGCATTTTTTCCCTCATCTTTTTGTCACCTTTTATTCTTTTCTGACTTCAGAAATTTTGTAGTTTTAAAGGTCAAACCCAAAATGTGCTTTGTATAAATGTTTTAACAGATTTATGAGATTGTAGGAAATCTGCTCTTCTTTGTTAAGTTTTTTATTAAGTATGGAAAAGGCAAGAAGAAAGACATTTTATACTTTATTACATGTTGGAAATCTACCTCAAATTTAAAACTTAATTTAATTATCTCCTTGCCTTGTCACAAATGTTTTGACTTAATTTTTCTATTTATAATCAAGGTCAGAAGAATGATGAGAGCAATATGCAAGATCAATTCCTTTGTTTTTGGCATTAAAATGTACTTTTCAAGCAATTGTAAATATATTTTTGCATGATAGTCTTTTTCTACGAAATGCTTGAAGAAACTTCTCTCCTTGTATACTTTATTGTCCTATCCTAAAACACCTAAAAGCCGAAGCTGTCACCCTTACAAAATTTTATTTGCTAGTGTCACCTTCATTTCAAACAACCTCCAAATTAATGCATGATAAGAAGTTGTGTATTTATTTGAGCCCTTAACCATAGACAAGCATAACAAAATAAAGAGTTGAGTTTTACAGTTAAATATGTATCTTTCTATACAATTTAACTTGATTTTTGTGCCTATAACAGGCGAAAGGAAGACCATCAATACTGAGTTATGGCATGCTTGTGCCGGACCATTGGTCTCTATGCCTCCTGTTGGAAGTCTTGTTGTATACTTTCCTCAAGGACACAGCGAACAAGTATGCTTTGAATTAGTATTTCTTTGTCTCGGTTTCTAAATGAATTTTTTTTCTTTCTAACCACAATAACTTTTAGGTTGCAGCATCCATGCAAAAGGAGGCGGATTTCATACCAAGTTACCCTAACCTTCCATCCAAGTTGATTTGCATGCTTCACAATGTTGCCCTGCATGTAGGTTCACTTTTCTCGTGGACATGGCTGTTCTACAATAATAATTCTTTTTAAAGAAGATTTCTAAAAGCTTCATAACAAAGATTTCTTCTGACCATATTTTTATCTTGACTAGTTGTGGGATGAACTAGTTTGTTAGGGCTGTGTTTTTCAAGAAAAAAGGTTGACGTTTCTGAATGACATATATAGCATTACAAATTATGTCAGCTGTCTTCTTCTAAATCTTGGGTTGTTGAATTGAATACTTTGCTAGATGTTTTTTGTTTTCTCGTTTTCTTTTTTTTGGTGACTATCAATGGCCACCTCACCAAGATAGTTGGTATAGACCAACTTTGATGATAAAGGTCCTGTTTGGTAAATAACTACATTACAATCATATAGCATAAGCACTAATCATACAGATGTTTACGTATAAGTTAGTTCTATAACAAAAGATGAAATAATGTGAAGTTATTTGCATATAAATTATAAACTGTTTTCATAAGCGATCCTGGAGAGCTTATGGAAATAAGCTGAAAATAGCGTATGGACATGTCATAAGCTGTTTCCATAAGTTCTCTCAAATAGACTCGCAAGTGCTTATGCCGGTAGATAAGCTTAAATAAGTACATGAGTAGTATTTTCTCAAGCATGTGATATGATCATACGATGATTCTTTTGTTTTTCTCAAGTGGCCACTATATTTCATAAATTCATGTTGTTTTCTATTTTTGGATCAGGCTGACCCTGAAACTGACGAGGTCTATGCACAAATGACCCTTCAACCTGTAAATAAAGTAGGTCAGCCGTTGAATCTGATAATCTGTCGATGCGTGTTTACCACCATTCACTTAACATCCCCCAAACCAAACCAATAATTTATAACTTAACAAAGATTGTTGGATTTACCTGTTCTACAGTATGACAAGGAAGCAATGCTGGCTTCAGACATGGGTCTCAAACAAAACCAACAACCTACCGAGTTCTTTTGCAAAACTCTAACAGCTAGTGACACTAGCACTCACGGGGGATTTTCAGTGCCTCGTAGAGCTGCCGAGAAAATATTCCCACCTCTGGTGTGTATACAACATTTTCATTTACTATATAGCAAGGATTGAAAGTTTCATGTGATATTTCTATGCTGACCCTAAGTGTGTTTGATAGGACTTTTCAATGCAACCACCAGCTCAGGAAATAGTTGCCAAAGATTTGCATGACGCTACGTGGACGTTCAGACATATTTATCGCGGTATTGCGAATTTTACCTATTTAAATTTAAAATTTCGTTCATCCTTTAATATATTATAATTTTGATTTTATAATATTGAATGGATATTGGTCACAGGACAACCAAAGAGGCATCTATTGACTACTGGTTGGAGCGTCTTTGTTAGTACAAAAAGACTCTTTGCTGGAGATTCTGTTCTTTTCATCAGGTAAGAAATATTTTTTTGATGAAACATCAGAAGTAAGTTTCAGTTTTTCACATTGTTGATAAAACTCTATTTTTGTTGTTATTTTTAGAGACGAAAAGCAGCAACTTCTTTTAGGTATAAAGAGATCTAGTCGACAGCAACCAGCACTATCTTCGTCAGTAATATCCAGTGACAGCATGCATATTGGAATTCTTGCTGCCGCGGCTCATGCTGCTTCGAATAACAGTCCATTTACTATATTTTATAATCCGAGGTACTATTTGGCATGTCTTGAAAATGAGAACATGGAATGAAATTCATAGTTTTGTGTGACGGACTCTTACAGACAAATATTGGTCATTTTAACAGGACCAGCCCGTGTGAATTTGTGATTCCTTTGGCCAAGTATAATAAAGCACTGTACACTCATGTTTCTCTTGGAATGAGATTCAGAATGATGTTTGAGACTGAGGAGTCTGGAGTACGCAGATATATGGGCACAATCACTGGTATCAGTGACTTGGATCCAGTTCGATGGAAAAATTCGCAATGGCGCAATCTTCAGGTATTATCAAGTTGTCAGTTTCATTAAGAAAAAGATGCATTATTGTATAACTAACCATGAAGCCAAAAAAAAGTTATGTTTTGTTCTTAAATATATCTGAATTAAAAAAATACTTCCGAGTTCTAACATTCTTGTTGTTCTGTATCCTGTAATGTAATCTACATGTGATATAACATCGACACTTCTGATTGAAACTTCTGATTGAAGGTGTGTCTGACGGATGTCTGTGTCTGACTCTTGTATGACATCAACACTTGTGGATACATTTTTCATTTTTTCAAATTATTACTGATGTCTAGTCAATGTTGAACCTCTGTGCTAGCTTCTCGAGGAAGTCATCATGTTTTAAATTTTTGATAGGTTGGATGGGATGAATCAACAGCCGGCGAGCGCCCAAGCAGAGTTTCTATTTGGGAGATTGAACCAGTTGTAACTCCTTTCTATATTTGCCCACCTCCATTTTTTAGGCCGAAGTTCCCGAAGCAACCGGGAATGCCAGGTAGGAAGAGTTCCTCCTTAATTAGTTCAAATTTTGTTCACAAATTTTTATTTTTTATAACTGATTATCAATTATCTAACCTTACATAAACTCTTTACAATATTTTCAACTTGTGAAAAATTCATCCACTCATTTTGATACATCCCTTGAACGATGTTGAGGATTTAATCGATCTTTGCAATTGATTTTGCAGAAGATGAGTCTGAAATAGAAAACGCTTTCAAGAGAGCTATGCCGTGGCTTGGAGATGAACTTGGCATGAAGGATGCGTCAAGTTCAATCTTCCCTGGTTTGAGTTTAGTACAATGGATGAGCATGCAACAGAATAATAATCAGTTTTCGTCTCCTCAGTCAGGGCTTTTGCCTCCATCAATGCTTTCGTCAAATTCACTGCATGGTAATCTAAACACCGATGATCCATCCAAGATATTGAATTTTCAAGCTCCAAGTCTTCAATTTAACAAACCTAATTTACCAAACCAAGTCAATCAATTGCAACATTCGCCAACCTCATGGTCTCAGCAGCAGCAACAGCAACAGAGGTTGCAGTCGTTGTTGCAAACACCGTTAAACCAGCTGCAGCAACAACAGCAGCCGCAGCAGAGGCAACAGCAGCTGCCTGGACTGCAAAACCTTCCGCAGCCACAGCAACAGCACCAACAGACTCAACAGAATGCACAGCAGCCTCAACAACAGCAACAGCATCAACAACAACAACAACAGCCGAGTCAAAATGCGAATATGAATAACGGGACAGTTGCTTCTAACCAGATTCCAAATCAGTGTGCACAGCAACCAGTAACCTACTCGCAGCTTCAGCAACAGTTACTCTCGGGAAGTATCCCGACCCAACAAAATTTTCAGTCAGTTAGCAAGAATCCATTGCTGATGACATCCTTACCGCAAGACTCACAATTTCAGCAACAGATCGACCAACAAGCTAGCCTCTTACAGAGGCAGCAGCAGCAACAACAGAATCAGTTGCAACAATCTTCGTTACATTTATTGCAACAAAGCATATTGCAAAGGGCGCCGCAGCAACCACAAATGAATCAAATTTCACAGCAAAACACCTCAGAACAGCAACAACCACAGATGCAGTTGCTGCAGAAGTTGCAACAACAACAGCAGCAGCAGCAACCACTTTCGACGTCTTGTGCGCTTTTGCAGTCTCAGCTTATGCAGCAGCAAAATACTCACCAACAATTGCCGCAGCTGCCTCTGTCGCAACATCAGCCTCAACAGCTTGGTAACAACGCATTGTCAATGGAGAAGCTTCTGAACAACAATTACTCTTCCTCAGCTCTTATGCATCCGCAGCAGCTTCCTGTGAACCATCCGCAGAATACACAAAAATCACCAACTAATACTCGAGCTCCCTCTGCTTTTACCGATGGAGATGCCCCATCGTGCTCAACTTCTCCATCTACTAATAACTGTCAAACATCACCTCCAAACCTCCTGAAAAGAAATCAACCAGACACATTTGGAGGGTCTTCGATAGTCGAAACCACCAATAATCTGATGCAGGAGCATCAAAGCAAGTCTGACACGCAGATCAAACACGAATTGCAGAGTGTAAAAGGACCTGACAAGCAAAAGTACAAAGGGCCAATCAATGATCAAATGGAAGCTTCTTCTGGAACATCGTACGGTATTGATCCTGGTAACATTCACCAGAACTTCCCACTTTCCAACTTCTACATGGATGGTGATGTCCACTCACAACCGAGAAGTAATTTACCGTTTTGCCCTAACATTGACGGGTTAACACCCGAACCTTTGCTCTCAAGAGGGTATGATTCTCAAAAAGATCTTCAAAACTTGTTGTCTAATTATGGTGGTGCTCCAAGAGACATTGAAATTGAGACAGAGTTGTCCACTGCTGCCATTAGTTCGCAGTCGTTTGGGGTTCCGAACATGTCTTTTAAACCAGGGTGCTCAAATGATATTGCCATCCCTGATACAGGGGTTTTGAATAATGGCTTATGGTCTAGTCAGACTCAACGAATGCGAACATATACTAAGGTTTGTTATTACTCATTGAAAAATTTTTGAGTACATTTTGAGAGGGCGATCATATTTCCACGCTGCATAAGCGTTTGGCATGCAAGTGCTTATGTATAAGCTATTTCTATAGCAAAAGATAAAATAAAGTCAAACTATTTTTATATAAGCTAAAAGTTGTTTTTATATGCTATTCTTGAGAGCTTTTGGAAATAAACTGAAAATTGTTTATGGACGCATCAAAAGCTCTCCTAATCAATGTCATAAGTGCTTAGAAACCATCCTATAGTGTTTTAGCCTTGATTAGTGTTTTAGTATTTCATTTGAATGTTATTGAAATGCCTAATACTTCTTTACATATTCTGAAGGTTCAAAAATGTGGTTCAGTCGGAAGATGCATTGATGTGACCCGTTACAAGGGATATGATGAACTCCGCAATGATTTGGCTCGTATGTTCGGGATTGAAGGGCTGCTAGAAGATCTACTAAGGACTGACTGGAAACTAGTATACGTAGATCACGAAAATGACATCCTTCTTGTCGGCGACGACCCTTGGGAGTAAGTACTTAATTTAATTCCTTGTTCTTCACATTACAACACATACTATTTCATCTATTCGGATTTTTCTTGCTAATCTTATGAACATAATTCCCTGCAGAGAATTCGTAAACTGTGTCCAAAGCATAAAAATACTGTCGTCCGCCGAGGTACAACAAATGAGCTTAGAAGGGGACTTAGGTCATGTTCCAATCTCCAATCAAGCTTGTAGTGGAACAGAAAGTGGCAATGCATGGAGAGCACAGTATGACGATAACTCGGCAGCCTCGTTTAATCGATAAGCGTGTCAAGTATTCGCATTTGTACACTACACATTTAGGGAGATGGAAGTCTAACTTAACCCTTTAAAAATTTCTTCTTGCTTCTTTATGTAACAAATGGAAGTGAGACATATTCATTTGCAAAAGATGCAGTTCATATACATAGCTGTATCCGGTTCTGCGTCAGCACACTGCTTTTTTAATGGTGAGAGAGAAGTTTTTAGATTCTTAGATGTACCAAGAACAAATTGCTTTTATTATAAATGTTACAAATTCTACTTTATAACATGCTTTCTTGTAGTAGCTGATAGTGCTTTTATTAGGCTTTACATTACACATTTTTTCCCTCCTTTTGGAAAGTTTCAGCTGCATGGTTAGCTGGTGTATAATATGTATGGTTAACAATAGTTCTAAGATGAAGAATATGTATTATTTACAGCTTTGTATCTTGTGGTTTTTGAAGTTTGATGAGAAAGTTATGCAATTGAGCGATGATTGTGTGCAACAACATTGCATGCTAATTTTAGCTTTTGTGAACTGTGCCAGCTGTTTCCATGGACACAAGGTGGCAATTATGGAAAGTTCAATATATTATTAAATGAAGAAAACAAAGTTTGAGAAAACTACACCAACCATTCTTTCACATATTTCTGAATAATTATTCAACTCTATTACATAAAAGAGGCTAGTTTTGTATGAACTGCTTTGATTGATGTTCTATAGTAGGGATGGCAAAGTGGGTGGTCCGCCACGTTTAGCCTGTCATATAATTATCCCGTCAAAAACGGAATGGGGTGGACTAACTTAGATGGCCAAGTAGAAAATCCTATTTTCCTCTGTGGCAGGTTTGTGGGCTGCCCATCAAAAAACTTCTTTTATTTTAATATTTTACAAAAAAAAAAAATTAGCAACGTTAAAGGATTACAATTGTTCTTATATTTATGTTGACAATATAAAAAAAAAATATTGATTTTAATATTTTTATCGACAAATATTTGTTTCATGTATGCTTTTTATAATGAATTATAATTAGTATATTTTAATCATTATCTTTTCATTTAAAAGATTACTATATTTTAATTATTCTTTTATTATTTAGAAGATATCAAAAAGTACTAAATTTAACTAATGATTAATGAAAAATATTTATCTGCATATAAATTATATAAGTCAGCTGCTTCTTTAGTGACTCATTTTCAGTAATAAAAATATTTAATTTACATTATGTAATTTGAATAAAAATAAAATTTACATGTATCAATAATTAAATTTATCAACAAAAAATATAAGTAGATTATCAATAAGTTAATAACAATATTCCAAAGTAAAATGCTTCATACGTTAGCTTTTTAGTTTGGATTGGATAAATTAATGGGTTAATTTTAATCTTTTAGATTGATTGAGTTAATAAAAAAATGAGAATAAATCAACTAAAGTCACATTAAAAAAAAAGTTTTTGTTTTTAATTTGGCTCGATGGACCCGTCCCGTTTCGTGATGTGACCACTCCACTTTTGGCAGATTAAATGAGGCAAACTAATTTAGATAGACGAATTCAAATATTCAGCTCAATTCACCTAAAATAACGGACACCCGATGGGTTCGACCCGTTTTGCCGCCTCTAATTTATATTTGACACTTGATCTGAGTTAAATTTTGAAGCACTTTTAGTATCTATTAGGTCACATTTCCTAAGGAAAAGAAAACCATGAGTAAGGTAAAATAGTTGTTTGTGTTTAAAGTAATTTTCAATTGTTGATCTATCGTTTAATTTATCTATTAAAGATATTAATCCTTTTGATTTACATTTAGGATATATTTGGTTTGAGAGAAGTTGTGAGGATATTAATCCTTTTGAGTTACATTTAGGGTTGTTGAGGAAAAAACCTTTTTGATATATGTTTTAATGACAACAAGCCTTTTAAATTAAATGATTGAGTTTTATGATTGGTGATCTACTAATTATTGCACTTGAGTTTTGTTTAAGAAAAAAGGCTATGAATCAAACTATTCCAACAAGACAGATCAATCTCCAAAAATGTCCAGAATGATCAGATCAATCTCCAGAATGATCAGATCAGTCTCCAGAATGTCCAGAATGATCTGCTGTCCAAAATTATCTTCTATCCAGAATGATTATCATTCTCCAGTATGTTAACATCAATCTCCAACATGTTAACATTAATCTCCAACATGTTTAACATCATTCTCTAGCAGTGTATTGTAAGACCCTTAAATTTAAAATTAAAATTATGGATTTAATATTAAGTGTATTTTGGGGAATAACTGTAAAATATTTAATATATGTATATTTTGTGTAAAAATATATATATAAATATTTATTTTGGAGGTTGAATTAAAATTATGGGATGAAGGATAAATTAAATTAAATTATGAGTAATTAAATTATCGGGCAGTTAATTAAGAGGTTGTCTGCTAATTGCGACGAGACTGGTTAAGTACTGGAGGGTCAAACAATATTATAATATTGATGTGTTGGGTGAGGTGGCACCTATGTGTCTATAAATAGAGGGGAGAGGCCAGAACAGAAACAGAACAAACACATTTCCTTCTCCCTTACTGCATGAAACAGTGCCCTTCTCCTTCCTCTTCCCATTCTGTTTTCTGTTAGTAGAAAAAAAAAGTTGCTCAAAAGTGAGATTACTTGGAAATCCAAGCACCAAACCAACAAGTGCCCAGAACAAAAGTTGTTCCTCTCCTCATTACGGAGCTAGAGAACCCACTTTGGTAGCGGCAAACGCAAACGGAAACTTCACCGATTTTTGTCGCGGAAATGTGAACGGGAGAAGAAACGTAACAGAGGTAAGGGGCACCTTCCACTTTCTAGTTTGCATTTTAGGGTTGTAAATGCAGGTTTGATGTGTGATCATATTTGAGTTTCTGTTTTGAAAAACGAAACTGTTGTGCATGTTGTCATAAAATCCGAAAAATGCATTCTATTGATGTTTTAATAATCTGTGATGTTTGCTGTTTTGGTTGTTACCTCGATGCTGTTTTGTTTGTGTGGGAAAGCTGAAAAATGCCTTGCATGTTGTTTTGAGGATGATCCAAAAGCATGAGTGGGTTGTGCTGTACTGTTTTGGTGGTTGACTTTCTGTTTTGATGAATAAAGAAAACTGTGATGTTGTTCTGGTGTTGGTGATTATGCTTCTGTTATATTGAAACAATCTGGTGTTGATGATGGTTTCAAAAGAAAAGGATTTAAAATGGTGGAAGTGTTTTTTGGAAAATTTGTTGCTGATGAAAAATGTTTCGAGTTTTGTGGTTAAAGAAAAACAGTGAGATTATTCTGGTGGTGATGATCCTGTTTTCTAATTGTGTTGTTAAAAATTTGTTGATTGTGTTGATGGTGATTTTTAAAGGAGAAGGATTTAAATGGGTGAAGGTGTTTCTGGAAAATTTGTTGATGATGAAAAATGTTTTGAGTTTTGTAGTTTCAAAAGAATGGTGATTTTGTTCTGGTGTTGTGTTGGGTTTTCAAAGAAAAAAATTTGAAAATGTGTTGAAGTTTTCTGTAAAATTTCACAGAATTCAAAGGTGTATTCGAATACGGCATGGGTGTATTCGAATACAGCCTGCAAAGCTTATGTTTATTTCAAAATTTTGAACTTGTATTCGAATACGGGCCTTTGTATTCGAATACAGATACGAAATTTTTGCTTATGACTTAGCAATTGTATTCGGCTGTCGTATTCGAATACAAGATTGAAATTTTGCCACTGTATTCGCATATGTATTCGAATACAACACCCTCGTATTCGAATACAGAATGCTGATTTTTCACTATTTTAGCTTCTGTATTCGAATACAAGGGAGCTGTATTCGAATATAGATTCGTGTTTTCCAGAAATTCAAGTTTTAGTTATTGTCATATGAACTTTAAGAGTTGGGGAAACATTGGAAAGGTTTGTAATAAATTAAAATGGAGTTTTTGTTCCGGGTCCATTTAGGATATCCGATGATTGCTTTGAGATTCTGGTACCGCAGAAGCGACCCCGATTGTATATTGATCTGACATCGGAGGAGACCGATCCTTCCTTATATGATGAGGAGGAGGATGTTACGTCGAGGCGAGCTGCGGAGTCGGACGAGACTTGCATGGGCTGCGGAGGGAATCCTTGCTACTGTAGCTTTAGTGCATGATCAGTTTAGACTTTTTGTATGGGGTCTTAATTTCGGTGGATGTAATTTATTTTGGGAATTGTTGTAAAAATTTTCCGCTGTTCTCTTCCGCACTCTGATACTGTTTAGTGGGCCACAGGCCGGGTGTTCTATTTTGAGATGATATGACGCTGTCTTTTTGAAATGTATTAATGTTTATTATTAATTCCCAAAGTTAAGCACTTAGTGATATTATGATGAAATTATTTAATTACATTCATCGATTAAATTACGACGTACTATTTTACGAAACGTCTTAATGAAAATTTTATTTTTATTCTTTTGAATTAATATTTTCGAAAATTCTTTTTATTTACTTTGGTTAAAATATATATATATATATATATATACACTCGCGCTGTGTTTTAAACTCGGGGTGTTACAATTGTGGTATGAGAGCATTTGGTTAAAGTTTTGGGTTAAAGCTCTGATTAAATTATTGGTTTTGAGTCATTATCTGATCATGCATAGGAGCAAGTAGTTTAAGTGTCAAGTCTTGTGTAAGTTGTGGTGTGACTGAAGTGATGATGGTTTTGTAGGAAACAATGCTTCCGAGGAGAGACGACACTGCAAGAGCCAACGTCAGCCGGAGGATAGGATGGCTGAAGCGATGAATAACATGGCCGCGTCTGTTGCTGCACAGACGGCTGCGAAGACTCAACGTGATCTAGAGAAAAGAGAAAGAGAGATTTGTGCTGTTGAATCAAGAGGACTAGAGGATTTTCGTCGTCATAATCCTCTAAAGTTCAAGGGTGATGAGGGTCCAGAAAGAGCGGATCAATGGATTCAGGAGATGGAGAAAATCTTTGAAATGATTAATTGTCAGGCAGCGGTAAAGGTCAACTATGCTACATATTTGCTGATAGGGGATGCAAAGTATTGGTGGAGAAGTACAAGGCTACTGATGGGGTCAGCTCATGAGGAGGTGAACTGGGAATCGTTCAAAAAGAAGTTTTTGGACGAATACTTCCCGATGAGCACTAGAACGAAGTTGGATGACGATTTTATGAAATTGCACCAAGGAAGCATGACGGTGGGGGAATATGCAGCTAAGTTTGAATCTCTATCCAGGCATTTTAGAGTTTTCCGCGAAGAGGTGGATGAACAGTTTATGTGTCATCGTTTCCAAAATGGACTGAAATATGAGATCCAAGACTCCGTTTTACCCTTGGGAATTCAACGTTTCCAAGCATTAGTGGAGAAGTGTAGAGAAGTTGAGGATATGAAGAACAGGAGGTCCAACAAAGGAGGGAACTTTAATTCAGGAGGGCCTAGTCGGATGCACTATCAGAACAATAAAGGAAAGCAGGTTGCTAAGCCATATAACCGGCCACAAAACAACAATAGAGGCCAGAATCGGCCGGGAAATCAGAATTTTGGATGACAATTGGGACAAGGAGTCCGATGTTTCCGATGTGGGAGAAAGGGACATATTGCTACTGCTTGTACCACAAAATATCCCATATGTTTCAATTTCCAGAAACCAGGACACGTTGCAAGGGGTTGCCAGGTTCCGAAAGTGGAACCAACAGTGAACGCAACTAGGGCTACTCGTCCTATTGCTAGGGGACGCGTCTATCACATGGGTGCTGAAGCTGGGAGTCAAGCTCCTAATTTAATCCAGCAAGATTGCGAGATTGCAGGTAACACACTAACTGCACTTTTTGATTCGGGGGCAACCCATTCTTTCATTGCTATGGACTGTGTGAATCGTTTGAAGTTATCTGTGTCTGCTTTACCTTTTGATTTGGTTGTTTCCACACCTGCTAAGACCTTGACCGTAAACTCTGCATGTTTACACTGTACTGTAACGATTTAGAATAGAGATTTCTTGGTTAATTTAATCTGTCTACCCCTACAATCACTCGAGATCATTCTCGGCATGGATTGGATGACATATAATTACATAGTCTTGGATTGTGCTCGCAAATTAGTTCTTTTCCCCGAACCTGGAGTCGTTTGGTATTTGGCTGCTAACAAGCTCGGAGTGTCACTGAGAGAAGGAACTCAGGAATTTTTATCATTGGCTAACGTGGAGACTAAGATGGATGTGAGCATAGAAGATGTGGTGTTAGTCAAAGAGTATCCGGACGTATTTCCAACAGAAATCCCAGGATTACCCCCAATAAGAGAGGTGGAGTTCTTCATTGATTTGCACCCAGGAACTGGACCTATTTGAATTGCACCGTATCGGATGTCGCCATTGGAATTAAGCGAGCTTAAGGGTCAAATTGAAGGTTTGTTGGAGAAAGGATTTATCAGACCAAGTGTGTCGCTGTGGGGAGCTCCGGTGTTGTTGGTTAAGAAGAAGGATGGAAGTTCGCGCTTATGTGTGGATTATAGACAACTTAACAAGGTAACTATTAAAAATCATTATGCTTTACCACACATCGATGATTTGATGGACCAATTGAGGGGAGCCGCAGTGTTTTCAAAGATCGATTTGAAGTTAGGATACCATCAGATTCAGGTAAGAGAAGGAGATATTCAAAAGACTGCTTTCAGGACCCGTTACGGACATTATGAATATCTCATCATGCCATTTGGGGTTACGAATGCACCAGCAATTTTTATGGATTATATGAATAGAATCTTTAGCCCGTTTCTATATAAATTCATGGTGGTGTTCATCGATGATATTTTGATTTATTCAATGGATGAAGAAGAACATGGAGAACACCTACGCCAAGTTCTTGAAGTCTTACGCGAGAAGCAATTGTATGCCAATTTTTCGAAGTGCGAGTTTTGGCTAGAGAAAGTGAACTTCTTGGGACATGTGATAACAAAAAAAGGAATCGCGGTGGATTCGGCAAAGATTGAGACAATTCTTGCCTAGAAACAGCCTCAGACTATCACAGACATACGTAGTTTTGTCGGACTGGCAGGATACTACAGGAGATTTATTGAAGGATTTGCTAAGATTGTAGCTCCTTTGACACAACTCACCAAAAAGAATCAGCCGTTTGCATGGACGGAGAAGTGTGAGGAAAGTTTTTAGTTGCTTAAGGAAAAGTTGACAACCTCACCAGTATTGGTCTTGCCATAGCCAGAAGAACCATATGAGGTTTACTGTGATGCATCTCACCAAGGTCTGGGATGTGTTTTGATGCAACACAAGAAAGCTGTAGCTTACGCCTCAAGGCAGTTGAAAACTCACGAACGAAACTATCCTACTCATGATTTAGAGCTTGCTGCAGTAGTGTTTGCATTAAAGGTCTGGAGGCACTACCTATATGGATGCACGTTCACGGTATTCAGTGACCATAAAAGCTTGAAGTATCTATTCGATCAGAAAGAATTAAACATGCGCCAGAGGAGATGGATGGAGACTCTAAAAGATTTTGATTTTTCATTGCAGTACCACCCTGGGAAAGCCAATGTGGTGGCTGATGCATTGAGTAGAAAAAGCGTATCCGTATCTTCAATGATGATGGCCAGACAACAAGAGTTGTGGGAAGCATTTAGAGATCTACACTTGGACGTAAAGTTTGCACCAGGAATTTTAAAGTGTGGAATGATAAATATTTCGAGTGGACTACTTGAGGAGATTTCGAATTTGCAAGATGACGAATTAATCCAAGAAAAGAGGAACCTGATAGTGCAAGGAAAGACCACTGAGTTCAGGATCGGACCAGATAATATTCTGAGATGTAATGGAAGGATTTGTGTACCGGCCGTTGCAGATCTGAGGAGAACCATTTTGGAAGAGGCTCATAAGAGTAAGTTGAGTATTCATCCTGGAGCGACCAAGATGTACCAGGATTTGAGACAGAATTACTGGTGGCCAGGAATGAAGAGAAACGTAGCGGAGTATGTATCGGCTTGTTTAACTTGTCAGAAAGCGAAAATGGAACATCAGCGACCTGCTGGAATGTTGCAACCTTGGATATACCGGAATGGAAGTGGGATAGCATTTCCATGGATTTTATAACTGGATTGCCCAAGACAAGGAAAAAGAATGATTCGATTTGGGTAATAGTGGATCGATTGACAAAATCCGCACATTTCTTACCAGTAAGGACCACTTATAAGGTAGATAAGGTGACGGAAATCTACATCGCTGAGATCGTGAGGTTACACGGAGTTCTATCGAGTATTGTATTGGACCGTGATCCAAAGTTCACATCTCATTTTTGATAGCGCTGCATGAAGCGTTGGGAACGAAACTAAAATTGAGTTCAGCTTACCATCCACAAACAGATGGACAAACTGGGAGAACAAATCAGTCCTTGGAAGATCTGTTGAGAGCATGTGTGTTGGATGATAGAGGAAACTAGGATGAGGTATTGCCATTGATTGAGTTTACTTACAACAACAGTTTTCACGCAAGTATTGGAATGGCACCCTATGAGGCTTTATATGGACGTAAGTGTCAGACGCCTTTATGCTGGTATAAGGACGGAGAAAGTATGATTGTTGGACCTGAGATGGTGGAACAGACTACAGAGAAAGTCAAGAGGATACAAGAGAAAATGAAGATTTCACAGGATCGTCAAAAGAGTTATGTGGACAAGCGTCGCAGACCTTTGGAATTCGAGCAGGGGGATCATGTGTTTCTAAGGGTCATGCCTACAACTGGAGTTGGCAGAGCTATTAAGTCAAGGAAGTTGGCTCCGAAATTTATTGGACCATATGAGATTACTGCACGAATTGGACCAGTAGCTTATCGGATTGCTTTACCTCCCATACTGTCCAATATTCACGACGTATTTCACATGTCGCAGTTAAGAAAATACATTTCGGATCCGTCACATGTGATCGAACCAGACACGATTCAACTGAAGGATAACCTGTCATTTGAAGTATTCCCTGTAAGGATTGTAGACAGAAAGATGAAACAGTTGAGGAACAAAGAAGTCCCACTAGTCAAAGTGATTTGGAATCCGACTAATGGAGACGCGACTTGGGAACTGGAGAGTAAGATGAGGGAACAATATCCTCAGTTGTTTATCGACATGTAGTTTCGAGGACGAAACTAGTTTAAGGGGGGTAGTAATGTAAGACCCTTAAATTTAAAATTAAAATTATGGATTTAATATTAAGTGTATTTTGGGGAATAATTGTAAAATATTTAATATATGTATATTTTGTGTAAAAATATATATATATATATATATATATATAAATATTTATTTTGGAGGTTGAATTAAAATTATTGGATGAAGGATAAATTAAATTAAATTAAATTACGAGTCATTAAATTATCGGACAGTTAATTAAGAGGTTGTCTGCTAATTGCGACGAGACTGGTTAAGTACTGGAGGGTCAAACAATATTATAATATTGATGTGTTGGGTGAGGTGGCACATATGTGTCTATAAATAGAGGGGAGAGGCCAGAACAGAAACAGAACAAACACATTTCCTTCTCCCTTACTACATGAAACAGTGAGTGCCTTTCTCCTTCCTCTTCCCATTCTATTTTCGGTTAGTAGAAAAAAAAAAAAGAGTTGCTCAAAAGTGAGATTACTTGGAAATCCAAGCACCAAACCAGCAAGTGCCCAGAACAAAAGTTGTTCCTCTCCTCATTACGGAGCTAGAGAACCCACTTTGGTAGCGGCAAACGCAAACAGAAACTTCGCCGATTTTGGTCGCGGAAACGTGAACGGGAGCAGAAACGTAACAGAGGTAAGGGGCACGTTCCACTTTCTAGTTTGCATTTTAGGGCTATAAACGCATGTTTGATGTGAGATCATATTTGAGTATCTGTTTTGAAAAACGAAACTGTTGTGCATGTTGTTATAAAATGCGAAAAATGCATTCTGTTGATGTTTTAATAATCTGTGATGTTTGCTGTTTTGGTTGTTACCTCGATGCTGTTTTGTTTGTGTGGGAAAGCTGAAAAATGCCTTGCATGTTGTTTTGAGGATGATCCAAAAGCATGAGTGGGTTGTGCTGTACTGTTTTGGTGGTTGACTTTTTGTTTTGATGAATAAAGAAAACTGTGATGTTGTTCTGGTGTTGCTGATTCTGCTTCTGTTATTTTGAAACAATCTGGTGTTGATGATGGTTTCAAAAGAAAAGGATTTAAAATGGTGGAAGTGTTTTTCTTGAAAATCTGTTGCTGATGAAAAATGTTCTGAGTTTTGTGGTTAAAGAAAAACAGTGAGGTTATTCTGGTGGTGATGATTCTGTTTTCTGATTGTGTTGTTAAAAATCTGTTGATTGTGTTGATGGTGATTTTTATAGGAGAATGATTTAAATGGGTGAAGGTGTTTTTGGAAAATTTGTTGATGATGAAAAATGTTTTGAGTTTTGTGGTTTCAAAAGAATGGTGATTTTGTTCTGGTGTTGTGTTGGGTTTTCAAAGAAAAAAATTTGAAAATGTGTTGAAGTTTTCTGTAAAATTTCATTGAATTCGAAGGTGTATTCGAATATGGCATGAGTGTATTCAAATACAGCCTGCAAAGCTTCTGTTTATTTCAAAATTTTGAACTTGTATTCGAATACGGGCCTTTGTATTCGAATACAGATACGAGATTTTTTCTTCTGAATTAGAACCTGTATCCGGCTACGACCCTGTCGTATCCCAATATAGGATTGAAATTTTGCCACTGTATTCGCATCTGTATTCGAATACAACACCCTCGTATTCGAATACAGAATGCTGATTTTTCACTATTTTAGATTTGGTATTCGAATACAAGGGAGCTGTATTCGAATACAGATTCGTGTTTTCCAGAAATTCAAGTTTTAGACACTGTCATATGAACTTTAAGAGTTGGGGAAACATTGGAAAGGTTTGTGATAAATTAAAATGGAATTTTTGAGATAATTTTGAAGTGGTAATGATGAAGTGCTTGAATGTTTTTATTGATGTGATGATAATGAAATTATTTGGGTTGAGATGGTTTTGGGGAAATGATGGAAAGGCAGAATTTTGATGATATTTGCATGCTGTTTTTAGTGAAGAGAAAACTGAAGTTGCTAGAATATCACTAGAAGGGGGGTTGAATAGAGATATTCAAGGTTTTTAATATTCTGTTACTGTTTTTAATCTGCTGTCCTCTTTCAGAGGATGATTTATCAGATGTTGAAGTTGAGAGAGAGAATAATGACACACGAATTTTTATACTGGTTCACCCAAAGATGGCTACGTCCAGTCCTCACACTCTTGTGAGTTTTTACTAAGTATCAAAAGCTATCAGCCTCTCACTGAGGTTGATTACAAACTGTGTATTCTTAAGTTTTACCAAGCTTACACTTCTTTCCTTCTGATTTCTCTTCAAGTGTTACTCACTTGAAGGTTTAAAAATGATATGAAGTAGTTTGACAAGATTTACTTTCTATGAAGATGAAACAAAGATCTAGTGAAAGATTGTAGAAAGCTTGAAAGGAGATTGATAATTGCTCTTGATAGCCTCTGATATTTTTTTGTTTTTTGCTTGTGTAGTTGTGTGTGTCTGCTGAAGAAGAGCAGCCTTCCTTTTATAGGGAGAAGGAAACTTTCTCTTCAAGAAAATTTTCCATTATGATGTTTTTTCAAGATGTAATAAACCTCACTGTTGTTGCAAATTTACAGCCTTGCCATTCTGTCCTTTTACAGCCTGGCACATGGGAGGTTACTTCTTTACTTGGCTTTCCAGGAGGATAGATCATTCCAAATGGTTTTAACAACTGGTCAGTGCTATTTTTTGGTTCCAAGTCATGACCCTTCTCTGTGTTGGAACCAAGTTGGTTCTTGTAATTAAAGTTTTGATGTTAACAAATGTATTTTATGAAAATAACATATTTGACTTAGAAGAAGAATGAAAAATGTCATCAGAAGATGACGTCACCAGAAGCAGAAATCAGAGGATGACTTCACCAGATGATGTCATCAGAAGATGACGTCACCAGAAGCAGAAATCAGAGGATGACGTCACCAAAGGATATCGTCAGATGAATCTGTCAGAGAAAAATGTTCAAAACAGAATCTGAGAAAAACGCTCAAAATAGAATCTGAGAAAAATGCTCAAAACAGAATTTGAGAAAAAGGCTCAAAACAGAATCTGAGAAAAATGCTCAAAACAGAAGCGGAGGAAAATGTTCAAAACAGATCAGTGAGCAAAAGGCTCAAAACAGAATATGAGCAAACTACTCCAGAATATTCTCAAAACAGATTAATCGAAATACACATCCTGAAGTAAAGCATCAGTGAAGCCCTAAAGTTCAACTATAAATAGAGGCTCAATGCTGAAGAATAAAGTATCGAAAAACACAAGAACTGAAACTTCAATTCAAAGTTATCTGAGAGTTCAAAAGAGAGAAACACAAATGAGCAAGAGCAATATTTTCTAAGTGTTTTTGAGAGAGAAATACAGTGCAACAATCAGCTTTCCGGAAGCAATAAAAGAGTGCAAGAATAAGTGCAGCAAACAGCTTTCCAGAAGCAACGTTGCAAAGTTCCAAACATTTATTATAGTGGTGTAGATTCCTTCTTCAATCTGGGGTTGTCAGATTGGTAGGAGAAGACTTGACTTGTAGAGTCAAGGTGTTGTTATCGTTCCTCAAAAGTCTGGGGTTGTCAGGCTGTTTGAGAAGACTTAGCTGGTTTAGTTAAGGTGTTGTTGTTCCTCAAAAGTCTGGGGTTGTCAGGCTGTTTGAGGAGACTTGGCTGGTATAGTCAAGGTGTTGTTGTTCCTCAAAAGTCTGGGGTTGTCAAGCTGTTTGGGAAGACTGGCTTATAGGGTCAGTGGTGTTGTAATTCAAAGGAGTTTGAATTAGTGAAAAAGCCTTCTGGAGGAAGGGACTGGACGTAGCCTAGTTAACGGTGAACCAATATAAATTGCTGGGTTATTATGTTATTATTATCCGCTGCTGAATCTGATTAGTTATATATCGAATAATTCACATTAACATTCAACAAAACAGCAAAATAAATTCAAGTTTGACAAACACAATTCAACCCCCCTTCTTGTGTTTGCACCTTCACTCTGGTCGTGGATGATGCAGCTTTTGATACTCTGGAACTGTTAGTTGTTCTTAATGTGAGAGGATGAATGAGCAGCTAGAAATTATCCTCTGGTAATTTCCTTTTGGTGTCTGAAGATCACCTTATGGTATCTGACTTCTGATGTTTACCTTCCAGAGTTCATCTTCTGGTGTGTATTTTCTGGAATTCATCTTCTGATGTTTATCATGTGAAGTTTGTCTTCCGAATTTCTGGTATTCATTTTCTGGTGTATTTCATGTGAAGTTCATCTTCTGAGTTTAATCCTTTGATGTTCATCTTTTTATCCTCTGATATGTTTCTTCTGAAATTCATCTTCTGATATCGGCCAATCTGGACTAGCAAACTGGTCTGCTGAGATCCTTTGGTCTCGGCCAACACTGGACCATTTATTCTGTCCTTCTGGTTTCAACCAACACTGGGCCATTTATTCTGACCTTCTGATTTCGACCAACACTGGGCCATAGTTTGATCTTCTGATCTTGGCCAACACTGTACTGGGTCTGGATTAGTTCTGGACAAAGGATATTTCAGTCTGGACCTTTTAGCTTATCTTCTGATTAATCCAGGACTGTTTTTTCACTTCACTGTCAGGCCATCTTCTGGTCAGAAGAACTTGTTGAATAAGTCTGACTTATGATATCTTCTGGTCTGGATCCAGTCTTCCTCTGGCAGGCTTCCTTCTGGTCTGGTCCATGTCTCCTTCTGACTTTGTTTCCTTTTGATATGGGCCAGCAAAGATATCCTCTGGTGATTTCAGGATGCATCCTCTGGTATCTTCTGGATGCATTATCTGGTGTTTTCAACTCTCAGGTTTTCTGCTTCAGCTTCTGGTTTTCTATTCCAGATGTTTTGCTTCTGGTTTCCCAGATGTTCTGCTTATGGTGTTTTCCAGATGTTCTACTTCTGGTTTCCCATATGTTCTGCTTCTGGTTTCCCAGATGTTCTGCTTCTGGTGTTTTCCAGATGTTCTGCTTCTGGTGTTTTCTAGATGTTCTGCTTCTGGTGTTTTCCAGATGTTCTGCTTCTGGTGTTTTCCAGATGTTCTGATTCTAGTGTTTTAACTTTAGATTTTCTTTATGGATTTAACAGCTTGTTTCCTGCATGCATTCATTCTTCTGGACAGGAGGTTGGGATCTTTGGATCCTTTTCCTTTCTTAGTACAAAACTTAAATGCACACATTAGTGTAATCATAATCTTAGGATAATTTTGTTATCATTAAAAGAGATTTTTTCTCAACAATCTCCCCCTTTTTGATGATGACAAAATTTCTTTAGATTATTTAAAATAAAATTGTAAAGGTGCTGTTTTTTGAGTATGAAGCTCCCCCTCAGTATGAGCTGTAAAGAATAGGGCTCCCCCCTCAGAAAGTGCATAAAAGAATTTAAAGATTTTTGAACCAATCTGAATAATTTATATTGATTATAATAAGATCATACAAAAAATGGTTCAAAAGAAAAAAACATAGAGGATTGAATTACGATAATTTCAAAAAACATCTTGTCTAAATTCCTAATCCTTGACAATTTTAATTTTAATCTTTCTCCTCCAAATTTGTCAACAGAAAAAAGTCAGTGGGAGCCCTGAGGATGGTGAACTACTTTGAAGGAGAGGAATCATCAGACGAGGAGGAGGTTGAGGGACGAGGCAGTGGTGAAGGAGGATGAACAGAGGATACTGGAGGCCGTGCTTCTGGAGCAATAGGCTTGACCAGGTGCGTTGTGACCCATTCTAGCAGAGTGCTAAACTGCGCCAGAGTTTGATGAAAAGTGGCCATTGTTGAAAAAGTTTTTTCTGATCCTTGCGGATCTTTTTCAGAGCTCGAAGTTCTTTGTGGGAGCGGCGTTGTTCAGGCTTGGTATCAGTGGTGGGAGGAGTGAAGTCATCTGGAATAGGATCAGCATTGATGCTGGTGCTTTTCATTTGGGAGCAGGTTCCTTTGTTTTGTGAAGAGTTTTCTCCAGATTTAGCCAGGAAGGATTCAAGTGAGCTGAATCGTCCTGTAACTTCAGGAAGTGGTGCAGGAGCCGGTTCATAGATGGTTTGATGAGCAGAGGGAGTAGGGACAAAATTTGTAGGGTACATTTTTGAAGGAGATGAGAAGATTTGAGCCATGGTGCACGAGAGTTGAGCTGGTTGTGAGGGACTAGTAGGAGGATAAGGAAAGAAAAATGGTTCTTGTAGATTTTGGGATGTGTCCAGAGGGTCAGACGGAAGCGTAGTTTCTGGAGGTGAGCCTTTGAGATCAAAAAAGTGTTTGACACAAAAAGTTGAGAGGGTGAACTGAGGTCTTCACCTTCTGTTGAACAATGGTTTTGATTTTCAAAAGGGACAATTTGAAGTTGTTCAAGAGGGTGGACATTTTTGGAGGGTGGTGAGGACGGGATATTTGGTTCTTTGTCAGAAGAAGAATTTGATGCAACTGGAGATTGAGATGGTGGATTGGAAGTTGAGATCTGTTTTGATTTTTTCTTGGATGGCTGTTTGTGAGAGGGCTTTTCAGTGGGATCAAGCCGCATTTGGTTAACATTTCTTGCAGAGAATGTGTTGTTGAAGGTGATAGAGTGTTCATCCTCTAATGGTACATTAAAAAATTTGAAGATTTTGGTGAGAATCATTCCATATGGAGCTGATCTCCCAAGATATGCAGCATTGACCATGAACCTAAAGATAATGTTTCCAAGATGAAGAGGGGTTCCAGAAATGAGGTGATGAATAATCAGAATGTCCAGCTCAGTTACTTTCTCATAACTGCCAGCCCTGGGAACAACAGAGTGTACACAAATATTGTGCAACACCCTACAGATTGGAAGTAGATTGGATGCAACCTGGGGCTTTGGAGGATTGATAAAAATGTTGGCAAGGACAGCTGAGCGAGTAATCATGTAGCTGGAATACCACGCTTCAGAAAAAAGATAGGGGCCTTCATCATGAATGTCAAAGATTTGACATAGCAAAGTTGGGGTGAGTTCAATATGTGCCCCCTTTAGAATAACACTGATGCAGTTGTCCCCTTTGGACACATTTGCAGCAGCGTAGAATGCTCTGACAAGTTTTGGATATTGAGGTTCATTGATAAGAAGGAAAGGAGACCAACCAAGTTGATCAAAGATATCTTCTACATAAACTCCTCCTAGAGTTAGACCTTTTAGGTCAATAATTTTTCCATTTATAACAGTTTTGTTCGGCCATTTTTCTAAAAATTTTGCTTCTAGGAGAGAGTTTTCGAAGAGAGGGATTTTGGGTGATTTTGAAGCTGGTTGATTTTGAATAACTTTCCTTTTTGAAGTAGCTAAAATGGTAGGTTTGGAGGAAGTATTTTTTGAAGAATCAGAGTGAGTTGCCTCAGAGTCATTTGAGTAGTTTTCAGTTTGAATTTCATAAGAGTTTGAGGAAAATTTTCTTTTTCCAACAGATTTGGTGCGAGCCATTTTTGAATACAGGAGGTTTTGAATATTTACTAAGGGTAAATGAGTTAATTTATAGAGAAAAATATTTGAACCGTTTGGAGGGAAGAAGTAAGGAGGCATAGGTTTAATCATGACAAACTAGGGAAAAAGCACAGGTCACTTATCCATTGGGCAGTGAGTAAGAAACTGAAATCGAGGCACCTTTTTGCAGAAAGGAGTATAATCAGCAGTGATGTGACTTGCCTGCCTCTGACTTTTGCAACTTTCAAATCTTGGAGGAGGATAGAGATTTATATGAGTTGTCTATCCTCAGATTTTTAAAAATAAAATAACATTATGATCTAAAGTTTTGCAAAACTATTTTTGGACAATTTTTGAAAGATTTAAGATGGAAAGTTTTTCTAAAATAGTTTTGAAACGATCCTCCTGGAGAGGTTTGGTGAAAATGTCAGCAAGCTGATATTCAGTTTCAATAAAAATTAATTCAACATCTCCTTTTTGAACATGATCTCTTAAGAAATGATGTTTAATTTCAATATGTTTAGATCTAGAGTGTTGAATAGGATTTTTGGAAAGATTAAAAGCACTGGTGTAGTCACAAAGGATAGGAATTTTTGTGTACCTTAAGGAGTAGTCTTCCAATTGATTTTTTACCTAGAGAATTTGAGAGCAACATTGAGCAGCAGAAACATATTCAGCTTCTGTAGTGGAGAGAGCTATGGTATTTTGTTTTTTACATGCCCAACTAATGAGATATGAGCCCAGAAATTGACATGCTCCACTTGTGCTTTTCCTCTCAATTCTGTCACCAGCATAATTAGCATCACAATATGCCAGAAGATCAAGATTTGAATCCTTTTTGTACCAAATTCCCAGATCTGTGGTTCCAACTAGATACCTGAATATCCTTTTTACTGCAGTGAGGTGTGATTCTTTAGGGGATGATTGAAATCTTGCACACATACCTACTGAGAACACAATGTCAGGTCTGCTAGCTATTAAGTACAGCAAGGATCCAATCATTCCTCTGTACTCCTTTTCAGAAATAGAGGATCCTTCATCATCTTGATGTAGTGAGGAGGATGGATGCATAGGAGTGCTCATTTGTGGATCCAAAGATTATGTCATCCACATAAATTTGAACAATTAACATATCCTCATTATGAATCTTTTTAAACTAAGTTGTATCAATATGACCTCTTGAAAAGCCATTCTCTTTTAGAAAGCAATTCAACCTTTCATACCAAGCTCTAGGAGCTTGCTTTAATCCATAAAGAGCTTTTGAGAGCTTGTACACATGATCTGGTTTCTGTTTATCCTTGAATCCAGGAGGTTGGTGAACATACACTTCTTCATTTAAGAATCCATTCAAGAAGGCACTTTTGACATCCATTTGATATAGTTTTATTCCTTTATGTGTGGCATAAGCTAAGAGGATTCTGATTGCTTCGAGTCTTGCAACAGATGCAAATGTTTCATCATAATCAATTCCTTCTTGTTGGTTATAACCTTGTGCCACTAATCTTGCTTTATTTCGAATAACCTCTCCATCCTCATTCAGTTTGTTTTTGAAGATCCATTTGGTTCCAATGATGGATTTTTCCAGAGGATGGGGCACAAGATTCCACACTTTGTTTCTTTCAAACTGAGACAGTTCCTCCATCATGGAATTCATCCATGATTGATCACTTATGGCTTGATCAATGTTCTTTGGTTCAACTTGAGATATCATGGCCATGTTGACTAAATCTTCTCTCAATGATTGCCTTGTTCTAACTCCATCAGCACTATCACCTATGATCAGATCTGGAGGATGATATGTTATAGTCTTCCATCCTCTTGGAGGCTGCTGAGAGGTTGGATCAGAAATGTCCTCCTAATTTGGGTTGTGAACTTTAGAGGATGTATTTTCATCTTCGTCATTTTTTATCCATGTTTTCTGTTCCTTTGATTTGAGCTTTATCATTGTTGCCAAATGTAACTGATCCTCCATCTTTTGATTCCAAAGAGATAAAGCAATGCTTATCTCCTGTCATATGTCTTGAGCAGCCACTGTCCAAGAACCAGGGCTTTCTTTTGTTGATCAGAGGATGTACCTGTGTCAGAATTTAGAAGAGACTTGGGTACCCATATAGAATTGGGTCCGTGGTGGTTAGTCCGACCTTTTGTAAGGATTTTCTTTTTGTGATAGCAAATGGATTCATGATGTCCATGCTTATTACAAAATGAACATTTCCTTTTGTTACTTTCAGCTTTTTTCTTAGCAAGACATACTTTGATAGTATGTCCATGCTTTTTGCAAAAAGTGCACTTAGGTCTATCCTCTAGGTTCTTAGGTAGAAAGAAGTTTTGATATAGTTTTTTTTTTGAGAACTTTTAAAACCAATTCCAGCTTTGTCAAATATACCAGATTGAGATCCCATAATTTTTTTAAATGTTTCTGTGGATTTGACAAAGTTGGTAATGTCATTTTTTAGTTCTTCAACTTTGGTTTTCAAGTCCTTCTTTTCTGTGTCCTCTTCAGGAGGATGAATTTTGACATTCTCTTTGTTTAAAATGTTTTGTTTCTCAGACAATTTTTTATTTGATTGCTGCAAGTCAAAAATGATTTTTTGAAATTCTTCATTTTTAGCTTGAAGTTCCTAATTCAGTTTCTTTATTTCATAATTTTGGTTTTTAAGAAAACCACATTTTTGAGATAAAGTGTTTGAGTCATTCAAGAGATTGTCAAATTCTATTTCTAACTTTTCACAAGAAGGACATAAATCAGTAATGCTTACCTCATCTGCTTCTGAGTTAGCCATGAGACAAAGGTTGGCTTCTTCTTCCTTTTCTTGCTCGGAGGATGATTCATCACTGTCATCCCAAGTTGCCATCATAGATTTATTCTTGTTGTGAAATCTTTTTATGTTCCTTTTGTTTAGAGGATACTCAATTTTGTAGTGTCCCATTTTATTGCATCCATAACAAGTTATCTGGCTTTTGTCAATCTTTTCTTTCTGAGAGGATCTTTTGTCTTGACCTCTTCTGTTGATTATTCTTTGGATTCTTCTAGAAAGTAGAGCCAGTTCATCCTCCTCTTCAGAAAGAGGATATTCTGAGTTATCCTTTTTTGTGATATTTTCAGAGTTTTTGGAGGATGGACTTTCAGTTTGACTGGATTTCAATGCAATCATTATTCCCTTTTTGCTTGGTTTATCAGCAAGCAATAGAGGTTCATGAGCTCTAATAGTTCCAACCAGATCTTCTAACCTCATGGTGGCTAAATTTCTTGCTTCTGTGATGGCAGTCACCATGGGTCTCCATTCCTTTGGTAAACTTCTTAATATTTTTCTTATTCTCTCTTGGACAGAGTATTCTTTTCCCAAAGACCTTAAGTTGTTGAGGATGATTGTCAGTATTGAGAACATTTCATCAATTGTTTCTTCCTCCTTCATTTCAAACAACTCGAACTCTCTTACTCCCATGTCAATTCTGGCTTCTTTAACATGACTTGAACCTTCATGATGGATCTTCAAGGTGTCCCATAGTTCCTTAGCACTTTGGCATTCTTCAACTCTATCATACTCTTCCCTGCTCAAAGCACACGTTAGAAATAAATGAGCTTTAGAGTTTAGAAGTACCTTGGCATTTTCTTCAACTGTCCATTGTTTTTGAGGTTTTTCGTCAGAGGTTGGATCTGCACTGTTGATTCAGATGACATGATTTCCTTTTTCTACCACTAGCCACATGTTGTTATCTTGAGATATGAGAAACAATCTCATGTTGCCTTTCCAGTGATAGTAGTCAATTCCATCAAAGTAGGGAGGTCTGCTGGATGATCCTCCTTCTGGGATATACTTAGCTTTTGACATATTTTCTTTTGGATCTTTTCCTCTTACACTGTTAGGTGTAGTTTTAGAGAACCTTGCTCTGATGCCAATTGAAGTGGCTAGAATATCACTAGAAGGGGGGTTGAATAGAGATATTCAAGGTTTTTAATATTCTGTTACTGTTTTTAATCTGCTGTCCTCTTTCAGAGGATGATTTATCAGATGTTGAAAGTTGAGAGAGAGAATAATGACACACGAATTTTTATACTGCTTCACCCAAAGATGGCTACGTCCAGTCCTCACACTTTTGTGAGTTTTTACTAAGTATCAAAAGCTATCAGCCTCTCACTGAGGTTGATTACAAACTGTGTATTCTTAAGCTTCACCAAGCTTCCACTTCTTTCCTTATGATTTCTCTTCAAGTGTTACTCACTTGAAGGTCTAAAAATGATATGAAGTAGTTTGACAAGATTTACTTTCTATAAAGATGAAACAAAGATCTAGTGAAAGATTGTAGAAAGCTTGAAAGGAGATTGATAATTGCTCTTGATAGCCTCTGATATTTTTTTGTTTTTTGCTCGTGTAGTATTGTGTGTCTGCTGAAGAAGAGCAGCCTTCCTTTTATAGGGAGAAGGAAACTGTCTCTTCAAGAAAATTTTCCTTTCTAACCGTTTTTTCAAGATGTAATGAACCTCACTGTTGTTGCAAATTTACAGCCTTGCCATTCTGTCCTTTTACAGCCTGGCACATGGGAGGTTACTTCTTTACTTGGCTTTCCAGGAGGATAGATCATTCCATATGGTTTTAACAACTGGTCAGTGCTCTTTTCTGGTTCCAAGTCACGACCCTTCTCTGGTCGTGGATGATGCAGCTTTTGATACTCTGGAACTGTTAGTTGTTCTTAATGTGAGAGGATGAATGAGCAGCTAGAAATTATCCTCTGGTAATTTCCTTTTAGTGTCTGAAGTTCACCTTATGGTATCTGATTTCTGATGTTTACCTTCCAGAGTTCATCTTCTGATATTTATCTTCTGTTGTGTATTTTCTGGAATTCATCTTCTGTTGTTTATCATTTGAAGTTTGTCTTCTGAATTTCTGGTATTCATTTTCTGGTGTATTTCATGTGAAGTTTGTCTTTTGAGTTTTATCCTTTGATGTTCATCTTTTTATCCTCTGATATGTTTCTTCTGAAATTCATCTTCTGATATCGGCCAATCTGGACTAGCAAACTGGTCTGCTGAGATCCTCTGATCTCGGCCAACACTGGACCATTTATTCTGTCATTCTGGTTTCAACCAACACTGGGCCATTTATTCTGACCTTCTGATTTCGACCAACACTGGGCCATAGTTTGATCTTCTGATCTTGGCCAACACTACTAGGTCTGGATTAGTTCTGGACAAAGGATATTTCAGTCTGGACCTTTTAGCTTATCTTCTGATTAATCCAGGACTGTTTTTTCACTTCAATGTCAGGCCATCTTCTAGTCAGAAGAACTTGTTGAATAAGTCTGACTTATGATATCTTCTGGTCTGGATCCAGTCTTCCTCTGGCAGGCTTCCTTCTGGTCCATGTCTCCTTCTGACTTTGTTTCCTTCAAATATGGGCCAGCAAAGATATCCTCTGGTGATTTCAGGATGCATTCTCTGGTATCTTCTGGATGCATTATCTGGCGCTTTCAACTCTCAGGTTTTCTACTTCAGCTTCTGGTTTTCTGTTCCAGATGTTTTGCTTCTGGTTTCCCAGATGTTCTGCTTCTGGTGTTTTCCAGATGTTCTGCTTCTGGTGTTTTCCAGATGTTCTGCTTCTGGTGTTTTAACTTCAGATTTTCTTTATGGATTTAACAGCTTTGTTTCCTGCATGCATTCATTCTTCTAGACAGAAGGTTGCGATCTTTGGATCCTGTTCCTTTCTTAGTACAAAACTTAAATGCACGCATTAGTGTAATCATAATCTTAAGATAATTTTGTTATCATTAAAAGAGATTTTTTCTCAACAAAAACATTGCATGTTCATGCATTGCATAGTCAGGTGGTAACCGCGATGGGCCACAGAGTAATGCGTAAAACGTGTTGGTCTGTTGAGCGACTGCACGAGTGCTGGTCTGTCGAGTGACTGCACTGGTACTGGTCTGTGAGCGACTGTACCTTGGTATATGTGAAATGTGCTGGTCTGTTGAGGGACTGCACGAGTGTTGGTCCGTTGAGTGACTGCACTGGTGCTGATCTGTGAGAGATTGCACCATGGTCATGTTGGCCATTAAAGTCTAACATATGAAAATCGGGCTGGTCTGTGAGCGACTGCACCTTGGTAATTCCAAGAAGTTGAGTACATGAGCATATACATATTGCATCGGGGTGGTTGACCGGTGGGTCATGATTTGGATTTATGTTGATGATTGGAAATTGATGTGTGTAAGTATCTTATAAAATCTGAATTTCTGATGAATGGTTGTGATTGCTGAGTGGATGATTGTACTTACAACATGTTTTCCATATTAATTGGTTGCTGTTTGAAAAGGCATACATGTCATGAAATTTCAAAATGAGCATCCTTATTTATCATCATTGTTATATGATATGCCATGGATATATTTGTTACTGTTGATATAAATGCTATGTGTTATTTGTTAATTTCGGTCGGTGACCCTTTACTATTATTGTGGAAATTGGGCTTTACCCTCAGATGCCCCCCAAACCCATACGAGGATTGATTTTCCGGTGCCTTCCAAATTGGTATTGGAGGCGCACGGAGTTTTTGAGGACGTGGAGGAGCCGACGAGAGGGGTTGAGACGGAGGCCACTGTAGGTGTGGTGACTCCTAACCCGGTGAATGGAGGAGCTGTACATGAAGCCGAGGTGGAAAGGGAGAATCAAAGACCGACGCTAGTAGCAGGTGATGTTCCGGGTCCATCTAGGATATCCGATGATTGCTTTGAGATTCCGGCACCGCCGAAGCGACCTCGATTGTATATTGATCTGACTTTGGAGGAGACCGATCCTTCCTTATATGATGAGGAGGAGGACGTTACGTCGAGGCGAGCTGCGGAGTTGGACGAGACTTGTATGGGCTGCGGAGGGAATCCTTGCTACTGTAGCTTTAGTGCATGATCAGTTTAGACTTTTTGTATGGGGTCTTAATTTCGGTGGATGTAATTTATTTTGGGAATTATTGTAAAACTTTTCCGCTGTTCTCTTCTGCACTCTGATACTGTTTAGTGGGCCATAGGCCGGGTGTTCTATTTTGAGATGATATGACACTGTCTTTTTGAAATGTATTAATTTATTATTAATTCCCAAAGTTAAGCACTTTGTGATATTATGATGAAATTATTTAATTACGTTCATCGATTAAATTACGACGTACTATTTTACGAAACGTCTTAATGAAAATTTTATTTTTATTCTTTTGAATTAATAATTTCGAAAATTCTTTTTATTTACTTTGGTTAAAAAAATATATATATATATACACTCGTGCTGTGTTTTAAACTCGGGGTGTTACATGTATCATCAGTCTCCAGATTGATAAATAATCTCCAGCAACAAACATTTTTCTCTAGCATGATTAACAACTATCTCCAGAATGATCAAACATGATCCTCCAGTATGATAACATCAGTCCAGAATGATACAACCATTCTCCAACATACTGAATATCATTCTCCAACTTGACTGCCAAGAACGTTGAAAGATCTTGAAGTATATCATCAATCAGAGGATATCATCATAGGGAAGAAACAATGACATTATCAGAGGATATTATTCATGACCCAAATCAAAAGGAAACATGGTCCAGAAGGAGACTTGGTCCAGACTAGAAGGTAATCTTGTCCAAAAGGAGACTTGGTCTGACCAGAAGGAAACAGAGTTCAGAAGACAACTCAGTCCAGAACAGAAGACATGTTTCAGATTTGGTCCAGAACAGAAGACTTGGTCCAGACCAGAAGATAGCGTCCGGTTTGTCCGGGAAAAATGAGTCGCCACCAATTTTATTTTATATTTTTTTTAAAAAGGAAAAATTAGATAAAACCTAAAATAAAGTTTTTGAACCAAAAAATGGATTCGGGAGTCCATTACGAGTAGAGAAAGTAATATTACCCTACATCGTCCGTTAAAACGGTTACCCTATAATTAATTGTATATAAATTATTTATTTACTTAATTATTTATTTAACCCCCTAAAAGAATAATAAAAAGGAAAATAAATTATTTACGTTAATAAAAGAAAGAAAAATATTTTTTTTATAATTTGGTTTGACAAGGAAAAAACCTTGCTCCTACATATCCCGAGGTGCAATAGGGAAATCAAAACACACGTAGTTCTTTGGTAGAAAATATTTATGTGTTATTATTATATATGTATCCAGAAGTAAAAATGTAATAATTATAATAATGATAATAATAATAATAATAACAATAATAATAATAATAATAATAATAATAATAATAATAATAATAATAACAAAAAATTTGAGATGTTTGTTCATAAATTGTATATTTTAATAATTTTTGTATTTTTTTGGTTTTTTAAATAAAGAACAATTGATTTTTTTTTTAAAAATAAAGGTAATGCGGTGGTTTATGCACGAAACAGATGGACACGACAGTGAAGCAACCTATTAAAGGATTTGCTTACGCGTTGTCGGATCTATCACGGCATAAAGGCCACTAAGTGATGTGGCGCGGCGAGCGAAGATGAATTTCATCCGGCGGCGACTGTTAATTCTAAAAAAAAGAAAACAAAAAAAACTATTTATTCGTTGTTATGATTGTTTTTTTATTTATTTGATAAACCATTATGTGAATTTTGTGTTATATTACAATTTGGTGAAGTTTGTGTTACTTGGTGATTAGTTTATAAGCATAAATTATTTATATATTTTTTTAGTATATGTGTTTTTATGAACAGGTACAATAGATTAAAAAAATGAAAGTTTAGAAACAGGTACAATAGATTAAAAAATGAAAGTTTAGAAAAATTAAATTGCGTTTTTATTTTATTAAATTGAAGCAATAATAAAAAGAAAATAAGAGGAGGATAAGAACATTGATACCTTACTGCTCAATTGGTTTTTTCTAGACTGACTTTATCAAAGTACCAATTGTCTACTCCTCCCTATTTTTGCCTCATGTTCTCTCTGTTTTTGTTTTCAATCGTGCTCCCCTCTTCTACTCATGGTGTAGACTATTTATAGACTTTCAAGTTGCAGGTTCAAAAGACAAAATAATTGTGGATTGATTACCAATTACTAATCATCAATTTGTTTTCGGTTTCTTTTCATTCAAATGGTCACCATTATGCTGATTTTTATTAATATTCATCAATTTGTTTTCGGTTTCTTTTCATTCAAATGATCACCATTATGCTGATTTTTATTACTATTCATCAATTTGTTTTCGGTTTCTTTTCATTCAAATGGTCAAAATTATGCTGATTTTTATTACTATTCATCAATTTGTTTTCGTTTTTTTATTCAAATGGTCACCAATATACTAATTTTTATTGTCATCAATCCATTTCCTTTCAATTTCTTTTTATTCGATTATGTCACTTTTTTTTTGTTTTAGAAAAGAGTGAATATCTGAATAAGAATCAGAGGCAAATAAGAACCAGAAACCCTCATGATTGTCTAAAGTTTATAGTCTAATTATTTATTTTTATTTTTTATTTATTATATTTTTCTCTTTTTTATTTTTATATATAATATTATTATTTTTATATAAAATGTCTAAAGAAAGTGGACAAAATTAGGTGTTAACAGGAAACATGGTCCAGAAGGAGACTTGGTCCAGACCAGAAGGTAATCTTTTCTAGAAGGAGACTTGGTCTGACCAGAAGGAAACAGAGTTCAGAAGACAACTCAGTCCAGAACAGAAGACATGTTTCAGATTTGGTCTAGAACAGAAGACTTGGTCCAGACCAGAAGATAGCATGGTCCAGAACAGATCACATGGTTTAGATCAGAAGATCACAGGTCCAGATCAAAATATCACATAGTCCAGATAAGAAGGTTACACTGTCCAGATCAGGAAGCAAAATGGTACACATCAGATCATTTGGTCCAGACTTGATCCAGATCAGCAGATCATATGGTCCAGATTTAAATTATGATCAAGTGAAGACTTAATTAAAATTCGAAGATTCAATTCAAAAATCACGGAAGACTTGAAGGAAATTCGAATCAAAATCAGTTGAGAGAAGCAAGATCAAATCTGAAGATCCAAGAACATTCTGGACAACATTCTGATGTCACCGGAGGATGACATCATAAGAGGATGTCACCAGAGGATACCTTCAGATGTCGTCACCAGAGGATACCGCCAGATGACGTCACCAGAGGATACCTCTAGAAGTCGTCACCAGAGATGGCAACTTTCAAGACAGAGATGCACTACTCCATCTGGCTTGAAGACCTCGTGGAGAAAGTTAAGAATCCCTTTTTTAAAGGTAAGGACTGAAGGGAATAAAAAATAAATAGAAAAAATCCCTTACCAGCCGACGGGACTCTACGTCTGGGTCTTATTCCATCTTAAACTCGGATTAGGAAGAGTGCCCTTGAACTACAGATCAATCATAATAAACAATAAAAAAAAAGAAATGGATTCTCCTGACTCTAACAAGTAAGCAAGTAAACTACCTTTAGGAGAGAAAAAGAAAAAAAGGCAAGGGGGAGATAGGGAAGAGGAGATTAAGGATAGTCACTCCGCTCCATAGATAGTGAACACAGATTCTTGTTTCATTTTCCATTCCTTTCGGGTCGAAAACGCAGGCTGCTGGTGAGGCTGTGCCCATTCTTTCTCCCTCTTCTTCCGCTTGACAACCGGAATAAGGAACCTTAGAATTTACCCTACCTGTCGATGAAAAAATAGGATTTGAGAGGAGTGAAGCTACTTGACCAAATAGGGCAAGGAGTGAGAGCTAGCGGATCGGAAAGATTTTTATGGAATGTCCTACTCCTGCCCGAGCTTTCCGATCAACCAATCCCCTCTTATTTGAGTTTAGAGACATCTCTTTGTTAGGTAGGGCCAGGGATAACTAATTAGTCGAATGAGCCCATCCCTCAGGCCTATCATTTATTGGTCGATCCGGCTGGCGGCTCCTGCATCTCCATGGGGCCCCTAGTTGAATCGATAATCAATAGAAGTTGACTGACCTGGCTCTTCAATCGACGATCTACTGTTCCCTCTTAGTTGCAGATGCCCATGCTTTGATTCGAAAGCCCTAGCCAGTGATGAATCCCCAGTAAGATCAGAGTCTTTCATTCCTCCTCCCTTCAGTTAAGTTTGAACCCGTCCCAGCAACGAAGACCTTCCTACTTACTGCAAGGTGAGGCTCTGCCCTTCCCCTAGAATCAACTCCGGGTCGGAGGAGCTGCTAGTCCAACTTCTAGAGCAGCCGAGATATTGAACAACGAACGAGCAAGCAACCTTTCGCATAGCCCTTTCTTTCTTAGGCAATTGAATCAGGAACCGATGCAGAAGACAATAGGGACCTAACCGCTGCATCTCATGCCCTGAGCTCTTTTGGGGGTTTAATCTCTTTTTGGAATATTTTTAATATTTCCCGAAAGCACATGAAACTTCATCTTATTCGATCTTATTGGCTTAGCCTGGAGAGTTAGCTGATGCTGATCTGGTAGTGTCAAAGAGGCGATTCTCAACAGCTTCAATAGCAGAGATTATCGGACATGAAGATAGGATGAAGGTGGTGGGATGAAGCAGTCTTTAAAAAACAATTGGTAAGGGAAGGCAAAGAAGTAACTGAGGGAAGGGACCTTTACCATTTAGCTTCTTCCACTTTGGGGGATTCCACTAATAGAACAGAACCCGAGGGGATTGAAAGTATCTAAGTACCATAGGCATCTTAAAGGAAGTGAGCCATTGGCTATGGGGCACGAAACTTGGACCAAAATAAACGAAATGACTTAAACAAATCTTTTTTGTCGATAACCTCAGACCAATCAATTGAATATAGATTAATATGGAATAGATCGAACACTACTTGAAAACAGCTATTCTGCTCAGAAATGAAATGGGCCAAATGTTTTTGGAAATTCTTGCTTCCGTTGGACAATTTGTATTTATATGCATTTTGATCCCTATTCATGGATCTCTCGATTCGATAAATATAAAAACGAGGATCAAACCATTTCTTCTGATTTCGGATCAATCCATATTGATTGACTGATTGTATTATGTGGTTTTTAGGAAATACCACTATTTTTGGTTTTCGGTCTTCCAAACAATTCCCGTAAGAGGTCCGGACCCATGTTTTGATGATCCTTGAATAAAAAGATTCATTCTCTTCATCAAAAAGAGCAGGTAGAACCAATAAGGATTTCTTTTTTGATTCATCCTTGGAGTGGAATACCTTATTTAAAAATTGTTTTTGATACAATCCGGAAGAATCAATAGAAAAAGACAATCCCTTATGATACACCAGATCCGGCTGGGTTATTGATAGATTGAATAGATTTGCCATTTCTTGAAATCTCTCTTCCAATTTACAAATATCATTAACCACAGAATTTAGTGAGCGGCGCCAAATCTTTCTATGGATTGCTTCTTTCGCCGCTTTCGCCGTCAAAGTGCCTATGGTACCAGTTCATATTTGGTTACCCGAAGCTCATGTAGAGCCACCTACGGCAGGATCCATCATCTTGGCAGGAATTCCTTCAAAATTGGGAACCCACAGGTTTTTAAGATTTTCAATACCCATGTTTCCCGAAGCAACACTTTGTTCCACTCCTTTCATTTATACTCCAAGCACTATTGCTATAATATATACTTCCTTGACCACTTCAAGACAGATCGATCTTAAGAAGATCATTGCTTACTCCTTAGTAGCCCATATGAATCTGGTGACTATTGGTATGTTTAGTCGGGCGGCGGCCGTTAGGTCACCTATTTTTAGTTATGGACACAAAAGACAAGGCCAAAACATGTGTGCTGGGCGTGCGTCCCATCAACCTACTAGCAATGGCGGAGAAAACATAGCGTGTCGCAACAAAAGCTTGATTCAAGGCGTCAGAAAAACATTGCCATCTGTTCCAAAAACAAAAGCCCCTTAGCGCCCCGGGACGGGAGTGGGGGACACCCTATGCGCAGGCAACAGCAGCAACAGCTCTACGAAGTAAGAATCGAATCTTTGTGTTGGCTTTCCCAATTCATTCGTGAATAAGAATTCAAGGGCTAGAAGCGAGCGCTTCTAGCTGCTTCGCCTGCTTCTTCTTATTTATTGTGGCTATGTTGGCGTGGCGGAAATGAACGAAAAGCGAGATGAACGTGCTATTTTAAAATCGATTGATAGATAGCCTGATCCGTTCTGATAGATCGAAAGAGTAGGAATGATATAGAAGGAATCCATCAATAATAAAGGGAAATCCCCTATTTCTATCTATTGAAATGACAACTAGTCTTGATCCATCAGATACATATCGATATGTATTTCATGGAGTCTACATCGTACGTAGAGCGCCCAAGCGTCAGCTCAGTTCTCTTATTCATCGGTCCAATGCATTGGGCTCATCTCATGGATGGAGGGAAAAGCAAAAATATAGTTGTGTTGTTGTTGTTCGCCGCCTCGACGCATTCCCTTCTCTCCCCGGCATCGTCCCACACAGAAAGAAAGAGCGCAGAGCCCCGGCCCGACCTATGGTGTAGGTCCGCTAACATAAAGCGAGGAGCAAAGAATCACTATTTCGATTGAAGCTCTGCCGCGGTGACCCAATTCTCATATACAGATAAGCGAGAATGCCCTTTCTGACACGGCTGCGTCCTCACGAATGCCAAACTTCGTAGCTCAGCTCATCTGGGATGACCAAGCTCCAGGGAGGTTTTCTAGATGACATGGCTGGCTCCAAGCTACACCCTTCTCTGCTACCAAATCATAGATCTTCCAGAGAAAACCAAAGCGAATGAGCTCACTCTGCCAAGCCACAATTCTAATGGATAGTCGTTGTGACCCCAACCCGAGGCTCGGTGTACATAGCAAGAACCCGCTCAAAGTGACGAGATCTTGTATGACTGAGTTTGGAAAGGACCCACTCCACCACCTATCCTTACTAAGGTAGAGAACCTTCGTAATGAATGGAAATTATTTACATATAGCCATCAGACCATATGGATGATGGTAAGCAAGCAAACAACGATCAGACATGGCAGAAAAATCCACCCTTGACGCAAACAAAATTGCTTAGCAAACTCAAATGCACCTGTGTAAGAAATAAGATATTTTAAAGTTTTGAACTCCTAATTTCTGAAGACACTTAAAATAAACTTCAGCAACTTGCGCATCAGCGATGACAACATCATTACCGAGCACATGGATTGGGACACATCACCTAAAGTGGCTTTTGAACGAGACCTATCGGCTTAGGGGCAGTTTCTACTAAAATGGGTGTACCCGGGTTCCGATCTCTAAATGGATCTGCTATAGCTACTCAATCTCGATCAAATGGCTTTGGATCTGTCTCTACATCTGGAATATCTGTAACAGGATATGGAACTCAATATCAATCTGAAACTGGAAGGGGTGCTCCATAGCTTCAATTGATACTGCTTATAGCCAACATCGACTATGGAACACGCCCATCATCATAAGGGCTTCTCGAAGACTGAATCTCGCTCTACCTCCATTCTAGGAGAGGTAAGAAAGTCTTGGAGGCGAGTGGGTAGGTGGGAATCCGAGGATGAAACTTCTGTTGATGAATGCATTCATACCATCATCTCAATCCCTTGCTCATTCTAGGCCAAGCTCTTCCCTTCTTAAAGTACTCTGCCTTCGGCATCTCACTTGAATTGGAGAGTGTATTAAGCATAGGATCATCCAGAGTCTGTAAAGTCTACCTCGCTTAGCTCAACCTTATTCATAGACGATCTCTATCTCTTCATTGCTATGGTACTCTTTGTAGTAGGTAGCTTTCTATACTTGAGCCACTTTACTAACCCTTAGCTTGTGTTCGATACCTCACGCCTTCACTTAATCCAAAAGCTTGCTTCGTGTTCCAACTCAGCGATATGAATACCATCGTTAGCAATAACTTCCCCTTCACCTAATCCCTTTATCCCCTCTCCCAATCCCTTCTTTCAGTTGAATGTTTGCAAAGTCTGAACTCCCTGTGTTAAGCATAATTACCCCCTACTGAGTCGAGAATTGTAAGATCAGTCAAGCAGGCTAGTCAAGTACTCCTGTAAGCCATAAAGCAAAGAGTGTAGCGGGTAATCTGTGCAAGAAGTGACTTCCTTGCCTTAATAACTTATTATCTGTCCATTCAAAAGAAAAGAGAGGGGGATGAATGTGAAATGAAACCTTGATTTTCTTATACGATTATGATACCACCTGCCGCACCTTTGTACTCTGATTCAAATGCGGCGGATGGAGATTCAGATAGGAATGATTCGGGTGCTGAGGATAGGCATTATTTTGTTTAAGCTTAAGATTCAGATTCAGGCTGGGGAGGAAGTCCTCTCCTAGTTCTAGTTGAAGTGGATAATGATCCAAGGGAGAAAGAATCATCTTAATCATTTGGATGTGACATCGGCCAGGCGATTTCAACTCAGAATCTTCTTTCTACGAGTCGAACGTAGCCTAGAAAGGAGCGCTACAAAGTGGTCGAAGAGCTTTATGCTGGAACTTGTTTTTCTCCTATTCCTACTTCGCCTCCTGTAACTCTTGTTTTGATGCTTAAATAGAGGCCTAATCACGTAAGACACTAAGCCGAGTCTCAAGTTCCTACTGTCAAAGAGTTCCACATCTCTTTCACCTAGGAGTGAAAATCTTCCCTAAACTCTAACTGGGCAGACCCTTAATCACTTCTAGTGGACTATGCATAGGACTACCCACGGAGCGGTGAAAAGACAGATAGTATTCCTATTGATTCTAAGGGAGCACGAAGGACGGAGTGGAGGATGGAGGCGGATTGGTTGGAACGCGGGCTAGCCGGTCGGGAGGTTCGATTCCTCCCCGATTCCTATTTACTTGATCCATTGTTCGTGCAATCTTAAGGTTCATAGTCCTTTAGCTCTTATTACAGTGGTTGACAGTGGCTTATGAAAGTGGTACCCCTTTCTTTACTTTAAACAGTGGTTTACACAGGTTGAATGATACAAGAAGAAAGCAAACAACAGGAAGAACCAGAGCGGGTGTAGATGCTCGTGAAGGAACGGGAGCTGAAGCAACAGGAATTGGTCAACGAGTAGGAAGACTTGGAAATTCTTTTGAAAAAGGTGGCTAACACTAATATGCCTATCCATTACTATGGTGGTCATCATTGCTATGGCATGCACTGTAGCATGTTCTATGGTGCCTAGCCTATGCTGCTGGCCAACTACAGATCGATAGTGAGATTCTGATGCTATGCAGTTACGGATGCTCGTAATAGAGATTATGATCTTCGTTATCGGGAGTAAGATCCAGAATTAACTTCAAGTAGGGATCCTAGTGCTAGTTATCGGGGTTCTGTCTTTCGTGATCGTTAGGAAGAGCCGGATGCTAGTGATCTATATTTTGATGTTTGGGATCGAAAGATTCTTATGTTCGTAAGCGAGACTCAGATCCTCTAGTAGCACCAGCAACAGCAAATAAGCTACCACCTGATCTTGACCTTGATAGAACAGAATTAAAAGTTGAAGAAAAGTAATGGTTGAAGAACCTCGTCTCACATCTCTTCCTGGCCAAGGTGGGAAAAGCACAACTTCGTCCAGTATCTTTCCCTGTTCCGATATAGCAAAATATCCCACCCAGTAGAAGTGTGGATGGACCGGCGTGGATAGGGGAATGTGCCACCATCATATAGTCCAATTCCTTTCCAGTGCCAACATTCCTGTGTACGCATATCTAGGCGCAGTTCCAGTAGATGACCTTGTTGATCCGGGACCAGAGCCTGTTGACTAAGTAGCAGATAGACCCTCGGAGGGGACGCCCGCAATAGAGTCAGCAGAGAGAGCTGGGGCAGGAACATAACAAGCTCATAGCCAGTTGTTAACCTAATAGCATGATGGGCATAGACAGTACCATAGGTTGGTTCCAGATCGAGCTATTAAAGCACCTGACGGAACGAAATTGAAAATCAGGTAGAGGAAAAGGCAGGAGTCTATTTAGTAGACTTAGTTGCGTATGTTGAGTAAAGAACAGCCCCGTGAAGGTACGGGCTTTCCCTCTGTCTGGTGCGCATCCTTCCCTCCCCTCATTTCTATCATTAGAAGCAAAGAAAGGAAGGAGCAGGTTTTTAGGCCCAAGTAACATATTGAGTAGCTTTTATAACCAGCATCTAAGTAACTTCCAGATCTATAGTCACCATCAGTGTTAGATCCTCTAGGTGCAGGGGAAGCAAGCACCGAAATAGGTGCCTCTTCCTTTCCTACTCCTCAAGTAAAGAAAGGATCACCTCCGCCCAATAGAGCCTAGCCCGAGAGAGGACTTCTCCAGTGTGGATCGAAATGGTCTCGTGAAGCCGGTCCCTGGACAGCCAACCGAAGACTCTCAGAAAAAACAACCTTGACATGACCTCAGAATTAGAGATCAAGAGAGAACTAGTGATAAAAAATGACTCGATCCCTAACTGACAGATTCGATGACGAGAGTTTCAGATTCAGGAATCGATAAATTTGTGACTATAGATAAGAATTCGGATATGCTGAACATCTTAGTCTAAGTATGCCGGGTATGTCTTTGCCCAGTGGATTGGAGAATCAATAGAGCTCGTGGTTGATCTTCCAAATCCCGATCCGCTTCTTCCCTTTTTTCATTGTATTAAACCGGACGCTAGCCCATTATATGAGAACCTTTCGATGGTTTAGCTGCGGACATCCTTCACCTTTTCCATTGGTCTTTGCTCTAAGCTTGAACAAGGGCTTTCTCTCTGCTTGAGTGGCTTGAAGCTACAACAATCAAGGCTGGGCCTTTTATTGCTCTTTTCTTGTCCCCTCGGGCTTATTATATTAAGGCAAGCGGTGGAACTGGAAAACTATCAATGCTTTTCTCCCTGTCTTTCCACTCATATAATGAAAAAAGAATTCATCTCGGATACGTCTTATTCCGAGATAAGTTGTCACCAGAGGATACCTCCAGATGACGTCATCAGAGGATACCTCTAGAGGATACCAGAAAATACCTCCAAAGGATACCAGAAAATACCTCCAGAGGATATCACAAGAGGATCCCTATAATTTAAAAGTCAAGAATACGCATCACTATGATCAAGACTCATTTGCAACACAAAGGAAGAACCAAGTCTGCTCTTGAACATTAGAAGCAGAATGAAGAACGTTCTTGCTTTTTGACCTGCTCTCACATAATCACTGACAGAGGACAAGCTAGCTATTTCCAACGGGCAAATGAGCTGTCAAAAGTACTTTTTGAGTCTATAAAAGAGAACTCAATATATAGGCAACAACAAGCACTCACGAAAGCAATTTTTTCATCATTCATAATCAGATTCAAGAGCTTCAAGTTCAAATTAATACATCACTTACATACTTGAAAGCTTCTCAATCACAAACAAAAGATTCAATTTGGTTCTTCTTCTTCTTCTTCATATCAGAATCATTCTACTGAATTCTTTTGTCAAAGAATCATAACTCAAACAAGAGTTGAGCATACTCAGATTTTGTCCAAAATCAGAGCTTCAAGTACTAAGCAATTCATTACTCATTTCAATCATACTTGAAGTTATCTCACTCACATACATTGAGTCAGTTCTGATTTTTCCTATTTGATTCCTAGAATCATTCTCGTGTATTTCTTTGTCACAGTATCAGAACTCAAACAAGTGTTGAGCCTTCTCAGATTCTGACAAAACACTTTAAATCATATCATTGTAAACTCAAGGCTATAGTGTGAAGTATAGTTTTGAGTAAGCTTGTTGGAAATCCTTTTATGATTAAAAGGTGAACTGTAAAATCCTATCTAAAGATTGATAGGTGATTTGATTGAACTCTTTTCTGGGTGGAAAGGATTTGTTTTTGTAACAAATCAAAGTTGATCTGCAACAGGGTGTGTAAAACCAAGATTGATCTCTGTTTTAGCACTTAGTGAAAATCTCACCGTTGTGAGGACTAGACGTAGCCAGGGTTGGGTGAAACAGGATATATCCGTGTGTGATTTCTCTTCCCTTATCTCTATTTACTTTCAGTCTTTTAATTATCAAGTTAAATAGATAAACTGAACTGTTGATTTTAACTAACCAAAAAGTTCTCTGTTTTCTGGTGAAAACCAAGAACGTTATCCGTTTTCTATTTTCACAACCAAGATCAATCTTGAGTTATTTTCTTAAGTTTTTAACAGGAATTTTAAAAGGGAGAATTTACAATTCAAACCCCCCTTTCTTGTAAATCGACATTGCTACTACAAGGGTATCTTTGATTTGAGAGAAGTTGTGAAGAGAGAGTTACCAAAAAGAGAAATCGAAGAGAGATACTAAACTTGTTCTTTTGGCGAATAGAGAAATAGGAAATAGAGATTAAAATAGTGTGGGTCTCACCACTTTTTGCAATCTTGTCTAATATGCGAAGAAACAGACGAAGACATGCCACTCTATCAATTTTTCCCCTTATGGCCCTTCATTTTCTAGATTTTTTCTTTGGAAATTAATTATAACTAGAATATAACCCGTTGTGCGGGTGTAATTTGTAAAAAAAAAATTAAATGTAAATTTTTGAAAAAGTTTGAAGGTGATATTTATGGTGTACAATTATATCAATTTGATAAGATTTTTTTTCAATATTTGTAAGTTTATTAATTTATAAGAATAGTGGTTGTATAACAAAAGGATAAATTGAATGGAAACAATTGAAAAGTTTGTAATAAAATGAGTGATTTTCACTCTAAAATATATGACAAAAGATATGAGTGGTTGTTTGTATACACAATTAAAAAGATTAAAATAAAATATGAGTGATTTTCACTCTAAAAATATTATTTAAAAAAGAAGAGTGATTGTTTGTATATATTTTGTTTTATTTTAAACATTCAATCATTATAGAATACTTTCTTCCTATAAAAATATAGAATATATATTTTGCAAGCATTATTTTTATTTTTGTTTTACTTTTTATCTTGAGTACTATTATTTCTTTATTCTTTTTTGACTAATTAAATGAACTACTATTTCTTATATTTTATGTTTTATGTATAATTTCCACTTAAACTTCCGATAATTAATTCTTAATTAGAGGTGTTATGCCACATGTTTTTTTCAAAACCATTTTGATTTAATTATCCTTTTTGGAGAGTGTATATAATAAATAAACTCAAATTACTATGTTTTACTCAAAAACACGAAATAATATTGGGAATGATAAGATATCACTACTTGATTTTGATTATTTTTGCCGAAACTATGATTTGATTTTGATTAAATACTTTATTTTGTATTAGAGTAATAAACTATGTATTTTAACACTAATAAGAGAAAAATGAACATAGATTGTATAATTTAAATGAATGTGTTTCCATATTTATTTATTTTAATTTAAACTTCATTGGATTTGTTTGTGCATAAATTTAATAATTGATTTTTAATATGTGATGGTTATGTTTTTATATATTTGGTGATAATTTATGGTTGATATATTTTAATTATTAAAATGTAATTAAAATATTGGGATGTATTTATATGCAATGAATTAAACAAATAAATGACAATTAAATCAAGTTTGTAATAAGAGTTATATTTTTTTTTTGTTGGTTTTTCTAGCGGCCTAAATTTCGAGTGTTTCTCGAATTCAATGGAGTCGCCACCAAAGTTTATTTAAAATAGGGAAAAACATTGGGAAACCCTTAAAAAAGAAAAAAATATGGTCTTTGAAACCAAATTTTGAGTTCGGGAGTCGATTATGCGTAGGGAAGGTATTAGCACCCTACGACATCCGTTAAAATACGGTTACCTATAATTAATTGTGCAAAACTAGTATTAACTTAAATATATTTATTTTTCTTTATTATTAAATATGAATATCAATTATTTGTTTTTGATGTGATTTTGAAATAAATACGTGCTTAAAGAAAAGAGGAACAAAAAAAAGAATTTTTTTTTATTAATGTGCTTGACAAGAGTGTGATCTTGCTCCTACGTATCTCCCGTTGCGATGGAGAAATCAAAGCTACGTAGTTCTTGGTTAGAAAATGCGGATGTGTTGATTATTTTTAAATAAATCACGTTTAATTATTAAAAGGTTAATTTTTGACGAAAATAAAAGGAGTTCGTTTGATTTGAATTATTAAAAATGTGAATTTTAAGATGATCAAGTTGTACAACTCGTGTCTCAAAACTTAAGAAGTAAAAAAAATGTCGCATCTAATTTAATCCGTTTAAAAATATTTTTATTATTATCTGTTTTAAAATTGAGTCTTAAAGCCACCAAGTAGTACAACTTGTGTCTTAACAACTCAAATTTTAAAAAGATGTCACATCTAATTAATCTAATATAAAAAAGTTAATTTAAATCATTTATTTATCTAAACAATTTTTTTTTTTAAATTATCAGGTTCTATAATTCGTATTCTACTACTCATAGATTAAATGATGTCATTTTAGTTAACATTTAATAATGATTTTTATTTATTAATCCATTTATGAATTTTAATTTATTAATTTATTTGTGAAGATGAGATTTTAAAAATAAAAAAAAATATGCCAATTAATTAATTTTTATGCTATATCTTTTATTTTTTATTTATTTATGAAATTGGACACTTAATTAAGAATCAACAGTTTTTAATTAATTAATTTTTATGCAATACCCTTTTTATTATTATTATTATTGTTATATTTTTGTTTATGGAATTGGGTAATTTTTAACAGTTTTTTTTTTAAAATCTACACGGGCCGAGCCCAACTTGGTTTAAAAAAAAGCAGAGGGTTAAGCTGAAACCCTAGCTTGGGTTCAGCAGCCGCCTTAGAAAAACAAGGGAAAGGAGAGGCCGCGAGAGAGAGGAAGGAGAAACCGAGAAAGATGAGGGAGAGGCCGAGAAAGGAGAAAGAAGACAACGGCGACGACTGATGGAAGGAGAAGCTGAGAGAAAAGAGGAGGTCGAGTAGGGAGAAAGAAAAGGCTGAGATAAACGAAGAAATGAGAGTCTAAGAGAGAAGAGGAAGAGGCCGCGAGATAGAAAAGAAAAAGAAAGAAGGGGCCGAGAGAGAAGAGGAGACGGGGAAGTAACGGTAACCACGACGGTGACGATGACAGCGGCAGCAACGATAACCGCGGCGGCGACGATGACGGCAACGTAAAAGGTTTGATTTTTTTCTGGTTTTTTTTACTTCTCAATCATTCAAACACAATGTTATTTAATCGAAAAAAAACTTTATTAAAAATGGTTATAATGCAAAGATAGAAAAGAAAAAAAAATACCTTAGATCACCAGACCTTGCTGTGTGTTCTTCCTATTCTGTCTGCTTCTTTCTTTTTTTGCTTTTTTAAGTGTTTTTGTTAGTGTCTCATCTTCTGTGTTTTGTTAATGGATTTTTTTCCTCAATTTATAGAGTAAAATAACAATTCTTTATGTCTATGAGATAATAGTTAGTCCTAGTTTTTACATTGTTTTTGCAATAAAGACAAGCAACATTTGCTAAGTAATTAAACCTATAATTTGCTAAGAAAACTGAAATAAGGGAATGACTATAAAACTGTAAAACACAATATTTGTCTTTATTTTATTACATTTATACCTTTTTTATTATTTGTTTATTAAATTGATTAATTTTTTAATGCTGATAATTGATTAGCCATTAGCCATTCTGTTTGAATCAATGAATAAAAGAGTTCCAAAACAGGATTGAAAGAGTTCCAAAACAGGATTGAAAGAGTTCCAAAACATGATTGAAAGAGTTCAAAGAAGGTGTCTGGGCTAGGGTTAGTAAGGAGAGGAAGTAAGGAGTGTCAGGATCAAACTTTGAGAAAGAGTCCACTTATTTTCCTTTGTTAAGTTAATTTAATTGATTGAGGTTGAATTTGTATTTTGATTCTGGTTATGTATTTTTTATTATTGTTAGTTGGAATGGGCAAAATTGAGGTGCTACAGCTTGGGCAAAATTGAGGTGCTACAGCTGCCCCTATTTAATTTGTTGTAAAAGGTAATTAAATATAAGAACCTAAGTTTTGTCGAAATAAGTTGTGAATTCGAATTACCACTGCGTAGATCGACAAAAATTAAAGAATGACCGGATTGGTTACCGATGCGTAGATCAAGAATTAAAGAATGATCGTCTTCGGATTGGTTACCGATGCGTAGATCGACAAGAATTAAAGAATGATCGTCTTCGGATTTGTTACCGATGCATAGATAGACAAAATTTAAAGAATGATCGTCTTCAGATTGGTTACGTAGATCGACAAGAATTAAAGAATGATCGTCTTCGGATTTGTTACTGATGCGTAGATAGACAAAAATTAAAGAATGATCGTCTTCGGATTGGTTACCGATGCGTATTTATGATAATCGTAACAAAAACGCATAATGTATAATGAGTAATGTAATACAAAGACTATTGAGTATAAATATTAAATATGCATGATTCACTCATTATGCATTGCAAAAGGTTGTTGAGTGAATGAAAATGCATAAGTCATGCCTGAGTAGGTAAAAAAATATGAATGCAAAATGCATGAATAATGTGTTTTGCAATATAGATAAAATCTTTGTTCATTTTTTAATTCCTCGATCCTTATACGATTATGTGCACCCACAAGATTCAATGGATAACAACCGTTTTTTATATGATGACTCTATACATCTCGTGTGACTTCTTTTTTAGAGGCAAAACAAAATACATTGTCTAAAATGACTGCCCTTTTTTTTTGTGTTGACATCCCATACATGTTGAGAATCTATCAAGTTTTCGTGTATATATTTTCAAATATCAAAATAATTAAAATATTTTTTGTTTACACCTACTTCAAATTCCAATATTTATTATCATAAAATAATATTTTCTTTTAAAAATGCCAGAACAAACAACCATGAGACTGAATTAGCTTAGGGAATGGACGATAAAAGAAAAATAAAAATGGTAATGTACAACATCGAAAGACAACATTGAAAAAAAAGTATATTACTATATTGGGAACAAAAATAATTGAGGTAGGGGGTTACAATGTAGGGATGAATGTGTTCATGTTTAGTTGAAGGGATAACAAACGCTAATCATTCTTGTAATTTAGGACTCCTGTTGGTCACCATCCAAGAAGAATAACTGCCCCAGTTTGAACTGCTTGATTCTCTTTATTCCCTTTTATTTATATATATCCCTAACTTTTGCATAGACCGCTCTTTCAAGTTTTCAATCTATCGGGATGCTCTAACTTACGAGGCAAGCATAATATTTTTTGACTGCGTCTGAGTTTACTGGAAGTGGAAGTTCTTCTCCATCCATTTCTGCGAGTATAAGAGCTCCCCCAGAGAAAGATTTTTTTACCACATATGGTCCCTCGTAATTCGGGGTCCATTTTCCACGAGAGTCCTTTTTTATGGGCAATATTTTCTTTAACACCAAGTCTCCTTGTTGAAACTCTCGAGGACGAACTTTTTTCTCGTAGGCTTTTTTAAGTCTTTTTTGATACAATTGACCATGACACACAGCTATCATTCTTTTTTCTTCAATGAGATTCAATTGGTCAAATCGTGATTGAACCCACTCCGCCTCTTCTAGTTTTGTTTCCATCAAGACCTTGATCGAGGGGATTTCAACTTCAATGGGAAGTACCGCTTCCATTCCATACACCAATGAGAAAGGAGTTGCCCCTGTTGAGGTGCGAACAGACGTTCTATAGCCATGTAATGCAAAGGGAAGCATTTCATGTCAATCCTTGTATGTTTCTACCATCTTTTGTATGATTTTCTTGATATTCTTATTTACCGCTTCTACAGCTCCATTCATTTTCGGCCGATAAGGCGAAGAATTGTGGTGCTGATATTTGAAACTATCACACAACTCCTTCATCATTTTATTGTTCAGATTAGTCGTATTATCCGTGATAATCTTATTTGGCAGCCCATATCGATAAATAAGTTCTCTCTTGTTGAATCTGACCACTATGTTCCTCGTCACGTTGGCATAAGAAGCAGCTTCAACCCATTTTGTGAAATAATCAATAGCTACTAGGATAAACCGGTGCCCATTTGAAGCTTTAGGTTCGATGAGCCCAATAACATCCATCCCCCACATTGAAAATGGCCAAGGTGATGTTAAGACATTCAAAGAGGTTGGCGGTACATGTATTTTATTAGCATAGATTTGACATTTATGACATTTCTTTACATAACTAAAACAATCAGACTCCATGGTCAACCAATAATAGCCAGCCCTTAAGATTTTTCTTGCCATTGCGTGCCAATTTGCATGAGTTCCAAAAGAACCTTCATGAACCTCTTGAATGATTTTCTCTGCTTCCGTTTTATCCACACATCTTAGGAGAACCATGTCATGGTTTCGCTTATAAAGCACGTCACCATTTAAGAAGAAGTTCATTGACAACCTCCTCAAAGCCCTCTTGTCATTTTCCGAAATACCCAATGGATATTCCCTATTCTTAACATAGGATTTGATATCGTAAAACCATGGCTTGCATTGGGTTCTTCTTCTATTGATAAGCAATATGCTGGCTTATCCTTTTGTTGAATTTTTAGGACCGGCACATCCTGATCGATGCTTATTTTGAACATTGATGACAATGTGGCTAAGGCGTCGGCCAATTGGTTTCCTTCTCGAGGAATATGGTGAAAACTAATCCTCTCGAAGTATTCTGTCAACTCTTTGATGTGCATGTGATACGGAACCAGTTTGGAATCTTGAGTTTCCCATTCTCCTTTTGTCTGATGGATTACCAATGATGAGTCTCCATATACCTCAAGAACCTTTACCTTTGATTCAATGGCTGCTTTAATGCCCATGGCACATGCCTCATATTCTGCAATATTTTTTGTGCAATCAAAACACAATCTAGCCGTAAATGGAGTGAACTGGTTCTCTGGGGAAATTAAAACGGCCCCAATTCCATGCCCTAATGCATTAGAAGCACCATCAAACATCAATTTCCATTTTTCTTTATCAGATGATTCAGTCTCTTCAAATAAAGTCATTATGTCTTCGTCAGGGAATTCACACTGCATTGATTGATAATCTTCAATAGGTTGTTGGGCCAAGTACTCTGCTAATGCGCTTCCTTTGATAGCCTTTTGTGTAACATACACCAAGTCGTATTCTGATAACAACATTTGCCAACGGGCAATCCTTCTGGTAAGAGCAGGTTTCTCAAAGATGTACTTAATTGGGTCCATTTTAGACACCAACGAAGTTGTATGACATAACATGTATTGCCTCAACCGATGAGCAGCCCATGCTAATGCACAACATGTTCGTTCAAGCAGTGAATATCTTGTCTCACAACTAGTGAACTTTTTGCTCAAATAATAAATAGCATGCTCTTTCTTACCAGATTCATCGTGTTGCCCCAACACACAACCCATTGACCCATCAAGTACTTTTAAGTACATAATAAGTGGTTTTCCAGGAACTGGAGGTACCAGGATTGGAGGTTTTAACAAGTATTGTTTAATCTTCTCGAAAGCTTTTTGAAAATTCTCATTCCATTCAACCTTTTGGTCTTTGTGCAGCAACTTGAAAATTGGCTCGCATGTTGCAGTTAGATTTGATATGAATCTGGCAATGTAATTCAATCTCCCCAAAAAGCCACGAACTTCTTTTTCCGTGCGTGGAGCTGGCATTTCTTGTATTGCTCTTACTTTATCTGGGTCCACCTCTATCCCTTTTTGACTAACGATAAACCCAAGTAACTTGCCTGATCTCACGCCAAAAATGCATTTAGCAGGGTTTAAACGGAGTCTAAACTTCCTTAATCGCACAAATAACTTTTGAAGGTTAACCACGTGGTCTTCTTCGGTTCGGGATTTTGCAATCATATCATCCACATAAACCTCTATCTCCTTATGCATAATGTCATGAAACAATGTCACCATTGCTCTTTGATAGGTTGCCCCAGCATTCTTTAATCCAAATGGCATCACTTTATAACAAAAGGTTCCCCATTGTGTTATGAATGTGGTTTTCTCCATATCCTCGGGAGCCATCTTGATTTGATTGTATCCTGAAAAACCATCCATGAAGTTAAAAAGAGAATATTGAGCAGTGCTATCTACTAGGACATCAATATGAGGCAAAGGAAAATCGTCTTTAGGACTTGCTTTATTCAAATCCCGATAATCAATGCACATTCGAACCTTTCCATCCTTTTTTGGAACTGGGATAATATTAGCCACCCATTGAGGATATTTTGCTATTGCTAAGAAACTAGCATCAAATTGCTTTTTGACCTCTTCTCTAATTTTAAGTGACATATCAGGCCTCATCCTCCTCAATTTTTGTTTAATCGGAGCACATTCAGGCTTGAGTGGTAGCTTGTGTTCAACTATGTTAGTATCTAGCCCAGACATATCCTGATATGACCATGCAAAGACGTCCACATAGTCAAATAAAAGTTTAACCAACTTTTCTCGTTCACTTCCTTTCATAGACATACCAATTTTAATTTCTTTCTTACCACATTCAGTCCCCAAATTGATCACCTCAACAGGTTCTTGATAGGGTTGGATTATCTTAGCTTCCTGTTCCATTAACCTTTCTAGTTCTGGGGGAGGCTCACAATTGTCTTCACAATCCTCATCAACGTGATTAATTGGGAGTTCAAAATTACAAGAAGGGGTTCTAGCGTTGCTATTTTCAACGTATTCATTTTCGACTCTGCATTATTAAAATTAAGAAAAAAGGAAAGAAAAAAAATATGAATAAAGGTTATAACTTTAAGAAAAGGAAAAGAAACGGTTGGAGAATTCCAAAATGCATTTATTGATAATAAGTACGGAATTGAAATAAATGTGCCTTAATTAATTATCCTTATAGCCTTAGGCATAGCAAAAGGAGTTGAAATACATAATTACTTTGAGCATGAATTAACAAACACGGGAAACTCGACGATCTTCCAATTGTTGAGGATAGTATTCGAAAGACAAGGGTACACTAATTTGAGGGTATCATCACCAACATGCTCTTCTTCCACCACAGCCACCTGGTCAGCATAAATTATTCCGGCGCTTTGAAAGGTTTGACAAATGTCACAAATGGGAATCTTCTGTGAATGGTTTTCCAGACGAGCCATCCTGCTTTCCTTTTTTCCTTTCATTGCCTTTTCTTTATCAACTTTGGTAGGTACATATCCCAACCCGTATCGATCATTCTTTTCTGGTATATCTAACAATTTCCCCAACTTAGAAAAAGCTCCTCTTTCCAACATGGATTTGGTAGACTTCAATGATGTGGTAGACAACTCTGGTTCTTTTAAGTGAGATCCTTCACTCATGAAGACAGCATTGGCAATTTATAATGCTTGAAAGGAGGTTTCTATGGCTTCCTTTGTATCTTCAATGTAGCCTGTAGAAGATAGATGGCTCACTATCATATCTTCTTCCCCATATATTATTACCAGCGTATTGTTCACTATAAACTTCAGCTTTTGATGGAGAGTGGATGTCACCGCTCCAGCAGCATGAATCCCCGGTCTCCCTAAAAGATAACTGTATGTTGGTTTAATATCCATCACTTGGAAGGTTATCCCAAAGTTATGGGGTCCAATTTGAACAGGTAGGTCAATCTCGCCAATAACTTGTCTCCTGGACCCATCAAACGCTTTCACCACCATAGCACTAGGCTTCATACATACTCCATCAACAAATAGTTTTGAGAGTGTCACTTTCGGCATGACATTTAATGATGAACCATTATCAACTAGCACTCGTGCCAAGATATGATCATGACATCTCACAGAGATATGTAGTGCTTTATTATGCCTTGTCCCTTCAGCTGGTAATTCGCCATCGCTAAAACTCAAACAATTATTAGCGGTGATATTACCGACAACTCCATCAAACTGGTCAACCGTGATATTGTGAGTAACATGGGCCTCATTTAAAACTTTCATCAGTGCCCTTCTATGTGCTTCAGAGTTTAATAACAAAGAAAGAACAAATATCTTGGAAGGGGTTTGATTTAGCTGGTCCACCACCTTATATTCACTTTGCTTGATAAACTTCAAAAATTCGTTAGCTTCTTCTTCAAGCACCATCTTTTTGCTAGTCTCTGGCCTTTTTATAGCATGATTCATAGCTTCTTTACCCTTTTCCTCACGGTCCTCCTTTCTCTTAGGTTGTTCAGGGGCGTATACTCGACCACTCCGAGTCATCCTACCAACTCTTGAAATGTCGGTGACATCAATTTCCTTAGGTTCACAACTATCACCTAATTGTTGATTGGACAAATGAGACGTGACTTCATAATTCCATGGTACCGCCTTGGTATTTCCATAAGGAAAAGGGGTTGGTGCCTGAACAATTATTGGATATGGTCCATTTGGAGTTGCCATAAGATTTTCTTTCCTATAGAGGATTTCCAATGGTCTTGGGAAAGATCTATTATTCTCCATGCACGGCTCAATGGTCGACACATGATCATCTTTTGCACAACCTACCTCATTGTCAATCGTCTCAATCAAGTTTAACTCAGCAAAGATCATTTTCATTGGGATTTTCACATGTTCCATACTCTTAATTGCACATTGATCTATCTCATCTTCAATGACGTTGATAGAGGAATTTCTGTAGCCCGGCAAGGGATTACTCCCCACATTGGGAATGTCTTCCTTGAAGGTAAGCCATTTTGTATTAATCAATTCTTGCACTTTAGATTTTAGTGCTTGGCAATCTTCGACGGAATGTCCTACAGCTCCTGCATGGTACTCACATTTGGCATTTGGGTTGTACCATTTTGGAAATGGTGGTTCCATAGGTTTCATGGGTCTCGGGACTACCATTGAGTTATGGAGTAGGTGAGACAACAATTGGTTGTATGTCATGGGAATCGGGTCAAAACGGGTTATCTTCTTTTCTCGATTAACTGGTGGTTTGTATTGATTCGGGATTGGATTTTGGTTCCATTGGGGAAACGTAAGAGGGGGTGGCTGGACCATGGGTTGTTGATAATAAGGTGGCCTTGAAGGGTGATATTGGGGGTATGGAGCTGGTGAAGTCGTAGCCACATATGGATATGGAATGTATGGAATTTGGGGTATCGGGGGCCGAAAATTTGGAGGTCGATAAGAATTCATGGATGGAGAATAAGAGACTTTTGGGTTTGCCATTACAGCGTTAGCATCCCCTTCTTTCTTCTTTGTGAATCCCATCTGGGGCTTCTTTACACCACTCGTTCCAAACACAATCTTACCACTCCTCATACCACTTTCTACTCTTTCTCCTATCATGACCATGTCAAAAACGTTTGATGACATACTTCCAATCATCTTTTCATAAAAGGGCGACTGGAGAGTATCCATAAACATACCAACCATTTCTCTTTCAGATAAAGGAGGATCTACTTGCGATGCCACTTCTCTCCACCGTTGTGCATATTCTTTGAAGGTTTCATTGTCTTTTTTCAGCGAATTTTGCAATTGCATCCTGTCATGGGCCATATCAATGTTGTACCTGTATTGTTTCAAGAAGGCATCAGCCAAGTCTTTCCACGAACGGATTCGATTACGCTCGAGATGCATATACCAATTTAGTGATGCCCCACTCAAACTGTCTTGAAAAAAATGAATGAGAAGCTTGTCATCATGAGCATGAGAAGCCATTTTTCTACAATACATGGTCAAATGATTTTTAGGGCATGTGGCAACTTTGTACTTTTCAAACTCAGGTACCTTGAATTTTGAAGGGATTGCTACATCAGGAACCAAGCACATATCAAAAGCATCAAGATCATAGGCATTACTACCTTCCATTGCTTTTATTTGCTCTTCTAAAACATGTAATTTTTCTTTCGACTGTGTATCTTCACCAATAAACTGAGGTTGTTGCCAATTCCCGTTAGCATCGAAATGGGGTGCTTGGGGTGCACTTAATGGAATGTTTTTTGATGGTAGAGTATTTTGGGGTGGCGCGTAGCCGAGATGAGATGGGATTTGTGGTTGGTTTAAGCTTTGGGAGTTGATAGTTGAGTGATTTGGGTTATTGTCCATGGGGTTGATGACTAAAGGTGGAGTATAACCAGGTGGGATACCATACATAAGAAATTGCATAGCTGCTGCACGGAATTGATGGGTAGTTGGGGTAAAGCTTGGTGGGTGAGAAGGAGTGGTTTGGTGTTCTTCATTTGCAGTTGGAGGATTCCCATCTGTATTCTCCTTTTTTGCCAAAGCCTGTATAGCCTCTAGGATTTGATCAACCTTATCCTTCAATTGGCTAACATCTGCTCTCATTACTTCTTGGTTTTGCTCAAGTTCATCCATGATCTTGGAGTTTGCGCGAGTCCGATAAGGGTGTCGAGGAAACAGCTTTATTGATTTTTTCTGTTTTTTTAAATAAATAAAAAATTATGAGTATGTATGAATGGAATGAAGATGAAATTATTATTTATTATTTTTTTTTTACATTATAATTGTATGTTGGGGAATCATAAGCCTTTCGAATTATAAGTGAAGAAAATATGAGGATCGATAAACAAAACAAGCAAGTCCTTCATTGATGGGAAAAAGAGTACATCACATTTAAATTAAAAACTACAACATCTATTAATATTCTCTTTCAATAGGACGACCAATCTTTTCCTCCAATTCTTCTACCAGATTTTTGCAATATTCAACGAACTCGTAGACTTTGACTGGAGTATTGAGCGGATGCATTATTGCATCAATCTCTCTTAGATGCTTTGGAATTTTTATGATTGCTTGATTAGCTAGCATTACCAATTTTGAAAAACAATATTTCCAATGCTTGCCTTTATCTTCCAGCTCTTTATAGACCTCTTGATTCTTCAATTGTCCAAGCAACGTCATAAAAGGATCCTCCCAATATGTGGTTTCATCCTTTAAGTCATTATAGATTTTTTCTTGATAATCAATGTAATTCTTCAACTCACTAGAAGTCTCCATTTCTATTCTTAGCGCATCTTGATGTTTTGAGAGCAATTCATCCATTTCTTCCTTGTGTTGCCTCTCATTCTTTACTTGACTCTCGTATTCTGCTACCATATCTTCAAATTGTTTCTTTAAATCTTCATATTCCTTCTTTATATTCCTTTCAGAGCTTGCTGATTTCGCCTATAATTGCTTACACATATAGGCTTCTTCAATAGCTTCATTCCTTTCTTGCTTCCGCACATCTAATTCTTCATTTGCACCTCTCAAATAATCTTGTATGTCCAGTTTATTTTCCTTTTCAATTTTCAACCTCTTGTTGCTTCCCTCAATAAACTGATTCTTACAAGTGTTTTCTGATCGGAAATTCTCATTCTCTCGGGAGACTTTTTCCAACTTCACTTCTAGCTCTTTTTTCTGTTCTTCAGACTTCAACAATAATGCTTTGAGTTCTTTACTTCTTTGTTTGTAACAAGGGTAGGTTCAGGTATCTCCTGATCATTCGACGGTGTACTGTGGAAAGACAACTTGATTTCTTGGACCCTTTTCTTTACCCAATGTAGATAGGGTTCCTTTGTGCCACAACTTGTACGTCTGAGTACTCTTCCTTTTCTAATGATCACTTCCCAAGCTCGACTTATCCTCCGCAACATCGGTGGGTCTACTATACCCGTATTGTGGAAAACAAAAGCTTCTAATGACTTATCATCTGGTTTCTCCAACATAGGGTAGCCAAGCTGTCTCAGAGCTATCATCGGATTGTAGTTAATACAACCTTTGGTTCCCATGAGAGGTACATTTGGAAAGTCTCCGCATCGGCATATTACTTCTTCTACCTCTTGTTCTCTATGATACCATGAAATTATGTCCCCGGTAAGGCTAGCTATACTCTAAGCCCATTCATGGTTATTTTTAATTTCAACATGATACCCTTTCTTGAACATGTGAGACATGAACCAAGTATACAGCACCGGAACACAACACAAAATTGTACCCCCTTTCTTCTCGTGCTGCATATGCAAAGAGTAGTACACATCAGCAAGGACCGCGGGAACTGGATTTTGTTTATTTTTGTTAAAAGCCAAGAAGACATTGATGGCAGCAAAATCAACAAAATTATCGAGGTTTGGGAATAAGACAATACCATAGATAATGAGAGCCAAAACATCTATAAAAGTACCCCCATTCTTTTTTAACGGCTAAATCTTGTGCCTTTTGCTCCAGATATTTTCTTGAGAAACCATGAATAGCCCATTTTTCCTCTTTTTTGCCTGCCAACTCTCTTATGTCGATTTTTAATACTTCAGCAACTACGCTCAAATTTGGTGGTTGCCCAGTATATCGATAAGGATATTCTTTCTCTAGGGAGTAACCCAATATTCGCTCGAATTCTTCTAATGTCGGGGCCAACTGAAAGTCTTGAAAGGTGAAACATCTTAAGAGAGGGTCATAATACTGAGCCAGTGCCGTGAGGGCCCCTGTTTGCACATTTACTGCCAAGAGATTAAGGATTTTCCCATATTTACTAAAGAAACTCTCACGTTGTATGGTTTTCATTTGATTGATGATGTCTCTTAAACTTTTCAAATCAGGTTGCTTGAACTTTAAAAGTAAAGTTTTTCTTTTTTCCGATCCCATTATCCACTTAACACGTGACTAAGGTTTGTATGATTCCCCAAAAATCCTGAAAATTTATGCAAAATATTTTTTATTTTTAGAAAAGAAGAAAGAAAAAAAATCATGAGATATGAATGAAACTATGTAGAATAATTATTGTGAATGTATTCATATATATATAAAGCTTTGAATGTATGAGTTATTTTTAGTTTATATGGATGTTCTTATGATGAAAGGGACTATTGGTTTATGTAGTGAAACTCTCACAAAGGTGGCTCTATGATTCTAAATGTGGTTCATAGAGCCAATAATCCTATTTTCGAATATTGTCAACAACAATAGGTAAACTATTTGGAGTGACGATACCCTTGATAGGATCAAACTCTAGGTGAGATCTTCATGCTAACCAAACAGGATGTACATCCAGAAGGCTATCACTACGCAACCTCGAAACTAAACTTAAGTTTTGTTCAAACCCGGGTATAAGGTTCCACTCATAAGTGTGTGTAGAGTGTAGAATAAACATAATTCAATAGCTCTATATTGCTAATAAAACATATATACATACACAAAAAATAATAATAATAATAATAATAATAATAATAATAATGAATAAATAAATAAAAATTAAATAAATGTCTTACTAGCTTAAAAGAATATTATAATGACAACTAATATTTATTAAGAAATAATAAGCCCATAAAGTATTAGAAAATGAAAATCAAACAAATATAGAAAAAGTTAAAAATTATGCAGAATTAATTATGTTAGGCTTGACTCTCTAAGGGTCCCCAGTGGAGTCGCCAGTTGTCGCGGCCTAAATTTCGAGTGTTTCTCGAATTCAATGGAGTCGTCACCAAAGTTTATTTAAAATAGGGAAAAACATTGGGAAACCCTTAAAAAAGAAAAAAAAATTGTCTTTGAAACTAAATTTGGAGTTCGGGAGTCGATTATGCGTAGGGAAGGTATTAGCACCATACGACATCCGTTAAAATACGGTTACCTATAATTAATTGTGCAAAACTAGTATTAACTTAAATATACTTATTTTTCTTTATTATTAAATATGAATATCAATTATTTGTTTTTGATGTGATTTTGAAATAAATACGTGCTTAAAGAAAAGAGGAACAAAAAAAAGAATTTTTTTTTATTAATGTGCTTGACAAGTGTGTGTGATCTTGCTCCTACGTATCTCCCCGTGCAATGGAGAAATCAAAGCTACGTAGTTCTTGGTTAGAAAATGCGGATGTGTTGATTATTTTTAAATAAATCGCGTTTAATTATTAAAAGGTTAATTTTTGACGAAAATAAAAGGAGTTTGTTTGATTTGAATTATTAAAAATGTGAATTTTAAGACGATCAAGTTGTACAACTCGTGTCTCAAAACTCAAGGAGTAAAAAAAATGTCGCATCTAATTTAATCCGTTTAAAAATATTTTTATTATTATCAGTTTTAAAATTGAGTCTTAAAGCCACCAAGTAGTACAACTTGTGTCTTAACAACTCAAAGATTAAAAAGATGTCACATCTAATTAATCTAATATAAAAAAGTTAATTTTAGATTCATTTATTTATCTAAACAATTTTTAAAAAAAAAATTATCAGGTTCTATAATTCGTATTCTACTACTCATAGATTAAATGATGTCATTTTAGTTAACATTTAATAATGATTTTTATTTATTAATCCATTTATGAATTTTAATTTATTAATTTATTTGTGAAGATGAGATTTTAAAAATAAAAAAAATATTCCAATTAATTAATTTTTTGTGCAATATCTTTTATTTTTTATTTATTTATGAAATTGGACACTTAATTAAAAATCAACAGTTTTTAATTAATTAATTTTTATGCAATACCCTTTTTATTATTATTTTTATTATATTTTTATTTATGGAATTGGGTATTTTTTTAAAATCTAAACGGGCCGAGCCCAACTTGGTTTAAAAAAAAAGCAGAGGGTTAAGCTGAAACCCTAGCTTGGGTTCAGCAGCCGTCTTAGAAAAACAAGGGAAAGGAGAGGCCGCGAGAGAGAGGAAGGAGAAACCGAGAAAGATGAGGGAGAGGCCGAGAAAGGAGAAAGAAGACAACGGCGACGACTGATGGAAGGAGAAGCTGAGAGAAAAGAGGAGGTCGAGTAGGGAGAAAGAAAAGGCTGAGATAAACGAAGAAATGAGAGTCTAAGAGAGAAGAGGAAGAGGCCGCGAGATAGAAAAGAAAAAGAAAGAAGGGGCCGAGAGAGAAGAGGAGACGGGGAAGTAACGGTAACCACGACGGTGACGATGACAGCGGCAGCAACGATAACCGCGGCGGCGACGATGACGGCAACGTAAAAGGTTTGATTTTTTTCTGGTTTTTTTTACTTCTCAATCATTCAAACACAATGTTATTTAATCGAAAAAAAACTTTATTAAAAATGGTTATAATGCAAAGACAGAAAAGAAAAAAAAATACCTTAGATCACCAGACCTTGCTGTGTGTTCTTCCTATTCTGTCTGCTTCTTTCTTTTTTTGCTTTTTTAAGTGTTTTTGTTAGTGTCTCATCTTCTGTGTTTTGTTAATGGATTTTTTTCCTCAATTTATAGAGTAAAATAACAATTCTTTATGTCTATGAGATAATAGTTAGTCCTAGTTTTTACATTGTTTTTGCAACAAAGACAAGCAACATTTGTTAAGTAATTAAACCTATAATTTATCTTTCTGATTGAGTATAGAAGTAGTGAAGATAATAAACTTTTAAGGCAAAAGAAGTACCTGAAAAAAAGGGAGGCCAGTAACTCAATTTTCATTTTCTATTTTAGAGAAGATGTAAATTACCTTTTTGTTTGAGTGTAGTATCAATGAAAATAATAACCTTTTTAGGGCAAAGGAAAAAAAACTATAAAATTGTAAAACACAATATTTGTCTTTATTTTATTATTTGTTTATTCAATTGATTAATTTTTTATTTGTTTATTCAATTTATTAACTTTTTAATGCTGATAATTGATTAACCATTAGTCATTCTGTTTGAATCAATGAATAAACAATGACAATATTAACTTATTAATTAATTGCATAGGTGTTGAACAGATAGGTGTTGAACAGAAACAAGAAACAGTGAGTTCACAGGATTGATTGAGAAAGAGTCCACTTATTTTCCTTTGTTACGTTAATTTGAATTGATTGAAGTTAAATTTGTATTTTGATTCTAGTTATGTATTTTTTATTATTGTTAATTGGAATGGGCAAAATTGAGGTGCTACAGCTTGAGCAAAATTATAAAGATGTAAACAAACTTAATAGAATGGAGAATAAAAAATGAATGAATTCTAGTGCCACATTATACTAAATAATGTAACAAAATTAGTGTTACATAACATATAAGGATGTGATGTGTCAACATAATATTTAGAGAATTTGTTTTAATATATTATATTGACGGGCTACATGAGTGGTTATTGAACATTACTATTAACAACACCACTTACATAAATAAATTGAATATTATAATTTAATTAACTGAAAAATAATTAAATTCGATTATACTAATATTTTATATTACCAAATCAAATAAACTAGACTAGTTAAAAAAAATCAAATAAGCTGAATTTTACTTAACTAACTGAAAATGATTAAATTGGTTTAAGTGATTTAATTACTTAAATTGTATTAATTGAAAATTTAAATAAAATAATTGTAAATTTGATGAGAGTTTTCTATTAAAAGAGTATTTAAGCATTTTAAAAAATAATTAACACTAATCTCCTTTTTATTTTTCATTTTTCATTTTTTTCTCTTAAACCAAATAATATATCAAGTCTATTCTATTTTTCTTCTCTTTTTTATCTATCCGCACTCCTTTTTACGTCTTTCTTTCTTTTCAATTTATTCTCTCAACCAATCACACCTTTATATTTCTTTGGTCGGATTTTTTTAAATGCATATACCCCTTGTGTTTGTGCGCGCGGAGGCATGTGTAGTCAATCATTTCATTTTACTGACTTATATAGAAAAGTATGTAGAACAAGTTATATATAAATCTTTAAAAGATTTTAATGTCATAAAATAAATTATAAATATAATACTTTAATATTTTATAAAAAATAAAATATAATTTTATTATATTTTATATAATATTATATTTGTATCTCATTTTATATTAAATTTTATTTTTTAAAAATATAAGTAAATATCATATTCATACAATAATCTCTCCGTCTATTCTAACTATACAGACCCTTTGTAAGTGGTCAAGGATTAGCAATTTACCAATATGTACCATTACTTTCTTGTTGTTACTTCCTAGATTTTATATATCTTTGACAATTTAAAAATCATTTAATTGATAAATATTTGTTTCAAAATATCTTTAACTTTATTATTAATTATTTTTTATAATTCTCACTTTCTAATGCAAAGATCTCGTGTGCATGTATATATGTGTGTGCGTATATATATATAGTGGAGATTTGTTGACTTTAAAGAGTTACTCTATTTAATAATTCAATATAAATGATAAATTTTATTAATTCAACTGTCAAATCAAAAGTTCTTATTGAGTATATCACCTATACAAATTTTTACAAAATTTTAAAACTATTTGATACTTCATTAAATAATTTCAAATGAACGTATAATAAACTTTTAAAAAATATAAATAAATATCAATGACTTGATTATATAGTTACAAATTTTTGTTTTATATAAAATTTTCTATGTTTGATAGTTAATATATTAAGTTAATAATCAACAGTTGAATTATTAAATTAATTATTTATATTGAGTGACTTATATCAGACTCAAACTTCTTCGAGTCAACGGATCACCACTCATATATATATACTTTAAAGGGTAAAATTGAAAAACAAAGGACAATTCTATCTTGGATTTCTATAATACCCATTATTTTAAAGAAAATAAAATTCTAAACTGTAAAAGATTTGAAGTAGAAAAATACAATGTTTTGCCCTATTATGTTTGGTGGTATTATTAGTCTTCTACTTAAATTTATAGTTTTCAACTAAAAAAAATAAAAATTACACCAATAGAAGTTGGGTCTAGAAGTTAGACTCCTACAACGAAATGAACTCGGACTCGAATTCAAATTTCTATTAAAAAAATATATAACACATCTTAAATAAAATTATCTCAATTGGCCATTGATATTGAAGCCACTTTTTTTTTTTTTGTAGCCACTCTATTTGACAATTGCTTGTGCTTTCAAACTACTTGCTTGCATGAAAGTCGAAAAATACATCTTATAAACTCTAAAAAATATGAAACTTTTTAAAATACCACATAAATACAACATATTTTTCTAACTGAAAATTAATTTTTTATTGAGTTTAATAACCATACACAATATTAGTGTAAAATTAATTTATACTGACGTACAATCTTTTTTCTCTTTAATATTCTATTTTTTGCTACATGGTTTCCTCCCACGATACATACCACGATGTCTTATCGTACCTATAGCTGCACAACTACATTTTTTTCATTATTAAACACCTTTTAACAAGTTATATAGCTAGCATCTTATTTTTAGTAAATTCTCACTGAATTCCATTGCATTTTAAAAGTATTTGTTTCTCAAAATATTGCTCAAAGTAATACAAGTTCTTATCTAATAACTGACAAAAGTGAATTAAACTATAAACTGATACATGAATTCAAACCCACTAACACAACATTCAGGCCCTTGAAAAACCAGAACCTCTTAGGAATCATTAGGTGGTCAAAAGAAGGTGAAAATTGGTAACAATGTAGTGGCTTCTCTGTGGGTGGAATACGTGTTCATCTTACAATTTTATTCCTAAGAGATTACAGCTATGACATCTGAACTTCTCAAGGTGATGTACTCAAAACCATCTTTGCCCTTGAAGTCATTACCGGCGTATTTGGAGTACAAAACTGTGTTTCCAGGAGTAACAGACAAAGGTTTTTTATTGCCTTCCTCGTCCAGAGTCCCAGGACCAACTGCTACCACCTGTCGAAATCCAAGTATTACAAAAATGTTTTTCAGACAATGCGTCATTGTTCGAAAAATATTCATCGGAAATAGGACAGTGTCAATTAAACCGTGCTGAACATATTATTCTGGCCAAACAAGTAATTTCTAAATGAGTGATATTATGAAAAACACTAGTCTCACATTGACCAAGAGTTTGTTTGGATTGACTCATTTGAGCTTATCTACTGGACCAAATACTTCGGAGATTGTATGGAAAAGTGTATAGAAATAGCTTATACCTAAAAGCTATTTTCAATTTATTTCTATAAGCTCTACATGATAACTTATGAAAAAAACTTATATCTTATTATATAAAAACAGTTTGACTTAATTTTATCTTTTGTTATAGAAATAAATTATACATAAACACTTATATGATAAACGCATAATTAAACTGCTTATCCAAATAAATTCTATAAATATAAGGCCTAAATATACCTAATAAAGTTAGGTTTTATGGGTTGTGTTAGATTCGAAACTTAAGCAGTGGATGTTGGCTAAACTATACAGTTTATCAAACAAAAAAGACAAAACATGGGAGCTTACTGTTCCAAATGAAGGTTTCTCCTTGGTTGCCTCTGTAAGAAACAAACCACCTGAAGTTTTTTCTTCGGCCTTTTCAATCTGCAGTATATATTTAATCAATCAGTGGCTACATCAAAGTTATCACAAGCATCTAAATATATGAGAGACCTTTTTGAATTCTACTCCTATATGAGAAATAAGGCCCTCCTTATTTTGTGAAAACATCGTGTTTTCATTTTCTAAAATGTGTGTCCATTTTATTTTGATGAAACATTCTTGGAGATAAAACAAATTCAAGGAGAGAAGATGAAATGCTAGTTCATGAAAACGCATTTTTAGAAATAATGAAAACAATTTTGACATTTTCATTGTTTCTAGTAATGTAGACATTTTTTACTTCTAAAGTCTCTTATTTCCTTATTAACAAAAGTAAAATTAACACAAATTTTAGGAAATGAAAACAAGAAATGTTTTTACAAAGTAAACGGACCCTAAAATTGCACAAAATATGACACATGGGTACAGGCTACATACTCCTTGAGGCTTAGACTGTTTAAAAATACAATTTAAAGGATTTAACTCTTAAAAGTATGGCAGAACATTGATTGAAACTCCATAATTTGTTATGCATGTATATGTAATATCAACTATTGATTTTGTTGTCATCACTTATTTCACTCTCTCATTTGAAATGTTCCCTTCATAGAAACCGGATCATGATTAAATTAATGATCCAATGCCATTCTGCACTTTGGAGCCACAATGAAATAAGCAAAACACTAAAGAGGAAGTACCTTTATCAGGACTCTATCGTTCAAGGGTTTAAGATCCTTTATATCATCAGTTTCAAGGATACCAACAATGTCATCATCCTTCACAATAAGATGCTTTTCTCCATTGAAATCCACCTCAGTACCTGCATACTTCGAATACACAACTTGTGCACCCGGCTGTACAAACAAAACGCAACACATTTCACATTAGTTTAAACTTCAGAGAACACATCCCCTTCTTTCCTCGAAAACTTAAAAAGATAATTCAAGGTTTGATGATTTCATAACATAGCAACATCACCTTCACACTAATTTCAACTTGGTTCTTCCCAATTGACTTTCCTTCTCCAACAGCAACCACTTCACCCCCTTGAGGCTTTGATTGAGCATTTGAGGGAAGCAAAATCCCACCCTCTGTCTTCTCTTCTGCTTCCTTCACTTTTACAAGTACCCTGTCACCCAGAGGTTTGATTGCGGTGTACTGTACAGTAAAGCTATAACTCAGATACATGTAGAGCATTGGATCTTAATAATACATGGTTAAAAGCAAAAATTGAGGAAACTATTGCAGTATTTCAATACAACAATTATGTAATCTTTGTTTAGTATTGGTTCAATAATTTAATTACATAGGCCCCCGTTTATAAATAAATGGCAAGAACTATGTAGCATTGACATCTTGAATTGAAGGTGAGTCTTGTGTCTGATAGTGAACACCGACACGACACCACATACAGACAAGAAATCAGATGAAATTGTCCTAAATTAAAGTGCAAAATATCAACGTTCAAAATTGAAGGGCAAGCAGATATCAACATTCATCATCAAAATTATACTGTCCTTAAACATGTATCCTAATAAATTGCTACTACATCACCCACCCTTTTCTTTTCGGAACTGAATCCAAACCTTCCCTAAGCAAAATTACAAAAAATGAAACTTAAAAACTTTCATTAATACACAATCAAGAGATCTTACTCCAAGAACAATTTCACCATTGCCAATAACAGCCTCCTTTTATATATAACACAAACACAAAAAAAAAAAGCACAACATGTTCTTGGGGGACCAATGTCCAACACATGCATACATTCAATTATTTCATTTTTTTTCAAATTATCATTGGTATTGACACTGTTAGTTTCAGTATCATAAAAAAAACCACAGCATTGACATAAATTAGGGGAAAAAACACATAATAGCAAAACAAAATTTTCAATTCTTCATTTATATTAAAGCATAATAAAATTTAAAAAGAAAAAGAAAATACCTTGGGGGCAACGACAGTGGCGGCCTTGACAATCAGACCCTTGAAGGACGTTCGTGTAGGATTAGCAATTCTGACATTTCGCGAAAAATGAAACTGAACTCCAGAAGGTCGAAGTCCTTGAAATGATGCCACGTTCCTCGTAGAAATTAATGATGTTGTCAACTGAGAGGTAGCCATGTTTACAGTTACACTGTTCAAGAGAAACACAAAGGGTTTAGAGTTGATGTTGTTATCCGAAAGAGGAGAAGATTGAACTTACCTTAATTTGTAGTACGAGGGAGTAGATAGATTGAGTGGATTGGGTTTTGGTTGGAAAGTGAAGAGAGGAAGTGGCGTTGAAATTGAAATGAAAAGTTGTAAGAATTTGAAGATAATAATAAAACCCTAAAATGTAGAATGAGGGAGTTTTATCTTAGTATTAACCGGTTATTCTAGAATTAATCTACCGTAGAAAACGTATGCATGAATTTTTTAATTAATAATTTTTATTATTTTGTCTATACATACATCATTTGTATAATATTAAAATTGATTAAATTAAAAATTTGATACATAAAGTTATGTCATTTGATTTAATTTAAATAGTACCAAATTTTTTAATTTTTAAATGTATTGTAATACAAAAACACAAAAATGCTGCTTTAACTTAAAACTTTCTTTTTTGTAAAAATGAAAAACTAAACGTAAAATAGTAAAAAAGGATCTTTCATTTCAATTTTTTATTTAAAAAGTCTTACCTATAAAAGATAATATTTAAAAAGTTTTCTTACGACAATAATGTCATTATTTAGTGATTTTCCTTTAAAAATTCATGAAAAGTGGCCTATTTTGGCCTCTAATGCAATATAATTTATCATTACTTCTTGTGCTTTAAAATTTGGGCACAATTTTCGTCTTATTAAAATGTAAATCATATTTCTTTGCTTTAAAATTTGAGTGCAATTTTGGTCTTATTAAAAAGTAAATCATAATTCTTTCATTTATTGAATACTTGTCAAAATAACATTCAAATTGTAAAATATGACTAAAATAGCACCATACCTCAAAAATAATGACATAATGATAAATTACAATAACATTTATTTATTTATTTATTATTATTATTATTATTATTTTGGACATAAAATTAAGGTCTATTTGTGAGTTGATATTTTATAAAATTTGAAAGGATAACACGATTAAGGTTTACAATGATATTAAGGTTGGTGACTTGGTGTGGTGGTTGGATAGAGGAGTTACTCCGGGGTGAAAGCAGATTTTGCTTTTCCCACTTCCGACTAATTAGGTTAAATCTGCACCTGTCTATTTTGTTTTTAGCGGGTGTGAAATTTAGATCTCATCCTTATCCACAACGGATTTCAGATTTATCTGCCAACACTCGCACTCATTCATGTATATAAAATTATAAATTTAACAAATTATATCTATTATAATTAGTATAATAAAATTAAAAATATATTTTTTATATAGATGAAATTTTAATTTTTAATATTTAAAAAAATATTAAATATATTTAATATGTGCATGTATTTAAAATTTAACAAATCATCCCTACAGATTGGAAGTCCTTATCGACGGGGAGTTCTTTTCACGTTGGGACAAAGACAAAGACTAGGAAGAAAGTACTCCATTGGTATATATTTCGGTTGTGGTGAGCTTATCCCTGAGCAGCTTACGGAAATACCCTTTTTATGTGTATATATATAAGTAATTTATGCTATTTTGTTTGCCTTTTCACACAATATATGTATATATATTTCTTTATGTGCTATTTATTGTTGTCATAAGACTCACAATTTTACATTTATTTTATGGTTAAATTTATTCATTTATATTATCTTTTGATTGAAAATAATAAAAAAGAATGCTATTTTTTACAGTAGTATTTTAGAGGATGAAGCGATGTCTGAAGATAACAAAGGTTTGAATTATGAAGATACTGATTCTAGTAATGGATAAAAAAGAAAGTCCAAATACCCGATGTTTAAGTTGCTTGAAAAGATGGTTGACTGTAAATGGGAAGTGGGTTCTTATTTTGCAAGTTGGAAAAGATTTTAAAGAGGCAATAATGACATAAGTTGTTCATTTCGGTAGAAGTTTAACAATGATCAAGAATGATAAAACAAGAGTATGAGTTGTTTGAAATTTTTTTTGTCAATGGATGACTTTTTACTCTAAGCTTTCAAATGAAGAAATATGGCCAATAAGGACTTTGGTTGATGAGCATTCTTGTAGCAAGGACTATAAGGTAAAATTGTTGAAGTCCAATTGGTTGAACAAAAGGTTGTATAATGGTATAAAGGAAAATCCAAAGATGTAGGATTCTTGATATAATTGATAGATGTCATAAAAAATGGAACACTCGAACAACTAAATCAAATGCATTAAGGGCAATGAATTATGCAAAGAGACCATGTTGATGGGTCATTCAAAGAATAATTGTACGATTATTTTCATGAATTGTTGAGGTTCAAACCTAGATCAATTGTCAAAGTAGATATACAAGCTGCCCAAGACGAGCTCAAAACGGTTCTGGAGCCCATACGTCATGTCGAAGCGATGTATTGTGTTCGTGGCGCGATTCCCTTTCCATAAAGGTATAATAATAAGCAATCTGACACCGGACGATCTTTTTCCGCATTTCCCGCTGCGTTTGTCCACAAAGCCGTTTCTTCCTCAATTCTTGCCGTGAACCTTCCTACATCAAATCTGCAACAACAAACAGCTAGATATGTATTCGATATGGAGAAAATTGGTTTGAAACCACACACACTAACTTCATTGGTGACAAGTACACAATTAACCTTGAAACTAGAGAGTGTGCCTGCATGAAGTGGATGATCATTAGCATCCCTTGTTCACATTCTATTACATGCACGAAAAAAATGGAATTGAACGTAGAGGATTACATTCCAATATACTACAGAAAAGAAGTATCCAAGGCTAGTTATGACACAATAATTTATCTAGTTAATGGTCATAACTAGTGGCAAGTGATTCCAATGAAAAAGTTGTTGGATAGGCAAAAAAAGGCAAGGAATAGAGAGTTTGGAGAGACAACAATCATTGGAGGAAGATTTACTAGGAATGGAATGTATGGCAAAAGTAGAAGGTGTGGACAAGGAGGACATAATAGGAAGGCGTGCAATTCAAACCACACAATGCCACCTGCTTATAGGAAAAAAATATAATCAAGAGGCCAAATACAAATGCAACTAGTGCAAGTCATGGCAAAACCCAAAATGCAAATGCAACCAATAAGGTCTATACCCAAAATGCAAATAAGAGTTAGAGTGCAGGTCAGTAGCAGAGTGTAAGTCAGCAGTAGAGGCAAACAACCTAATTGCAATGATTTAGTGAACTAGAATAATATGATATTATGTTTGTAATGAAATGTTTGGTTTTTTACTTGTTCTATTTTGAGTATGTTGATTTAGAAGAATATGTGGTTTGAAGTTGAAGTATGTTGAACCTGATATCTAGTTTTGAGTATGTTCAAGTATTTCGAAGTAGTAATGAAACTTTATGTTCACTTTCTGCTGAAGTTAATGACAGGATTATGTTCAGATTTTGTTGAAGTTGTAATTAGACAGTTATGTTGAAGTTTTAATGAGATGTTAATGTTCACTTTCTGTTGAAATTGTAATGACAATTATGTTGAAGTTGTAATGTGATAACTCTTCATCATAGCATATTTTTAATTGTTTTTAGACTAATTTATATTTAATCATTTGTTAATTTAAGAAGTTATTTGATATATTTTGTTGATTTTAGTTCTTAGATTTAATGACATGTTTATGTTCTTATTTCTTTGATTAAGTAGATATTTTTCGTAGTTTTGCGTTGTTTATTTGTTTAGTGCAGTGCTGAATTTTGTTGAGAAATCAACATGATCTATGTAGAGTATTTCAGCCATATCTAGAGTTTTATATGTCCAATTGGAGTAAAAAACAAGTCAAAATGAAAGCTAAGATCTATAGCTACAACTTTTATGAAGACACCGAAAATAAATTCGGACTCAAAAGAGGAGAAAAATGCAGTAAACGTCATACATCAGATGATATGCGTCTGAACAGCAAATGCTTGTACTCGGGGAACATTTCTTTAGTATTTTCACATCATGTTTCTGCTCAGGTGCACCTGGAGCGCAAATGCTTGCACCTAGGGCGCATGACGCACAACTGAATGCATAAAAATGCATTTTTCTCACTTTCTATGTATCTTTTTGGCTAATTTGATGTATGGAGACTTGTGCCCTAGCAGAGAAACTCAGAGTAGGTTGATTCTAACACCATTGAAGGAGTCTTATCAAGAATCGTTCATGAATCTTTCTTGTAATTCTTCTTTAAAATCTCTATCTTTTATATCTCTATGATGAGTAACTAAACCTTATTTGTTTGGGATGAGTGAAACAGGATGAAACTCTTATATTTCTGATTTGATTTCTAGTTATATGAATGAGTTTATTGAATTATTTTTCTCATATCCGAGCTTAATGCTTTTTACTGCTTGATCAACTTTAAACTATTTTACAATTCGTATTTTGAAACGGAAGTGGACTTTACGAATGTTTGAGATGAGAAATTCATGATATTGTAGTATAAGGGTAGATGCAGGTCATGAAACCAATAGTTTAATAAGAGAATTCTTGTACTATAAAGCTTATTTATAATACTAAATCCATTAAGAAATTAAGGGTTACTTTGAAATTAAAGGTTCTGTCACTAAGACATTAGGGCAAGAATTATAAAGAGAATTCGGTAATAGTTCAATAAAAGAATTTATTAACTAAGATCAAATTAGAAACCAATGTTGGATTCGAAGTGAAACTCATCCCTAACATTTTTCTTATTGTAAAAGTTCAATTCTATTACTCTTGTTATTTTCAAATATAATTTCAATCAATTTGAAAACTTCTTGTTCAATTTTAGTAATTAAACATAATTCAATAGTAAAATACAATCCTTTGAGTTTAACACTCGGTACTATCGTTTTAATTATTACTTGCAACGATTTAGTACAATTATGTTCTGTTTCTATTGAAGTTGTACCGCACTATTATGTTCAGTTTCTGTTGAAGTTGTAATGACAATTATGTTCACTTAACATTCAATTTTGTCCTTCATTTGTTTAATGACATTCAATTTAATCCTTTATTTTTAACATAAACTATAAATTAGTCCTGAACACAAAACTTGTCATAAACACAAATATGAACACATAATCAGTCAGCTTTGATTACATCCAACATAATAGTTCGTCTTTGATTACAATCACAATCTTACAATATTCATATAGTACAATTACCATGTTATTACATCATCCTACAACTTAAAATACATTGTAGTGCTCCCTACTATAACTACATAATACATGATAAATACTATTACAACAATGATCAATAACACCAACTAGTAAATATACTAAAAGACAACCATCTTTTGGGGGACGCCACTGAATTTTGGAACTTTGTTATCTTCATACTTTGTTTAAAAATGATAACATCTTTCATATCAATGTTGGCATCAACAATAGCTGCAGCTATTGCACAATGCCCAATACCTACTTCATCACACCAATAATTGAATCCACAACTACTATTTTCAACCCTTTTATGTAAAAGATACGCACATCAAAAAGAAAAATAGAAATTTAAGATGATTCTAAATAATATGTGTAGCAATTAAAACTTACTACAAAATTTTTGTAACCCCAAAACTTTCTCCCAAAATTCTTCTATGCTCAGTCTGCCCATATTACAACATCTATTTTATAAAAGCGATTGAGTTGCTTAAACCCATTAGAAGAAGACCCACTATAGTTTTGCTTAGAAAATGAAGGATTTCTAATACCTTTACCCTCTATAGCTCATATTTTTAAATGTAGATTGCATGTTTATTGTAAGACCCTTAAATTTAAAATTAAATTATGGATTTAATATTAAGTATATTTTGGGAATATTTGTAAAATATTTAATATATGTATATTTTATGTAAATATATATATAATAAATATTTATTTTGGAGGTTGAATTAAAATTATTGGATGAAGGATAAATTAATTTAATTACGAGTAATTAAATATCGGGCAGTTAATTAAGATGTTATCTGTTAATTACGACGAGAGTGGTTAAGTACTCGATGATCAAACAATATTATAATATTAATGTGTTGGGTGAGGTGACACATATATGCCTATATATATGAGTAAGAAGCAAGAACAAAAGCAGAAACATTTCCTCCCTCATTGCATTCGCCAGTTCCTTTTTCTCTTCCCATTCTGTTTATGTAGCAAAAGAGCATCCTCAAAAGTCAAATTACTTGGAAATCTAAGCGCCGAACCTGCAAGTGTCCAGAACAAAAGTTGTTCCTCTCATCGTTACGGAGCTAGAGAACTAATTTTTTGTAGCGGCGACGCGAACGGGAGTTTCGCCAACTTTTGTCGCGGTAGCGTAAACGAGCGAAGAGAACGTAACAGAGGTAAGGGGAACCTTCCACTTTCTAGATTGCATTTAGGGCTGTAAATGCATGTTGTTGTGTGATTATATCTGATTTTTTTGGTCTGAAAATGAACTATTGTGCATGTTGTTATAAAATGCGAAAAATGCATGTTGTTGATGTTCTTGATGATCTGTGTTGCAGCTGTTTTGGCGGGTACATCAATGATGTTTTGGTGGTGTGGGGATACTGGAAAGTGCTTTGCATGTCGTTTTGGGGATGATCAAAATGCATGTGTTTGGAAATGGTTGTACTGTTCTGTGACTGTTTTAGAGGGAAGATTGTTTTGCTGTTGTGTGGTTAACATTCTGGTGTTGATGGTGCTTTTCAAAAGCAAAAGATTTTTAAAATGGGTGGAGGTTTTCTGAAAATGTTGATAGATGAGTGTTATGAGTTATGTGTGTGTTAAAAAAAATGGTGTTGTTGTTTTGATACTGAAACAGTCTTGCATGTAGTCATGGATGATGAAAGTGCATGTTATTGAGCTGTTCTGGGATGTTACTGTCTTGATGGACTCCTTGTTGCATGTTTGTGAGTTGTTGTTGTTGTGTTGATGAGTAGAATCATCTATATGTGCTGAGAATGTTCTGGTTTTTGTGGTTAAAGAAGTTGTGATGATGTTTTGGTGTTTGTGTTGGTTTTTCAAAGAAAAGAGTTTGAAAATGTGTTGAAATTTTCTGGAAAATCTCACTGTTTTCGAAGGTGTATTCGAATACGACACTGATGTATTCGAATACATTCCTGCAAATTTTCCTATTTTACTAAATTTCGAACTTGTATTTGAATACGACCCTCTGTATTCGAATACATATGAGTGATTTTTGCTTCTGACTTAACATCTGTATTCGGCTACGACCTTGTCGTATTCGAATACAGAATTTCAATTTTTGCCACTGTATTTGCATCTGTATTCGACTACGACACTATTGTATTCGAATACAGATTTGCTGTTTTTGCCACTGACTTCGCATCTGTATTCGGCTACGACAACCTCGTATTCGAATACATAATGCTGATTTTTCACTGTTTTAGCTTCTGTATTCGAATACAAGGAAGTTGTATTCGAATACAGATTGGTTTTTCTCAAAAATTCCAGTTTTAAACATTGATTTATGAACTTAAAGAGTTGGAGAAACATTGGGAATGCTTGTGATGAATTAAAATGGAATTTTTGAGATGGTTTGAGGTGGTGATGATGAGATTCTTGAAATTTCTGTTGATGTGGTGATAATGAAATTGTTGAGATGGTTTGAGATGGTTTTGAGGTGGAAATGGAGTGGCTGGACTTTCAGCTGGTATTTGCATACTGTTTTCATTGAAGAGAAAACATAGCATGTCCAGGCATTTCATAGTCAGGTGGTGACCGCGATGGGCCACATAGTTGATGCGGTGACCGTAATGGGCCGCGAAGTTAAGTAGTAACCGTGATGGGCTACGGAATGGCCACGTGTTTGTGGTGGTCCATTCTATCCGTGTGAGGATTTAACTTCTGTATGTTTTGGCCTGTGAGAGGCTAACATACGTAAAATGTGCTGGTCTGTGAGCGACTACACGTGTGCTGGTCTGTGAGCGACTGCACTTTGGTATACGTAAAACGTGCTGGTCTGTGAGCGACTGCACGTGTGTTGGTCCGTGAGAGATTGCACTGGTGCTGGTCCGTGAGAGACTGCACTCTGGTAATGTTTGGCATGTGAGAGGCTAACATGGTTAAATCGTGCTGGTCCGTGAGAGACTGCACCTTGGTAATTCCAAGAGTTGTGTACATTGGCATATACATATTGCATTGGGATGGTTGACTTGTGAGTCATGATTGGATATGAGTTGTTGAGTGGAAATCGTTGTGTGCAAGTAACTTATGAACTCTAAGTTGAATTAGTTGATGTGTTTTGTTGAATGTATTTGTACTTGCAACATGATTTTTATATTAAATTGTTTGCTGCTTTGCAAAGGTACAAATGTCAATGTCATACATTTTAATAAGTGAGCATATTTATTCATTCTTGTTGTCATAAATGAATATACTTGTTATTGTTGACATAAATGCTATGTGGTAATTGTTAATTTCGGTCGGTGACCCTTTACTATTATTGTGGAAAATTGGGCTTTGCCCTCAGATGATACCCGAACCCGTCCCACCGACGGTTACACTAACGACAGAAACGTCGTTAGTTTTCCTTGATCTTCACGTACAGAGCATTTGTGGACAACGCAGAGGGAAGGACAGCTGGGTGAAGACGAGACTTGTAGAGGACGCGGTGGAAACCGTGCTACTGTAGCTTTAGTGCATGATCAGACTAGACTTTTTGTATAGGGCCTAGTGTTGAGGGCTGTATTTATTTATTTTGGGATCATTGTATATTTTTCCGCACTCTGATAATATTTTGGTGGGTCCAGGGTATAACTTTTGGATGTATTATTATTTTGGTATAATTAATTTCCCAAAAACTAACTTACTTGATTACAATCATGATGTAATTAATTAAATACTTTTGTCGTTTTGGATCACGACGAATTATTTTAAGAATTGACTTAACTTTATTTTAAATCCTTTGAATTAATTTGAAAATTCTTTAATTTTATTTTAATTCTTTTGAATTAATAATTTTGAAAATTCCTTTTATTTATTTTGAAAAAAAAAATACACTCGCGCTGTTTAAAAACTCGGGGTGTTACATTTATCAACTCAGAAACCAAATCGGTGACCTGAATTCGAAGATTTTGTGCAATTTCAGGTTGGGGATGAACTTGAACCTTAAACGTTTTTCTTTGATTTTTGGATTTCAATTTTCACCTTAAAACTCCATTTTATAACAGAGTAACGATCATATACTACATGGCAGTCACATCTTCTCTCATTTATGCAAAGTATGATTTTGTCCAGCTTAGACTAACGTTTGTTGAATAGAAGAACGTACATAAATCAATTGAAAATGATAAAGGACGAAATTAAATCTAGAAAAAGATAAAGCACGAAATTTAAAAATGGACAAAAGATAAAGGGCGGAAAATATAATTAAGCCTATACATTATTAGAGGAGTTTGTACAACATAATCAATATGTGTCGTACTGGCAAGCTTCTTAGCTTCATTCCACAAAGAGTCGTGTTTTACTCTCCTTCCTGCCACATTTTAATTAAATTTGTCCAACTAAAACTCTACTTCCCATCAGCTCAGTCTAGTTTGATAAAATTCCCGAGTCACATGTTTTCATTGGGTTTGACCGAGTCACACAAGTTCATACCGATTTGAGAGTATGGTCGATCCAATAGACCTAGCTAATCCATTGATTCCTGGTCGGACTGGTCAAATCTTCTAGACCGGTCAAATTGATTGGTCTAGTCTAGTTCTTAAAAAACTGCACGTTCCTTTTTTATAGATACTCATTGTTTTTTCATATATCTTAAGTAACATTGTTAGTGAATTTAATGCGTTCATTTTTTATGTTGACGTTCCTAAAATAACCTTTATATATGAATGTAGTAAACTTGATTTTTTACATTCCAAGATAAATTATAGTATTAATAAGAGGTATGTTTAGAAAAAATAAATAAATCCACCTTGTAATTTCGAATGGTGATTTTATATTTAGTGATAAATTCTTTTTTTAAATTGTGCTTATAATTAGAAACAGAGGTGGTACATCATAACAGTACAAAGCTTGTTTGTTATAGATTATAAAAAAAAATGATTTTGATTATTCAATAATTTAGAAATTATTTTTAGTGATTTTAAGAAAAAGCAAAAATTGTTGTGTTTGTAGTCGTATTATAAATCTTTTCTTTTAAAATCAATCATTAAAATGATATTTTAAAAACAACTCCTCCTCATATGAAATAGTTATAAGATCTTTTTTCAAAAAGTTATAATAATTAGATGAAAATTTTCAAAAGGGATTTTTTTCTACAAAAAAGTTATTTGTTTTACAAAATCAGCTGTAACAAACATATTCATAATATGAAAACTCCGTTTAAGAGTTTAGATATGAATTAGTGGTTAGTTTTATTTATACAAAATGTATACAAAAAGTGATTTTGTATAAATTTTATTTATTCATAATGTTGGTCTCATTCAATTGTTTTTTATGCCTTTGTAAGATTTTTTTATTTTATTTACGCATGTATTGAAAAGATTAAGTAAATCAACCAAAACTATTCAAATATGTATACATATATACTAATATATATATAAGTACGGACTCCTCTTTTATATTGTATCAACAACTAATCAACTAGTTAACTAATGGAGGAGTAATAGTAAGAAAATACATATATGTGGTATATTTTCATTTCTTTTGAGGTGGTCATAGCTAGTGCACAACAATGAAAAGCACCACCCTTGAAACTAGGTAAGGTTTATTGGAAACCTTGCTATATAAGACAACAAAATTATTTCTTCAAGGACTATATAAAGTCAAATCTAAAATTGAAGAAACTACTCATTTTACCTTAATTGTGAATAGGTTTAATATACATATTCTCAAGTATTTGAAAATTATTCTAGACACAAATTAATTAGACGTTCAATCATTTTAATATTTGAAAATGTGAAAAATCAAGTAAGTAACAGAAGCAACCAAGAGCCAATAAATCGAGTTGAAAAACACATTTTCTTTATTAAAAGTTTTTTTTTACCATATATTTTTAGTTTAATATTTATATCCAGAGGAGAAAAATTTTGTTACTTCAAATATGATTTGAAAACTTGTATTTTGGCCCAATCATAATTGTTTCTTCAAGGGCTTGACTATATCAAAATTTTTCCGGGCTAAATACATTGCTTACTTTAGCTAGTTTATGAAAGTATTTCGTGTGTCTATCACCTTCAACAAATCAGTTAATACTAGATTTCTCTTCAAAAAGTTTCTTGATAACGACGAGCATTATATAATCATGTTGATTAGGGATGGCAAAAAAAACCAAAAAACTAGTTTGGAAAACTAAATCCAATCGAACCAAATTTGAACTGAACCGATTTATTAAATTAAAAACCAAACTGTATTTTAATCAATTTTTTAACTGAACCAGTTTTTAAATAATAGAAATGAACTGTAACCAAAATAACCATAACTTACTTAATTTTAATTCGAAACTAAATTAAAAAATAACAAAACTCTAAAATGTTCATAACTCATAATAACAAGTAAAACTAAGTTAAAATCAGTTCGGTTTAGTTCAGAGTAATAAACCAATTCACTAATTTAAAGAACTAGAAAACCAGAGGAAGCGACTCTGTTTTGTGCGTTATGACTGTTTTTTTTCCAATTTTTTTGTTAATTATTTAATACTGATTTTTATCCCCCGGGTAATTTATCAGTCAAGTTTTGTCGACACTGTGAACTTGTCGTTGATTTTCGAACTCACTCATTGTGCACTGTTGATTTGTCGTTGTTGTTGGAAATTTTTGTTGATTCTTGTGCTTTGCGAAAGCGTCAAAATAAGGTAAGCAGTGAGAGAACATTAAAATCATGAGTTAATATATTGTACGAAGAACAAGAACATTGTAAATACCAAAGATTCATATGAGGCTTGCCACATATGGTTTAGCTCGATTTAGTAATAACCAAATAAGAATGTGAAATTGGTAATCATAGGTGTCAAAATGTGAATTTTGATATTGTTAATGTGAATTTTAATGTTGATAAGAAGAATTGGAATGTGATATTTGATGTTGATAACAATGCCATAAAAAAGACAACATTTTTTTTAAAATGCCATAAATTGAAATCTCATCCTTTTATAGCGCTTTTTTAAACGATTTACAACGCTTTTCTCAGCCTTTTACAACGTTTTTTTAAACAAGCGCTGTAAAAGTAGTATAAGAAGCGCACTATATATGGACCTATTACATCGCTTTTTTGAAAAGGCGCTGTAAACAAGCGCTGTAAAACTAGTATAACAAGTGCGCTATATATATGGACCTATTACAACGCTTTTTTGAAAAAGCATTGTAAATCTAGTATAAGAAGCACGCTTTATATATGGACCTATTACAGTGCTTTTTTGCAAAAGCGCTGTAAATCTAGTATAAGAAGCGAGCTATATATATGTACCTATTACAGCGCTTCTTTGAAAAAAAAGTTGTAAAACTATTATAAGAAGCGCACTATATATATATACATATTACATCGCTTTTTTTTATTTTCAATAACGCTGTTGTATCTTTTTGCAGCACTAGATACTACAGCGCTTAAAAGCGCTGTAAAAGGCTTAAAAAAGCGTTTTAAAATGTTCTTTTTGGCGTAGTGTATGATTTAGAAAACCATAGATTTGTTGTAATTTAATTTATATTCGGATTGCATGGTACTTGATTATCATGTGAAATTGTGTTATCGTTGATTATGATATCTATGTGTATTTAAGTGTTTTGTGAGTTTGATCAATGTGTTATGAGCATGAACTGTGATTTGGTGGTTACTTAAGTATTTCTATGATGTGAATTATTATGTATTTTTTAATGGAACTACTCAAAAGAAGTATAATATCTACTTGATTGTAATGGTTGTTGAATCTTATTTCGTATGATTGTCAATTTTTATCATACCATTATGATGGTGTAAATATGAGATGTTAAAGTATACTCGAGAGTAACTATGATATATGTGTGTACCTTGATGAACATTTTGAAATGCTCATTTTGAATTATTGAGTAGTGATTATCAAATGACTAAGAATATTATGTGTGCATTGCATTTGAGTCATGTGATGGATAAATTCGATTGAGTTGAATTGTGATGAATTTGATCCATGCCAATGATGGTACTCTTAATGGAGTGAATAACCTAGGTTAACGAAGGAAGGAACTGGATGTTACAAGTATTTGATATGGAGATTATTTTGTAATCATATAGGTAAGGCCTGACAAACTTAGTAATGTTGGGGAACTACAACTACTTGAGTTCTTATTATAGATGTCTGCTATTGAGTCTTACGACAAGATTGTTAGACCTTGGGGGTATTCTGGTGGGGAATTCCTAGGTGATTTGGAGGTAGCCCTCCAAATATCGGGAGCTACCATGCAACACACATTTACCTCGATCGTCATGTATATGTGTCTTGGATTGAGTCGAAGGAATCTATGAGGACATGACCAATTTAAATTGTCCATCCACTTGCGTGTGTTGGAACCTAGTTGGTTTTCCTATTTTGATTTTGATCTTAACAAAGGTATTTTATGAGAAAACTTTATTTGGACTACTGGCTTCATTAAGTGTGCAACAATTAGAACAAGAAAATCAGAGGAAGCGACCAGAGGAAGCTATCGGAGGATGAGATCAGAGGAACACAAAAGCATACGCGTCTGCCTATGAACATATGCCTTTGGAAGCAACGTTCCTCTGCAGGTTATGAAGACTGCCTATGATATTTGGGTCTCAAGTTTGGGTCTAATAACTGGGTTTGAAGACTGGGTCTAAAGACTGGCTCTGACCCTGGGTCTGAAGATTGCCTCTGAAGATTATCCGAAGACTGAATTTGAAGCATGCATCTAAAGCACTTGTGTGCCTCTGATGTGCACAAACTCAGCATGCATATGAAGAGTTTATATCAAGCTATATTTAACTATGAAGAGATTTTTCAAGCCATGCATTCAAATATCATATTCCGCTAATTAAAAGTTACAACACACTCAAAATAATGCCTCCGATATACAACCTCTAATGTTGCACAAAGTATGATGATTCAACCATGTGATTTGCCCAAAGCCACATATTATAGGTACGCAATTCTACCTCTGACTTTTATTATCCAAGAAACATAACATCTCACTCCAACAAGAAAATCAATGACTTTGGTGGAAAGTCAACAACTATGATTGAAAGAATTCATTTTGAAGAAAAGACTTAGTCAAATCAAAATTTATGAATATTCAAGTACAAATCCGAATCTATTCCCACTCCAATCAATCAAGAGTATGAAGAAAGATTCGCGTGAATAAGTTTTTGAACACGACATGAAATTAAATACGATTCAAAATTATAATTGAAGAAAATCTTTGACCAAGGTGAAAAGAAGATATGGCCAAAATATTGTTCACAAGAGGATATGATCAAAATATTGTTCACAAGAAGATATGGTCATAATATTGTTCACAAGAAGATATGGTCTAAATGTTGGAACCAAGTTGGTTCTTTCAATTAAAGTTTTGATGTTAACAAAAGTATTTTATGAAAATCATATTTTGACTTAGAAGAAGAATGAAAAATCAGAGGATATGAAAAATCAGAGGATGTGAAAAATCAGAGGAGGACGTCACCAGAGGATACACAAGAAGATGACGTCACCAGAGGATGTCATCAGAAGATACCTCCAAAAGATACAACCAGAAGATACCTCCAAAAGATACAAATCAGAAGCAGAAGATGTCATCAGAGGATGACGTCACCAGAAGATAAAAATGCCACCAGAAGATACGACCAGAAGATATCACCAGAGGATACATCCAGAGGATGTCATTAGAGGATGCAACCAGAGGATATCTCCATAGGATACCAGCAGATACCTCCAGAGGATACCAGAAGAAACCTCCAGAGGATATCACCAGAGGATCCCATTAGAAGCAAGAATCAGCGGATGTCATCAAAGGCAAACATCAGAGGATATTATCAGAGGGAAGAAACAATGACATCATCAGAGGATATTATTCTTGGCCCAGACCAGAAGGAAGCATGTCCAGAAGGAGACTTGGTCCAGACCAGAAGATAACATGGTCCAGAACATAAGACATGGTCCAGCCGAGAAGATAGCATGGTCCGGAACATAAAGACTTGGTCAAGATCAGAAGATCAGTGGTCCAGATTAGAAGATTAATGGTTCAGATCAAAAGGTCACACAATCCAGATCATGAGACAGAATGGTTCAGATTAGATCACATGGTCCAGACTTGGTCTAGATCAGCAGATCATACGGTCTATAATTTAAATCATGATGCAGATCAGTGAAGACTTGATCAAAATTTGAAGAAGAGTTGATCAAAGTATTAAGGGGATTTGATTCAAAAAATCACTGAAGACTTGAAGGAAATTCGAATGCAATCTGAAGCTAAAAAGATACGTTTTGAAATTAAGAGAAACAGGATTGTGCAACAGAATTTTCAAAGGAAATCTGAGCAGAGAAGATATGGTTCAAAATTAAAAAGAAACCGGATTGGTGAACAGAATTTTCAAAGGAAATCTGAGCAAGATTTATCTCGAATTTAAGCTTGGACAAACCCTAATTGCAGCTATAAAAGGAGGCTTCAGGCAGCATCATTAAGCAACGAAAAACACACAAGCTTCAAATTCAAAGTTATCCAAGAGTTCAATAGAGAGAAATTCTTGAGTGCAAAAGCAATATTTTCTAAGTGTTTTCGAGTGAGAAATTCAGTGCAACAATCAACTTTCCAGAAGCAACTTTGCAGAGTTCCAAACCCTTATAATCTAACCCGATAGTGGTGTAGATCTTTTATTCAATCGGGGGTTGACAGTTTGGTAGGGGAAGACTTGACTTGTAGAGTCAAGGTGCTGTTATCGTTCCTCAAAAGTCTGGGGTTGTCATACTGTTTGGGAAGACTGACTTGGAGGGTCCCGTGTTGTAATTCAAAGTGTTTTGAATTAGTGGATTGAAGCCTTCGGAGTGAAGAGACTGGATGTAGCCAAGTTAATGGTGAACCAAGATAAATTGCTATGTTCTTATGTTGTTATTATCCGCTGCTAAGTCTGATCATTTATTCATCAAATAATTCGCATCAACATTCAACAAAACAACAAAAGAAATCAAGTTTGTCTAACACAATTCAACCCCCTTCTCGTGTTTGCACTTTCACAACTGATGTTCCTCGATCCAGTTTTTGCATTTTGGAAGATTTATTTTTACCACGGACTTGCACCTGCGCAGCAGCGGGTTTATTTTTTGGTTGAATTTGAAAAAATGAGGTTGATCAGTTTGTTAGTGATTATAGTAAGCTAATCATTTCATATACAATTGATGTATATGTCAAACCTTTTCTGGTGAAGTGACAGACTCGTTGCGAGGAATTTTCTTATCATTCCCTTTAGCAAGAATCTAAATATATGTGAAATTAAAAGCGAAAAAATTAGCAATTAAACATAATCAATCATAATCATACAACTAAACATACATAGGAATTAAAACATACCTCCTTAGTGCCAACAAGATTTTTCGGCCATGCCACGTAACTACCTATTGCTTCTCCCAAGAACTTCATATCTCCGTCGTTGTCGGGGATAGGCAACAGTCCATGTGGTTCTAAAGCTATCGTAGGGGACACTTTAACGTGGCCGACAGGGATTGGATTATTATGTAATACTTCTCCCAATGTATTGTACAATGTTCCTTTTCCAACCATGCGAGTAGGGGAAGACAAGTATAGCACGCAAGTTGAAACACCCTAAATCAATGGTTAATACATAAGTATGTGAAACAATTAGGTTGAATGAATTTATTATTTCGTTAAGTAATTAATTACCTTCGGGAGACTTTTAGGACCAATGTTGCAACTTCCATTTTCACTGTCTATTTGCATTTCACGTTGACCCTCTGGAAGTTGCTTTTCCTCATCCTTTTTAATTAAGTATGCAACTTGCTTCGATAGGGTTTTCAGCGCTTCCAATACTTGCTCATTTGATGGATTTGTGCGCTTCTCATGGGAAAAATAACTTTTGGAAGTCATGCCAAATACCTTACCCTTCACACGGCCAAAATATTCAAGAACATTGAATACCTTACCAAGAATGTCCCTGCAGCTAACTTCTTTATTCTCATCTTGATTTTCAGGAAATTGTTCCAAATTTTCCTAAAATACATGTAGTATTAAAAAGATAAGTTCAATGTCATTTTTAAAAGACAATATTAAAAAATATTAAGGTGATAGTATACTTACACATAGTTGGATAACTTGTTGAACATTTTCATCATCCACTATTCCATCTTTATTAACGCGAGCCTCATTCCACAAGATATGACGACCCAATGGTTGATCGGATTTCATCTCTTGCAGCTGTTCGTTAAGACATAAACAAAATATTAGTTAGAAACTATAGTTTATAATCCACCACAATGTATAAAAGTGATGTTTACTTACAATTTTTTTCTCTAAACGTGCATACCCCATACGCGATTTTTTTGTATGTATCCATTGGGTTCTTTGCTCGCTCCCGATTTGCTGTACTTATATTCTATATATAAATAAAAAAAATAACGATTGTTAAAAAAATAAGATATAAATATGAATAAAACACACATGCTAATAAATTAAATATTACCACAAATGCGGGGTCTAAACGTTTAGCTACAAAAGAGCTCCACTCTTTAGTTGATATGTAGTGTTTGTAAATTTTTGGAGTTTCAACATTCAAATTTCCACACTTGTCTCTAAAGTAACAATTCGACATATGAGATCTAAATCCTCTGTGAATTTTACCAGCAACTCTAAGCACGTAATTTTTCCGCATATCTTCAATGTTAAAAGCTGACTGCAAACCAAATAAATAAAGAGTTTGAATAAAAATATTTCAATGGAAAAAATTATAAGTAACAAAAAAGTGGTGTAAAAAAGTTACTTGTATATCACTCCACATTATGTCTTTAACATCCTTCAAAGCTTGGTCTCTCCAATCATCAATTGTTATTAGGATATTTTGACGAACAACAGCACCAATGTAACTTACCATCATTGAACTGTTGGGCTCAATCGGCTGACCAATTTCATTCCATTCCACCTAATAAACTCTTAGAGTGTCAATGCTTGCTTTCAAAAAAGAAACAAAAATCTAAACAAAAGTATAGTATACCTCAAATTTTATTCCACTACTTCTTGCTTTGATGACTTTTTGCATTATAGTTGCCCCATGTTTCACTTCGTTTTCATAACCTTTAGTGTTGACAACTTCAGTGTTTACAACGTCAGTATTGATAACTTTTGTGACGACCTAAATTGTTATTGAATCCATTTATCTACACATTTCAACAGTATAAGTTCAACATGCTGATTGAATAAATACAATATGCACTATAAGTTTAGTGACAACAAGATATTGATAACAGTACCTGTAGTTTAGGGTTACGACTTGCAGAAATACAAGTAGAAATGACTTGTGCAGCGAGAAGAGGGCACTAGGGTTCCACAGAGCGCTTTAAAAAACTGAATAAAAAACGCCTTAAAAACTTGTATGGTTCATAGGGATAGTACGTAGTGAAAATGGAGAATAATGAAAATAGAGTACGTAATGAAGATGGACAGTAGGGTTCACACTAGGGAGAAGAGGGTCGGGTTCATATGGAGAGTAATGAAGATAGAGAGTACGTAATGAAGAAAGGTTTTACACTGCCATGTTCGTAGGGAGAATACGTAATGAAGAGGCAATTTCTTATTATCAGTTTACATAATATTTAAAAAAAACTCTTTTACAGCGTTTTTCCAAAGAGCGCTTTAAAAGACCTAACCTATTACAACCTTCCACAAAAAACGCTTTAAAAGACTATATAAAAAACGCCTTAAATAGTCTTTTACACCGCTTATAGACACACTATATAAAAGGCGCTATATGAACATTTTACAGCGCTTATGGGCGAAAGTGCTGTAAATGTTTTGTACTTGTATTTTATTTTTTAAAAGCCTTTTACAGCGCTTATGGAAAAAAGCACTGTAAATATTTTGTTTTGTAATTGTAATTTATTTTTTAAAAGCCTTATACAACGCTTATGGGAAAAAGCGCTGTAAATATTTTGTTTTGTAATTGTAATTTATTTTTTAAAAGCCTTCTACAGCGCTTATGGAAAAAGCACTAGAAATGTTTTGAAATTTATTTTTTAAAAGCCTTATACAATGTTTATGGAAAAAAGCGCTGTAAAATACCAAACAAAATATGTAAAATAGAATTTGTATATCATTTTAATCTTACGTATATAGTAGTGAGATAATATTATCGATACTCATGGATACCAATTGTCATCTCTAAAATGATTTTATCAAATTGTTCATATCAACTATTAATTTATTTTTATTGTTTTAAACACAAAATAAATAATAATAATTTAAAAATAATATATAGTATTAATTAAATAATATAATTAAAAAAATTATATGATGAGTACAGATTACATGACCTATATAAAACACATTAACACCTTAAGATGCCCTTATTCTTTTCCTAGTGGGATTCACATTTGTTTGTGCCTTAACGATATGAAACGATGAATTAATCCAAATTCCCTCATCATGATCATCTCTAAGATATAAACCATCATCAGTTGAATCAATTTCACGTGGTTGTGATGTCGCAAAGAAAATATCATTACCAACATCTTCAACGTTGTTGTTATCATCACTTATTTTATTGGTCGATAGGACAACAAACCATTTATCATCAACATGATCAGTGACATAAAACACTTGTTGAGCTTGCGACGCTAAAATAAAAGGCTCATCTTTGTATCCCACACTATTAAAATTGCCAAGCAAGAACCATGACTCATCAATTCGAACGCCAATATTACTATCGACCCACTTGCAACCAAATATGGGAACACGAAACATTGTGTAATCCAACTCCCATATGTGCTTGATAACCCCAAAATATGATAGATTTGCATATAATGGGTTTTTTTCTTATGCACTTGAGATATGCATCGCTTCAGCTACTAGAGTGACTCCGCTATTTTGCATAGTGGTTTGATCATCTGGTTTTGTGGTATAAAATGTATAGCTGTTAATTACATAACAGGTGTAAGAAAAGACATGTAAACTCGAGCCATTTGCTAGCCACCTCAATCTCTCTGAAATTGAAGCGGGGTTTATATTAAACTTTGAGTTAATGTGATTTTTTAGCCCAGGGATAAAACTTCGATTGTGCTATCGTGTTATCCAATTTTTATTACTATTCTTGTTCAAACTAGATAATTGATCCATGTGTATTGTAACATATGGTTGAACCTGATCATCATTGTGCAAAACATACAATTGTGCCTGCTCCCATTTTGTCCTTGATACAGTCATTACTCTCTTTCCAATTATCCCTTCTCCTGTTGTTCTTCCTGAATGACGAGACATAGGAAGTCCTATGGATTCAACATTGGATAGATATTCAGTACAAAATTCAGCAGCTTCTTCGACAATGTACCGTTCAACAATACAACCTTTTGGTCGACTTCTACTTTTTACGTACCCTTTTAATATTTTCATATATCGTTCTATCGGATACATCCATCTCATATAAGCTAGCCCACAAAGTTGTGTCTCCTTAACAAGATGAACAGTAAGGTGAACCATTATATCTAAAAACGAGGGTGGGAAATACATTTCAAGTTCACACAAAGTAACAACAATTTCCCTCTGCAATGTCGGTAATTTCTAAGGATCGATCACTTTACTACAAATTTCCCTGAAGAAGAAACATAACTAAGTTATGGCTCGTCGAACTTTTTCAGGTAAAATGGAACATATACCTATTGGTAACAAATGCTCCATTAGAATACGACAATCATGAGTTTTCAAACCTTTTAACTTGAGGTCTTTCAGACAAACTAAATTTTAATGTTTGAACTGTATCCTTTTAGAACTTTAACTTCGTGTAGAAATTTACATAAAACAAAATTTTCCTTTCTAGATAGAGTATGAGCGATGGAGGTAGATATGTGCGATTTCCTTTCTTTACGGGACCCAATTTATTTCTTGTTCCATATCGACCAAATCCAATCTTGCATTGATTTCATCCTTAGACTTTCCTAGAACACTGAGTAACGTACCAATAACACAATCAAATACATTTTTTTCAATATGCATCACTTCGAGAAAATGTCTTATGTACAATGACTTCCAATATGGCAATTCAAAGAAAATTGACGTTATCTTCCACCCAGTTTTGACAAGCTCCCCCGCAAATGGTTTGCCAAATTTATTGGTCAAACCTTGTACTTTTTCCAATATTTGATATCCAGTCGGTGCTTTTGGAGCAGTACCTTCCTTTGATTTTCCATTGAATGCATTTCTCCACCCACGATAATGATGACTAAAAGGTAAAAATCTACGATGTCCAAGAAAGATGTTCTTCTTACAATGTTTCAACCCCATCCAATATGTACTCTCTTCACATATAGGACATGCACACTGACCTTTAATGCTGTATCCTGATTAATTACCATATGCTGGAAAATCATTAATTGTGCCAAACAACATAGCCCTCAAATTGAAATATTCTTTCTTATACCTATCATAAACTTCTACACCTGTCTCCCATAACTTTTTTAAATCTTCAATTAAAGGAGTCAAGTATACATCGATATGATTCCTCGGTTGTTTGGGTCTAGAAATTAACAGAGACAACATCATAAACTTACGCTTCATACATAACCATGGAGGTAGGTTATAAATCAACAAAATCACAGGCCACGTGTTGTGTGATATGCTTTGAAGACCATGTGGATTCATTCCATCAGTAGAAAGTGCTAGTCGTAGATTTCTTGACTCTCTACCAAAATCAGGATACTCGTGAGCACTTTTTGCCCATTGTGGAGAATCGGCACGGTGTCGAAACATTCCATCTCTAATTCTTTCATCTGCATGCCATGTCAAGTGTTTTGAATCTTCTTCACTGCGATAGATGCGCCTAAATCTTGGTATTATAGGAAAATACCACACGACTTTTGTTGGAGTAGATTTTTTCTTCTTATATCGAGAGACATTACATTTCGGACACGCCTTTAGTAATTCATATTCGTTTCAAAATAAAATGCAATCGTTAGGAAAAGCATGAATCATTTCATAACTCATGCCAATAGAGCACAACATTTGTTTAACCTCGTATGTTCGACTGGGAAGTTCATTATCATCTGGCAACATATCTTTTAGGAGTGTTAATAAGTCTGTGAAGCTTTTATCAGACCATCCATTAATCGCTTTTAAGTTGTACAACTTTAATATCACCGACCGTCTTGTGAATTTAGTACAACCATTATATAATGGTTTCTCTGCATCACTCAACAAACTCTCAAACATTTTAGGACAATCCCAAAGATCTTCTTCAACTACTTTTGCAATCTCTTCAACTTGGTCCCGCTCATATGTATCTGTGTCGAAATCATTTAAAGCATATGTCGTACCATTCTCAAAGTTAGTGTTCCTTTTTTTTCTCACCATGTCTTATCCAACATGTATAGCTTTGATCAATTCCATGCCATACTAAATGTCCTTCCAATTCATCTGCTCTAACGCGTTTTCCAAAGCAACATTTTTAAACAAGGACAAATGATTCGATTTGGGTCTTTTTCATTCTTCATTGTAAATTCAACAAACTTCTTCACTCCATTTTCATAGTCTTTTGACAATCGATTGGCAGACATCCATTTCCGGTCCATTTTATATGACCTATATGAATGCAGTGTTACACAATTTATCAATCTATAACATTATACCAATCTATAGTATATATGCATACAAGTCTAATTTCAAAACATAACAGAACAAATCGAACAGATTTTATATGATTTATCATGTAAGAATTTATGAATGTAGTGTTACACAAATTTATCAATCTATATCATGTAACAATTTATGAATGCAATATATATGAATGCAGTGTTACACAAATTTATCAATCTATAAAATCATACCAATCTATAGTATATATAGTCTAATATTGGAAAATGGAAACTAAGGTCTTAGGTCATGCATACAAGTCTGATTTTAAAATAGAACAGATCGAACAAATTTCAAAACAGAACAGATTTATCAAGGATATGCCCAACTACTAGCATATAACATTTTATATGATTTATCAGTTAACAATTTATCAGTTTTAGAGACAACAACAAATTAATAAATACAATACCTGAGACAACAATCACTCAATAGAAATGGGCGCACAGTAGAGGAGAGGAAGGTTCGTAGGGTTCGAAGGGAGAGAACGTATTAAATATGTTTTTATTTATTTATTTATTTATTTATTTATGAAGTATATATAACTTGAACTGAACTTGTAATTTTATAGCGCTTTTATCCATAAGCACTGTAAAAGGCTTTTAAAAATTAAATTTCAAAATATTTATAGCATTTATATACAAAGTGCTCAAAAAAATGCTGTAAATATAGTGTGGGAGCTCTATATTTTACAGCGCTTTTATAAAAACTGCTCTAAAAAGCGCTGTAAATATTATGTGAGAGCGCTATATTTTACAGCGCTTTTATATGTGCGTTGTAATAAAATGTGCGTTGTAAAAAACAATTTTTGGCGTAGTGGTTCTTTTTATATGATACTATCAACAAGATTTTGAAACTCACCTTTTTCGTTGTTTATATTTGATTGACTTGACCATGCGTTTGTGAAATCGAAGTTATTACAAGTTATTGAGTCTTGAAGTTCAAGTTTGAGAAAAGCTCTGTCTGATATGTGATATCGGAAATGAAATTTATATGTTGTATTTTATTTATAGAATTAGAAACTAATTTTGTAAAAACCTTGTTAGCCCTAGTAAGTTTTTGGAATTAAATTAAGAAATTATAGTTAATTCAATTTTTTTTTTGGAGGATGCACTATCTTATTTGAAGAAAATTTAAAGTATTCCATGTGTACTTTGAGAAATGTGATATCCTAAATCACCTAACAAGAGGGAAAGAAGGATCTTTCAATATGGTTTGGATAGTAGTGACTAGATAGTTGTGTTACCTTTTTCTTAAGCTTGTTGGCATTGACATGTCTTGCTTGATTATTTCTATAAATGAGTTATGCATTGATGACTTGTTGTTATATGATTAATGTTGTCTAAATGTCTATATGCTAGTATGTGTTGATTAGGATCTCGAAATGAGATGTATGCTTTGGTGTTTATATATGTTTTGAGATTTGATGGCTAAGGGTAAGATTGTGAAATGGGTTTAAGCATCTTCAAAGTTCATCAAATTAGTGTGCTTGAACCCGTGCAATCTGTGTGTTGCATGAGATAGATAAATGATTATTTATATGAAAATTATAAATTTAAAATATTGTTATATTACACATAAAAATATATAGGCTAAATAGCATCTGTGGTCCCTTAACTTAATTTCAGTTAACGTTTTAGTCCTTGATTTTTTTTTCTTCCCGATTTGGTCATTTATTTTAATTTTAAGTAACAATTTGATCCGTTATGTTTTAAAATGTCAACAATATTATCCTTTATTTCTTTACAAAAATTCAAAAAATTCATCAAAATTTCAACCAAAACCCATAAAATTAATTATATTCTTTAATATAATACAAATTTCATCAAATTCGTAACTCAAATCTTCAAATAAACCCATACAAAAATTTCATCAAATTTCATTCTTTATTTGATATTGTTAGAAATGGAAATATGAGTTTATTTGAAGATTTGAGTTTCGAATTTGATGAAATTTGTATTATATTGAAGAATACAAATAATTTTATGGGTTTTGGTTGAAAATTTTGATAAATTTTTTGAATTTTTGTAAAAAAAAGGATAACATTGTTGACATTTTAAAACATAAAAGATCAAATTGTTACTTAAAATTAAAATAAAGGACCAAATCAGGAAAAAAAAAGATAAAAAACTAAAACGTTAACATAAAAAATTGATAATATACATATTACTATATTTTGAATTTTCATTATTTATAATATTAAGAGTTCCACAAGATAAACTTAAGGACAATGTTTGAATAAAGTATTAAAAGTCATTAAAGAATCATTAGTCTAAGCGTTGATAATAAAAATTTAGCAATTTGTTGTTTTTTTTAAAACGATTTTTAAAATAATGATATAAATATATATGCACAATGTTTGATGCAAAAATAGATCCTAGAGAAATTAAATGGTTCACAACAAATGTGAATCATTTTAGGATATCAACGGTCATTTCACCACTTATCTCGCAAAATAATTTATTTGATTGTGTTAATTCTAGCTGTTTTTTTCCTTTTCCAATTCATGAATACTCTTACGGGTAGCTAGAGCTGTTAATTTGTCAAGTCTCCTCTATATTGGTCCAAGCCTATATATTGGAGGGGATCAAAAAATCTTATAATATAAATGCCCATTAAAAGAAAGCCCCTAATGTAAAAAAGCCCACAAAATAATGTGGGCTTAGAGGGCCCATAGGCCCATTAAAAAATCAATTATTTTTTTGAAATAAAAAATATTTCAATTATTTTACGATTTTTTTATGTTCTGAATAAAATTAATAAATTCAATAATTTTTCAATTTTGAATTTTTTTTTCGAATTTTATTTGATTTAGAAATTGTCGATTTTTTTTATGTTATGAATAAAATTAACAAATTCGATAATTTTTCTAATTTTGTTCGATTTAGAAATTGTCGATTTATTTTTTGATGTTCTGAATAAAATTAACAAATTCAATAATTTTTCAGTTTCGATTTTTTCCCGAATTTTATTCGATTTAGAAATTGTCGATTTTTTTATGTTCCGAATATAATTAACAAATTCAATAATTTTTTAATTTTGATTGTTTTTCTGAATTTTATTCGATTTAGAAATTGTCGATTTTTTTTTATGTTATGATAAAATTAACAAATTCATGAATTTTTTAATAATTAAAAAATCTAAATAAAATTAAAATATGTCATTAATATTTTTTATTAAACTATTTCTTACATGTCATTTCATGTTATTATCTTAATGAAAACATGAAATGGGCCATAGGCCCCCGGCCCAAGCCCACACAAATTAAAAAATAGGGGGCTGGGGCTAGAGCTGTCAATTTGTCAACCCCCTCTATATTGGCCCCAGCCCACATATTGGAGGGGGCCAAAAAATCTTATAATATAAAGGCCCATTAAAAGAAAGCCCCCAATGTAAAAAAGCCCCCAAAATTATGTGGGCTTAGAGGGCCCATAGGCCCATTAAAAAATCAATTATTTTTTTGAAATAAAAAATATTTTAATTTTTTTTCGATTTTTTTTTCTGAATTTTGTTTTGATTTTTTTTATGTTCTGAATAAAATTAACAAATTCAATAATTTTTCAATTTCGATTTTTTTTCCAAATTTTGTTCGATTTAGAAATTGTCGATTTATTTTTTGATGTTCTAAATAAAATTAACAAATTCAATAATTATTCAATTTCGATTTTTTTTCGAATTTTATTTGATTTAGAAATTGTCGATTTTTTTTATGTTCTGAATAAAATTAACAAATTCAATAATTTTTTCCGAATTTTGTTCGATTTAGAAATTGTCTATTTATTTTTTGATGTAATGAATAAAATTAACAAATTCAATAATTTTTCAATTTCGAATTTTTTTTTGAATTTTATTTGATTTAGAAATTGTCGATTTTTTTTATGTTATGAATAAAATTAACAAATTCAATAATTTTTTAAAAATGAAATGGGCTTTAGGCCCCCCCCGGCCCAAGCCCACAAAAATTAAAAAATAGGGGGCTGGGGCCAAACAAAAAATTTTATTAAGAGGGGCTTAAAATTGGGGGCCTAATAAGAAATTTATTAAAGGGGGCTTTGAGATTAGGGGTTTTTTTGACGGCTCTAGCTGGGGCCAACGAAAAAAATTCATTAAGAGGGGCTTAAAATTTGGGGCATAATAAAAAGTTTATTAAAAAGGGCTTTGAAATTAGGGGCTTTTTTGATAGCCCTACGGGTAGCTTACAAACTATCACTATAGACTAAAAAAAAACAAAAGTTCTAACTCAGCACGAGGGGACACAAACCAAGATACTGAAGGTCCCTCCACAAATCCATGACTTTTATTGGGCACAGATGGTCCTGCAACGTTGTCTGCCCCACAACAACGGCCCTTTTCCTCTCTCTGGCTCCATGTTCGACTGTAGGGCTCTCTACTCTTGCACAGAAAGTCATTACTATGACGGTAGCCTCAAGTTCTCCTTTAACAACATCTCTCGCATCCAAATCTACTCCACTAGTCCCTAGCACTAGGGGTGGGCAAAATTTGAAAACGGAATCAAACTGTTTGAAAACTGAACCGAACCGGTTTTTAGTTGTAAAAAATTGAATCGAACCGGTTTTTAGTTCAAAAAACTGAACCGAACTGGTTTTAATTTAATTTTTTTGTTCCTATAAGCCAAATTTTACATAATTACCCCTAATTATTTTTAAAAAATAAAATCGGTTCTAGTTTTTTAACCAAAAACCGGTTTGGTTCGGTTTTTTTAGAACTTAAAATCGGTTCAGTTCAATTCAGTTTCAATTTTAAAAAATCAGTTCGAAAACCGGGTCGGTTCAGTTATGCAGTTTGGTTCAAATTTTGGTTTTTTTAACACCCCTACCTAGCACTAAGTCCATAGACACATGGAAGTCTATTTTCTCATGGGTAATCCCTATGTGAACTATCGCACTAGCCCTACTACTAGTCGCCACAACCCTTCCCTTATAGGTAGCCTTGTAGAGACAGGGTTATACTCCCAAGCAGTAGGTAGGTCCCTATCAGGGATGTCCTACGACATTGTTGTGTCAGCGTAACCTCCGGATGCACGTAAGTCCACATCGTCTGAGGGCAGCACCTAAATTCCACAATAAAAGTAAAACGTCACAAACCGAAATTAACATAATTTCAAACCCTCCGTGTGAAAATTAATATATGCAAAAAAAACTATACTTTATTTTTTGTAAACATTCACAGCGGGTAAATGAAATTTGTTTCATAAAAAAAAAATAGAAACTTTTATGAGTAATATAGGATATCACATTTGTCAAGGTACATACGAAAATTTTTAATCTTAATTCTCAAATAAAACAGTTCAATCTCGATAAAATTGATTTAATTATAATTTCTTAATTTAATTCCAAAAACTTATTAGTATTAACAAGATTTTCATACAAAAAATTGTTCCTAATTGAATAAGTAAAATACAACGTATAAATCTCATTCCAAGTATTACATATCAGAGAGAAACTTCTCTCAAACTTCAATTTCAAGACTCATTAACGTGTAATCATTGTGATTTCACAAATGCATGGTCAAACCACTCAAACACAAACAACGAATGAGGTGATTATTATCAATATAACGTCAAATCATCTAGGGAAAATTATTATCACCTTTGACACACATTAATCACAAAAGAATAAGAAAGACAATGCAATGCTATGCATAAGCTTATACTCTACCTCTTCATATTTTGGTACCATTCTATCTCTAAAGTACTTGGTAAGGAGTAGGGGTAGGAATAGGCCAGGCCAGGCTTTGAAAGGCCTGAGCCTGGCCTACGATTAATTTTTTAGGCCTAAGCCTGGCCTACGGCCTATCATAGGCTTTTTTTTCGGCCTAGCCTGGCCTTTTTAAAAATCTGGTCTGGCCTGAAAGCCTATTTAAAAGCCTTATTCACATTAAAATATTTAAATGTTATATTTTACATTTTTTTTTAAATAGGCTAAATTAGAAAGTTTTATATAAGGAAAACTAATAAAATTATAATCAAATCTAATATAATAAAATAATATTAAAATAGCCTAATTGACAGGCTTTAAAATAGGAAACAATAATATTAATAAATAACATTAATAAATAATAAGATATATATATATATATACTTTAAAATAGGAAACTATAATATTAATAAATAATAATAAAAAATAACATTAATAATATATATATATATATATATATATATATATATATATATATATATATATATATATATAAGCCGGCCTGTCAGGCCTAATAGGCTTTTATATAAGCCTGAACCTGGCCTATTTAAAAAATAGGCTTTAAAAATAGCCTGAACCTGGCCTTCTTATTAAACAGACTAGGCCAGGCCAGGCCATAAGTAGGCTAGGTCATAGGCCCCTGTCGGACGGCCTAGCCTATTCCCATCCCTAGTAAGGAGGCTTGAAACTATGTCACCACTATAGTAGACAGACAATTCAAATTGGCTATGTCCTCATAGAATCCTTTTAACAATCTTGTCGTAAGGCTCAATAGCAAACCTCCACAATCAGGCTCATTTAATTGTACTTCCCCAAAATCAATAAGTTTGTCATACCCTAACTATATTATGACAAGATAATCTCTAATGTCAAAAAGTTTGTCTTCTCCTACCAATCTGACAACCCCAGATTGTAGAAGGAATTACAACACCTTGAATCTAATTGCCAAGTAATCTGCTACCCCTTCTGACTCCCTCAGATTGTAGACTCTACTTCAACAACTTAGATCTAACACAAGGGAAAGAAAATAACACGAGTGCTTGCTTCTGGAAAGCTGGAATTCACAACTAACCTCACTGAAAACTTGAGTGTTTGCTTTTGGAAGTGTATGACTCTTTTGTGATTTTCGATGCTAAGTATTATGCCTTAAGCCTCCTTTTATAGATGCAGATTAGGGTCTCTTCCAAGCTTAATTTCGAGCTGTATCTTGCTGGATTCTCTTGCAAAAATATCTTGACCAATCGGGCTTCACTTAAATAAAAAACATATCTATTTAAGCTTAAGATTTGCTTTCAAAAATAACTGGCCAATCCTGTCTTTAGTTTCTTCCCGCCAACAGCTCCTGAACTCCCATACGACTTCACTTTATTTTTGTAACAAATCCCTTTTAATACTTTGATCAATTTTAATTAAATCTCCACCGTTAATCATCATGATTAAATCTGGACCGTTTGATCTTCTGCGCTAGTCCATATCTGGACCATACTAAGTGATCTGTTGAGATCCTCTGATTTCAGCCAACCCTGGACCACACTCTCTGATCTTCTGATCTCGGCCAACTTGGACTTGCAAACTGATCTGCTATGATCCTCTGATCTCGGCCAATGCTGGACCACACATTCTGACCTTCTGATTTCGGCCAACAATGGGCCATGGTCTGATCTTCTGATCTCGGCCAACACTGGGCCATATACTTAAATCTGAACTATTGATCTGAATATCTTCCCTCTGATCTGGACCAATTCTGGACTTGGTCTGGGTTTAACTGAAATTAACTATGGACAAAGGATATTTAAATCTGGACTTTTACCTTTGATTCTGGATCAGGTTTGGATCAATTTTGGAAATCATTTCTTCTGGTCTGGACTTAGTTTCATACCCTAAACCATGCTATCTTCTGGTCTGGGTCAAATCTGGATTCAAAATCTTGTTTTGGACCCATAAAATTATCCTTTGATTGAGTCTGGATCAAGTCTGGACTGTTTATCATTTCACTGCCAGGCCATCTTCTGGTCAGAATAACTTCTGGACTAAGTCTGACATTTGATTCCTTCTGGTCTGGAACAAGTCTCCATCTGGCAGGCTTCCTTTTAGTCTGGTCCAGGTCTTCTTCTGACTTTGTTTCCTTCTGATCTGGGCCAGGAAAGATATCCTCTGGTAGTGTTTTGACATCCTGGTGTATCCTTTGGTAATTCCAGGATGCATCCTCTAGACCTTCTGGATGCATTTTCTGTTGCCTTCTGGAGGTGTATCCTCTGGTCTGTTTTTATCCTCTGGTAACTCATCTTCTGCCTCTGGAAACTTTATCTTCTGGTGGCATTCGAGGTACAAAATAAGATTTCTTGGAGTGCTTTTGTAAACATCAAAATCCTAAGTACTTAGAACCAACTTGGTTCCAACAAGTCCCACATCATCATCACATATTATCATGTCACACAATGCATTCAAGGTTTATCATCACATCACAAAATCTCATCAAATCAAACATGGGCACGAAAATATTCAACATCCAATATCATAATACCATCAAATATCAAATACCACATAATCACTGAAAAGTAAATCAACAACACCTTATAAACAATTGTATTTCACATTTTAATCTCACAATTATCATATTTATGCATTAATTAATTTATCTCTCAAAGGACTACCGTCGTACATAGCGAGCCCTTGATGAATCGTTGGGAAATACGACTTTTCCATTCATCTCACATTATAATATACTCATGAATTTAAACGCTCTCACACCCCTTACCTCAGATACGCTTTTGCATGACACATGAATCAAAAGATATCTTAGCAACAACAACAGTTTGATAACGCACAGTGAACAATTCTCAAAATCTGCTACAGGTTCACAGAGTCGACGGAATGTGACTGATAAATTACGTGGAGCATAAAAATCAGTGCCAAATAATTAATAAAAATTTTAGGAAAAAAAAATAGAAATGACACATAACATAAAGGTTAAAAAAGCCTCATCGACGCGCTAGATGTAACATCCTATAAATTAAAAACTAAATATAATTAGAATTTCTCAATTTAAAATAGTATAATTTATATATGAAGGTGCAAACACGAGAAGGGGGGTTGAATTGTGTTTGTAATACTTGAATTCTTTTTCTTTTTTTGATGATTATTTAAAATCAAATATATAAGCAAGCAGAATTAGCAGTGGATAAAGTAAAATAATCAACACAAAGATTTATCCCGATTCACCGTTAACTAGGCTACATCCAGTCCCTTCACCTTGAAGGATTTTCCCACTAATTAAAAACCTTTGAATTACAACAGCACTACTGACCCTCCAAGTCAGTCTTCCCAAACAGTCTAACAATCCTAGACTTTTGATGAACACAACACATTGACTTCACAATTCAAGTCTTCTCCTACCAATCTGACAACTCTAGATTGCTGAAGGGATTTCAACACCTTGAATCTAATTGCTAAGTCACCTGCGACTTTTTCTGACTCTTCAGATTGTAGACTCTACTTCAACAATATAGATCTGACAAAAGGGAACGAAAAACAAGAGTACTTGCTTCTAGAAAGCTGATACTCACAATTAACCTCACTGAAAACTCGAGTGTTTGCCTCTGGAAGTTTATGACTCTTTTACTGATTTTCGATGCAAAGTCTTCTGCCTTAAGCCTCCTTTTATGAATGAAAATTAGGGTTTCTTCCATGATCAAATTCGAGCTGTATCTGTCCAGATTCTCTTGCAAAAATAACTTGGCCAATCTTGTTTCACTTAAATAAAAATAGTATCTTTTTAGCTTCAGATTGCATTTGAAAATTCTGTTGACAAATCTTGTTTCTTTTTATTTCAAACCGTATCTTTTTAAGCTTCAGATTGCATTCGAATTTCTTCAAGTCGTCAGTAATTTTTGAATCAAATCCCCTTAATACTTTGATCAAATTTCTATCCAAATTTAATCAAGTCTTCTTCGAATTTTAATCAAGTCCACACTTATTTGCATCATAATTAAAATTCTGGACCGTATGATCTTATGATCTCGACCACCTCTGGACCATATAATCTGATCTGCGCAAATTCTGTGATCCTCTGATCTCAGCCAACACTAGACCATATGATCTTTTGATCTCGGCCAACACTAGGCCATATGATCTGATCTTCTGATCTCGGCCAACACTGGGCCATATGATCTATTCTTCTGATCTCGGCCAACACTGGGCCATGATACTTAAATCTGGACCATTGATCTGAAAATTTTCCCTCTGATCTGGACCAAGTCTGGACGTCTGGATTGAATCTGAATTAAATCTGGACTTATGATATTTTAATCAGGACCATTGATCTTTTAATCTGGACATTTATCTTCTGATCTGGATCAAGTCTGGATTAAATCTGGACAATCATTTCTTTTGATTTGGACTGAGTTTTATGTTCTGGACCATGCTATCTTCTGGTCTGGACCAAGTCTGGACCAAGTCATTTGTTCTGGACCAGTTATCTTCTGCTCTGGACCAAGTTTGGATTAAGTCTGGACTAATTCTTATGTTCACGAGCAATGTATCTTCTGGTCAGGATTGAGTCTGGACCAAGTCTGACTTATGTTTCCTCCTGTTCTGGAACAAGTCTCCTTCTGACAGGCTTCCTTCTGGTATGGACCAAGTCTCCTTCTGGACTCTGCTTCCTTCTGATCTGGGCCAAGAAAGATATCCTCTGATGATGTTATTTGTCCTTTGATATTTTGCCTTTGATGACATCCTCTGATATCCTCTGGAGGTGTATCCTCTAGTACCTTCAGGATGCATCCTCTGGTACCCTCTGGATGCATTATCTGGCCTAACCTTCTGGTGACATTTCTATCCTCTGGATGTATCCTCTGGTGGTGTCATCCTCTGATTTTACACAGCTTCTGATTTGTTCTTCTAAGTCAAAATACTATTTACATAAAATATTTTTTTTAACATCAAAATTTTGATTGATCGAACCAAGTTGGTTCCAATAATCGCCCCATTTTTGATGATGACAAAACTTTGTTTTGTTGATAACTATATTTCTTTCTTTTGATTTTTGACTCCCCATAGGACTATGGTTTATTTTGACTTTTTCTCCCCCTAAGTCTAATGCCCCAGATTCTCTATCAAATACATCTTCTCCCCATTTGTCATCAGACAAAAAGGATTGAAGGAAGAAAGGAAATCTTCTGACCTTTTTTTTTTTGGAGTAAAAAATAAATAATAGAAAATAAAAGACGAAAAAATAAATATTCAAAAAATACTCCTCTAAAAGGACTGGTTGATCTAGTCAGATATGGAGATTATGTTGAGATGCTTCTTGATGAACTCAAATCGATCTTCAGGCAATGGTTTGGTGAAGATATCAACCCATTGATGATCTGTGTCTACAAACTGGATGCTTATTGTTCCCTTTTGAACATGTTCTCTGATAAAGTGATGCTTGATTTCATTGTGTTTGGCTCTTGAATGAAGGATAGGGTTTTTTGGTTAGGTTGATGGCTGAAAGTGTTGTCACAACATCCACTAAGTTGATATGTAGGAGTTTCTTTGTAGAACAGGGTGAGATTGATAGTGCCTCTTAGGTATCTCTGTAGGATTTTTGGCCTTAGTAATCCTTTTTCAAGTGAACTGGTAAGATGCGTTGGGGTAGCCATATGTTTGTAGTCACTCATCTTAAACTTCTTGAGAAGTTCTTTTGTATATTTTGATGGATGAGTGTATATACCTTTTTGACTTTGCTGAATTTGTATTCCTAGGACGAACTTAAGTTATCCCATCATGCTCATTTGAAATTCCCGCTGCATCAATTTAGAAAATTCTTGGCAGAGAGTGCCATTAGTTGATCCAAAGATAATATCATGAACATAAACTTGAATAATCAAAATATCATCTTTTATTGATTTTCTAAAAAGAGTATTGTCTACTTGTCCTTTTTCAAAGTCATTTTTAAGTAAGAAGTTACTAAGTCTATCATACCATGCCCTAGGTGCTTGTTTTAAACCGTACAAGGATTTATAAGTTTAAAAACATGGTTTGCAAATTAAAAACATTCAAAAAACTAGGGGTTGTTTAACATAGACTTCTTCACTTATATAACCATTTAAAAATGTGCTTTTAACATCCATTTTAAATAATGAGATGTCATTATTAGCAGCAAGGAAAGTAGGATACGAATAGCTTCTAACCTGGCAACTGGAGCAAAAGTCTCAGTGTAGTCTATACCTTCTAGCTGACTGTAGCCTTGTGCAACAAGTCGTGCCTTGTTTCTGACAACTTCTCCTTTTTCTTTTAGCTTGTTTCTGAAAACCCATTTGGTTCCAATAATGTTCTTTTCTGGTCTTGGAACTAGATCCAAAGTATCATTCATTTTGCTCTTCTTGCATTGGTAGACTCCATCTATGTCCTTCTTCTGACTCATTTTCAGATTTATCCTCTGAAGATTTGTCGTATTCTTGCATGTAGCTTCTGCTTTTTCAATTTCTTTTGCCTGCATCAGCTTCTGGTTCTAGTAAACCTGTATCAGCTTCCTCTGGTTTTGGTACATCAGCTTCGGTTTCCTCTAATTCTGGTAAACCAACATTAGTTTACTCTGGTTAACCTGTATTAGCTTCATCTTTCTTTGATTTTTCAGGTCAAGCTATTTGTCATATAACATAATGCAAATCAAATAATTTAAAAATGAACTTAATACAGCCAAACCATTAATTCTGCTTCTGGTGGTTTCTGCTTGTTTTTGAAACCACTGGAATGCTGTTTCTACTGAAGTGTTCAATTCGTGTGAATCACCTGGTTCCTTTAAATCTTTGAGAAACTGCAAAATACTTATCTAGCTTTGATTTTTAAGATCAAGCTTCTTGTTATCACAGTAAACATAAATATCAAACAATAATAGTATTTACAGCAAGATGTAACCTCTATGTCAACAGTTTCAGTTTTACTATGAAAATCCCCTTGCTTCTGATTTTCAGATTCCGAGTCTGTATGTTCTGTGATTAGATGGTTTGGACGAAGGGATTGAATTCCCTTCCAGGTTTGTAGTCTTGATGAATTTCACTGGAGTGTTTGAAGAACTCTCCTGATTCTGATTCTTCTCTTTCTGCTGATACATCAGGTTCCTCTGATCGTTCTGGAACTGATGGTGATTCTGGTAATTCTGCTTCTTCTGGTAATAGTGTGTGTGATTCTGCTGTTTGTGGCTGAACCTCTGATTCTGATACTGATATTGGTTCTAGTTCTGATTCTGGTGTGAATTGTACTGACCAGACCTTCTTTCATCAGACTCATATTGCTTCTGTCTGGTGGAAACTGGAACATACACCTTTTTCTGTTTGTGCATTGCCAGCATCCATTGACCAAGCACCATGATTGGTGTTTCCTTCTGGTTGCTCAAAATATCTGCAACATAAACAATTTTGTTCTTTGGTACCCAAAACTGGTTGGGGCCAGGTTTGTTAGACTTAACAAGTCTCTTGTCTTTCCCAGATTTTATCATAGGACAAGACAATTTAGAATGACCCTTTTTAGCACAAATAATACATAGAACATTAGAATGAGCAGGTTTAATTTCAACAATAGATTTAGTAAAACCTATTCCTCTCTTACCATTGTTGGTGATTCCATAAATCATGGAAGCATACTTACTTCTTTCCATACCATTTGCAATAAAGTTTTGAAAAGATTGTTCATGCATATCAGATTCACAAACAGTATTGGAAGTAGAGCAAATATTACTTTAAAGAGTTAGATTTTCAGAGTTGAGTCTGACAACTTCAATTTTAAAATTAGTGTTTTCAGTTGCAAACTTAGCATTCTGATTCTTTAAAATTTGTACTTCTTTGGTTAGAATTTTCTTTTCTTCCCTAAGAGTTTTCAATTTTAAAGACATTTTGTTGTTGACATTTAGAAAGTCTTTAAGACCAGTAATTAATTCAGATCTAGTAAGATCAGAGAATACCTCTTTGTTTTCATCTTCTGAATCAGTTCAGAGTTTGTGCTGAATCCAGACTTTGAGTTGGTATGTGCCATCAGAGCCAATACTGCTTCCATTGATGTGCTTCCAAACTTGCCGGAATGAATGATTTGTCCATTCTTCTTACCTTCTTCTTTTCTTCCAGAGCTAGTACCTTTATGGAGTATAGAGGCAAACTTGATGTGAGCCATCATAGCTGTTTCTGCCTCTTCATCATCTGATGATTCCTCTTCTGAGTCAGATGCATCCCATGCTGCCATTAGATCCTTCTTCTTGAATCTGGAACCTTTCTTGTGATGCCTTCCTTTCTCCATGTTTAGACATTCTGACTTGATATGTTCAGGTTCATTGCATCCATATCAGACGATGCTTTTCTTGTCAGCTTCTTCTTTTCATCTGAGAGCTTTCTTCTTTATGTATTGCCACATCTTTGCAATCTGCTTGGTTATGTAAGCAAGATCATCATCTTCACAATCACTATCCTCTGATTCAGATACAACCTTTGTAGCTTTCTTCTATTTTGACTTAAGGGCTAAAGTCTTCTTCTTCTTTAGTTCATCTACTTCCAACTCAATTTCATAAGACCTGAGGGAGCTGATCAGATCTTCAAGCCTCAAGGTATTCAAATTTCTAGCTTCCTGTACTGCAGTAACCTTTGGTTTCCATTTGGCTGGTAAGCTTTTGAGGATCTTCTTTACATGATCTGCAGTGGTGTAGCTTTTCTTCAATACTTTGAAACCTGATACTAGAATCTGGAATCTGCAGAACATTGCTTCAATGTCTTCATCCTCTTCCATCTTGAATAGCTTATACTGTTTGACCAGTATGTTTGCCTTTTCCTCTTGAACCTGTTGACTTCCTTCATAGGTCAGAACCAGACTGTCATAGATGTTTTTTGCTATTTCCTTGTTGGTGCATCTGTCAAATTCTTTGAATTTTATTGCATTGATCATGATGGTTCTGGACTTGTGATACAGCTTGTATAACTTCCTCTGGTTGGGATTCATATATGCTACATCTAGTTCTTGACCAGTTTCATCTTCTGGTATAGTGGGTGCAGTGTAGCCTTTGACTACCAAGGTCCAGAGATCAGGATCTTGGGAGATGAAAAAGCTTCTCATTCTGTCCTTCCAGTATTCAAAGTGATCTTCATCAAACAGTGGTGGCCTGTTGATGTTGCCTCCAAATTCTTCTTTGGATTCTGACATGTTGAACCCCCTTGGACCTTTCCTCAAACACTGTTAAGTGCTCAGCGTTGAGACCGAGCTCTGATACCAATTGAAGGTGCAAACACGAGAAGGGGGGTTGAATTGTGTTTGTAATACTTGAATTCTTTTTCTGCTTTTGATGATTATTTAAAATCTGATATATAAGCAAGCAGAATTAGCAGTGGATAAAGTAAAATCTGATACTCACAATTAACCTCACTGAAAACTCGAGTGTTTGCCTCTGGATGTTTATGAATCTTTTACTGATTTTCGATGCAAAGTCTTCTGCCTTAAGCCTCCATTTATAGATGAAAATTAGGGTTTCTTCCATGATCAAATTTGAGCTGTATCTATCCAGATTCTCTTTCAAAAATAACTTGGCCAATCCTATTTCACTTAAATAAAAATCGTATCTTTTTAGCTTCAGATTGCATTTGAAAATTCTGTTGACCAATCTTGTTTCTTTTAATTTCAAACCATATCTTTTTAAGCTTCAGATTGCATTCGAATTTTTTTCAAGTCTTCAGTAATTTTTGAATCAAATCCCCTTAATACTTTGATCAAATTTCTATCAAAATTTAATCAAGTCTTCTTCGAATTTTAATCAGGTCCTCACTGATTTGCATCATGATTAAAATTCTGGACCGTATGATCTTCTGATGTCGACCACCTCTAGACCATATAATCTGATATGCGCCAATTCTGTGATCCTCTGATCTCGGCCAACACTGGACCATATGATCTGATCTTTTGATCTCGGCCAACACTAGACCATATGATCTGATCTTCTGATCTCGGCCAACACTAGGCCATATGATCTGATCTTCTGATCTCGGCCAACACTGGGCCATGATACTTAAATCTGGACCATTGATCTGAACATTTTTCCTTTGATCTGGACCAATTATGGACTAAGTCTGGATTGAATCTGAATTAAATCTGGACTTATGATATTTTAATCTTGACCATTGTACTTTTAATCTGGACATTTATCTTCTGATCTGGATCAAGTCTGGATTAAATTTAGACAATCATTTATTTTGATCTGGACTGAATAGTCTGGACCAAGTCAGAACCCAGTCATTTGTTCTGGACCAGTTAACTTCTGGTCTGGACCAAGTCATTTGTTCTAGACTAGTTATCTTCTGCTCTGGACCAAGTCTTGATTAAGTCTGGACTGATTCTTATATTCACGACCAAGCTATCTTCTGGTCAGGATTGAGTCTGGACCAAGTCTGACTTATTTTTCGTTCTGGTCTGGAACAAGTCTCCCTCTGACAGGCTTCCTTCTGGTCTGGACCAAGTCTCTTTCTGGACTCTGCTTCCTTCTGATCTGGGCCAAGAAAGATATCCTCAGATGATGTTATTTGTTCTTGATATTTTGCCTTTGATGACATCCTCTGGTGCCTTCAGGATGCATCCTCTGGTACCCTCTGGATGAATTATCTGGCCTAACTTTCTGGTGACATTTCTATCCTTTGGTTGCTTCCTCTAGATGTATCCTCTGGTGGTGTCATCCTATGATTTTACACAGCTTCTGATTTGTTCTTCTAAGTCAAAATACTATTTACATAAAATACTTTTGTTAACATCAAAACTTTGAATGATCAAACCATCTTGGTTCCAATAATATATTATTATTAATATTAGTATTATTATTGTTATCATTACTATCACTACGCCAAAAATTGCCTTTTACAGCACGCATTTGACTGCGTTTTATAACTAAAAGCGTTGTTGTATAATATTTTAAAATTAACGGAGGATACATCAACGCTTTTCTGACAAGCGCTTTTGCAAAAGCGCTGTTGTAGGGTCACATAAGGTTTAGGGTTTACAACGCTTTTGCTGAAAGCGCTGCTGTAGGGTCACATAACGTTTTCACATAATGTTTACAACGCTTTTAGAGTGCTTTACATATTAGCGTTGTAAAATATAGTGCTCTCACATAATATTTACAGGGCTTTGTATACAAGCGCTGTAAACTATAGCGCTCCCACACTACGTTTACAACGCTTTTTAGAGCGCTTTGTATATAAGCGCTGTAAACGTTGTAAATGTTTTAAAATTTAATTTTTAAAAACCTTTTACAATGCTTATGTTACAGCGCTATAAAATTACAAGTTCAGTTCAAGTTATATATTAATACGTTCTCTACCTACAAACCCTACGAACCCTCCTCTCCTCTACTGTGTGCCATCTTCTCGCTGAACCATCATCTACTATGCACCCATTTCTACTGAGTGATTGTTGTCTCAGGTACTGTATTTATTAATTTGTTGTTGTCTCTAAAATTGATAAATTGTTACCTGATAAATTGTTGTTGTCTCTAATGTGAGTTCTCTTCTTTTTTCTTCATTTTATTGAAATTTCTATTTAATAATTAATTTTCTGTTTGATTTTTGTTTTTCTTTTACTATGATAGTTTATAGTGAACTCAATTTCGGTGATTCTGTATTTTTTTTAGGTTGAATTGAATTTGTTTATTCAAATTAGAATTTTACGTTGATATAGCGATGGAGAAAGTGATGCCGAAGGAGAGAAATTGGAAGGTTGGAAAAGGGAGAGAAAAAAAATTGAAGAGCTCTAGGAACAAGTATTTGAATCCTGGAACTCTTGCTCAACTTCGGTGTAACAAATCTTTAGGTTCGTGATCGGGTGAGGGTAATGAAGGTAAAGTGTTTGATAAAAGTCCGAAGAGAAGAGGGGGTTAATGATGGTAAAGTGTTTGATAAAAGTCCTCTTATGCTTTCGCCTGTTAATTTGGTTAAACAGAGTGGTTTGCTGGGGACGCCGAAAACTATGAGAATTGAAGAGTGTCAATCGGAATAAAGGCTTGTGTCACTTCCCATTGATTTACCTGTTGCTCATTTAATTTCACTTAATGTAGTTGCGATTTAATGGCTCGTTACACTTAAACTTGTGTGTATTTGATATTTATTTTATCATAACAAATGTCTTGTTTATAGGTTGAGATTGCGGTTTTTTAATTAACTATCGTGTTGTGATCATTGATATTATGGAATATTGCAGTCAAATAATGTGCCGTAATTGCGGTTGTGACATATGTATAAATTTTTTAATGTCGTTGTCACAAATTGCAGTTATGGACTGTTATTTAAATCTTTTGTTGAGGTTACTTGCAATTGAAAATTCATGTATTCAGATTTAAATCCTTTGTTGCTTTTGTTGATTGTATGGTGCTCCAAAAGCATTTGAATTTCTGTTTGGCATCCCTCAAATTACTGAATGCGTTACTATATGACTGTGATTTGTTTTGGTGTTTTTGATGGTTTTGATTTGCTAGATGTAATTAATTATGAAGCATCATATGAAATTAATGAAGCTTGTTGAACATTATTGAAATTGTTAACAACTGCACAACTACAAGTAAAAGATGTTTAAACTATTTCTTTATATTTTCATTTTACTATATTCAATCAATTGCCTCCAGTCATGTCTTTCTGAGTTAGCTCTTCATTATATTTTGATATTCATATATATATATATAAATATAAAAAAAAAACGCTGTAAAACTAGTTGATAGTACAAGCGCGCTATATATATATATATGTACCTATTACTGCGTTTTTTTTTAAAAAAGCGCTGTAAAACTAGTTGATAATACAAGCGCGCTATATATATGTATCTTTTACAGCGCTTTTTTGAAAAAACGCTGTAAAACTAGTTAATAATACAAGCACGCTATATATATATACCTATTACAACGCTTTTTCTGAAAAAAGCACTGTAAAATTAGTCTAAGAGAAGCGCGCTATATATTTACCTATTACAACGCTTTTTTATTTTCAATAGCGCTGTTGTATCTTTTAAATAGCACTAGATACTACAACGCTTTTAAGCGCTGTAAAGGGCTTAAAAAAAACGCTTTAAGAGGCTATTTTTGGCGTAGTGTATTATTGTTTTTATATTAATGATAGAAACGTTTTAAATACGTGTAGGATATAACCGATTTGTTAAAAGTATAAATTAATATTTTATATCAATTCACCTTATTTTGAGGGAATTTGTTTGGTTGTTCCGATAACCAATATTCCTATTATTACTCCATTAAAAAAATCCTATTATTATGCTATCTAGTTATTATTAAGTATCACGAACTCAACCAAACCGAGTATCCTTTAAAAATTGAAATTCGTGAGCATGATTTTATATACAACAATAATATTATAGACTAAAGTTACACCTAAATATACTTTTAAATAAAAATAGGATATACCATTATTCACACATAGAAAGATAAAAAAACGAGAAAATTACACATCAAAGCAACAACTAGTGAATTAATCAAAATAGTATTGATCAATTTCAATTCAGCTTTGACTTAATAAGTGAATAATCACACACTTTAACTCTTTCATGGTACAAAGTTAGATATTTTGTTATAAAAATATATTTTATCGAAAACCTAACTCTATTAAATTGAGATTTTATGAAATAAAATCTTAGATAATGAATTGATTTATTTACTATTTTGTTTGTTGAATTGCCGTTTTTTTAAAAGATTGTTTTATTATGTGTTCTTGAATGATTGTTGTTATTCTATATTTAAATGAAATATTATATTCTAAATATGACTTTATGAAGATTATTGTTAAAAATGAATTATTTCTATTGTATGTGTTTGAGATGAACTTATACTCCATATGTATGGGTCTGGTAGCCCACAGTCGATTACCCAGATGAGCTACATGCTACATATAGATGAGTCTTACCCTACATGAGATGAGTTTTAAACTCCACATGGGTAGATCTTGTACCCTACACTAGATGAACCAATGCTCTATTTGATAAGATAATACCCACTTTGTGGAAATGAACGATTTTTTGGATGAACTTATTGAAAAGAACATGAGTTCATGATCGATTTTTTTCGGTTACCGCGCTGGTTAAGAACAATACTTATTTTAAAATTGTGTATATTATTTACTGAGATTTAATATCTAATTAAAATGTTGTTTTCAGATATTGAAACTATTAAGGACGTCGAGAGTTGATAATTACTACCTCATTTGAGAAGAGTAATTTCCTTAAGTTATGTTAATACATCTAGAATTAGTAGATATAGTGTGTACGTTATATTTTATTTCGGAATAAGTTATTAAATGTTCAATTTTAAATATTTGATAATGAAATAATTTTCAGTTGTAAGAATTTTACAATATTATTTCTTTTGGACATTTCATTATTAATTATTAGTATCTTATTCTCTTATATAAATATGAGAGTTTTTTGTCATTATCTCTTGAAATCTACGTAACTAAGTATTACACTAGAGAGTCGAAAGAGTCGGACATCAACCTCGCAGTTGCGCACAAATGTATAGTGTTTTTCAAAAGTTACGACGCAAGGTTTTCAAAAACGATATCCGTTTTTCAAGACGACAAATCTGCTGACAAAAATTGGAGGAAACAGCCGGGTCAACGGCGGAAACCAAGTTTTGAAGTGTGACGGTTGATAATTTCGAGTATAGGTCATGAAAGAGAAGGTTGAGTAGAGTCCGTCTTGGTTTTCACCATCGGTGCCCATGGTGGTTGGAGAAATTGAGTTTACCGGAACGTTGTCTTCTACATATCTCTTAGAAAGCACGAGTTTTTCGCCAATTGAAAAGGGAAAAAAAATTATAGAATTTTCAATCATAACTAGAAGAGAAAATACATAAAACTCTAGGAAGAAAATAGGAGATGGAGAACGTAAAAGCGGCGGCGGTAACAAATAGATTTCCGTGAAGTGAAACAGAATGTGTGGTAGACATGTTTGCAGAGAATATGTACTAAGAAGTAGTAGGATTGAATTTGATTTACTCTATACCGCTGTCTTCTTATCTCATCATGCATATAAATATGGTTGTTAGGTTTAGATAGTTGCTGACAATAGTCCCTATACTGATATATATTCATATATGTATAATATATATCTCTATTAGGTCCTAAATGACAAGCATAGCAGCGTAACATCACATCTTCGTTTTTTGTTAGATTTTTCTTTTATTAACTTAATCATCACTCACATAAATTAAAAATAAGTTTTAACTATTGAAGATCAAGTTAGCCATAATAATAACGTATTACACTCAAAATAATAACAATTTAAAATTAATATAACTATTTCTTAAAACAAAACAAATATTTTTAACATTAATAATTTAAATAGATTACTAAAACAGACACATACAAAATTATCATACCACAACAAATAAATTATCATACCACAAAAAATGCAAATATATAAATAACTTACTATAATATTACTAAAATATGTTATTATAATAAATTTGGGATATTACACTCCGGCAAAGGGCTTCAAACATCTTGTCTACGAATTATCTTGATCTAATTTGAAGTTCCTCCAGATAGTCACAACTCAATAATTCACTCATAAAGCAGTCTCTCTAGACAAACCATTGGCGGATTCCAACTCTATAGAATACCACGCACAACTATGAATGCATGAGCATACTCTTACTATTTTTCAACAATTATTATGCAAATGCAGTTATTAAAAGACTATACTTTTAATATTCATTAAACATTAATAATTTTTCAACTTTTCACAGAGTATACTCACGATAGTTTATCATCAATAAATTCATATCACATAGTATTACATGCATGTTAATAGGTATGAACACGCATCCACATTTTTTACACATATCAAAAGTCCAAAAACACCAAACACATATAATAAACAAGTCCGTACATGTGAAATTAAAAACTTGGAAGGAGCTCTTACCTTGCAAGCGTTCCGTAACAAAAGTATTGATTACTCAAAGTTCTTTCGTACCTTAAATCAAGAACCGTCTTAAGTTAAAACAAACTTTCGACACTTTCTAACATAACCCTAATTCGGGTATCTACCCCCAAAGCACCTCTCTAGAGTTTTGCACTTCCCTCACTAAAAGTTTATCAAGGACTAAAAATCCCATAAAATTTTCAAGGTACTTAAAATAGTTAATTTGAAAACATTTTTAACACTCATAAATTTTTAAAACTCAATTCATTTTGAAATAGATCAACTAAACCACTTGTTTTTAAAACAAAGCTTACTACACTTGTTTTCAAACTTTTCCAAGAAGAATATAACTTCTTTTGTCTATTTTCTTTCCTTAAATTTCTTCCACATAACACCAAAAGTTTCCACTCTGTCTTAAACACTTATAGAAATTTTCAAAATCACCACTTCAAAACTACTAACATTTTCAAAACCTTAAAATTTTCAATAAGACTATTTCAAATAAACAACTTTAAATTTTTAACTCTTTTAAATCAAAGATCACATTCCTGAAGGTGCAAACACGAGAAGGGGAAGTTGAATTGTGTTTGTCAAACTTGAATTCTTTTGATGTTTTGTTGAATGTTGATGTGAATTATTTGATGAATAAATAATCAGACTTAGCAGCAGATAATAACAACATAAGAACACAGCGATTTATCCTGGTTCACCATTAACTTGGCTACATCCAATCCCTTCACTCCGAAGGCTTTAATCCACTAATTCAAAACCCTTTAAATTACAACACCTGACCCTCGAAGTAAGTCTTCCCAAACAGTCTTACAACCCCAGACTTTTGAGGAACGATAACAACACCTTGACCCTACAAGTCAATTCTTCTCCTACCAATCTGACAACCCCAGATTGAAGAAGAAATCTACACCTCTAACGGGTTTAATTACAAAGGTTTAGAACTCTGCAATGTTGCTTCTAGAAAGCTGATTGCTGCACTGAATTTCACTCTCGAAAAATCACTTAGAGAATATTACTTTTGCACTCAAGTGTTTCTCTCTTTTGAACTCTCGGATGACTCTGAATTGAAGCTTGAGTTCTTGTGTTTTTTCGATGCCTAATGTTGCTGACTAAAGCCTCCTTTTATAGCTGCAATGAGGGCGTTGTCCAAGCTTAAATTTGAGATAAATCTTGCTCAGATTTGCTTTGAAAATTTTGTTGGCCAATCCTGTTTCTCTTAATTTCAAAGCGTATCTTTTAGCTTCAGATTTCATTTGAAAATTCTGTTGACCAATCCTATTTCTCTTAATTTCATACCATATCTTTTAGCTTCAGATTTCATTCGAATTTCCTTCAAGTCTTCAGTGATTTTTGAATCAAATCCCCTTAATACTTTGATCAAATTTCTATCAAAATTCAATCAAGTCTTCTTCGAATTTAAATCAAGTATTCATTGATCTGCATTATGGTTTAAATTCTGGACCATATGATCTGCTGATCTGGACCAAATCTGGACCATGTGATCTGATCTGTACCATTTTGTCTCATGATCTGGACTGTGTGATCTTCTGATCTGTACCATTCTGTCTCATGATCTAGACTGTGTGATCTTCTGATATGGACCATGTCTGGACCATGCTATCTTCTGGTATGGACCAAGTCAGACTTATGTTTCCTTCTGGTATGGATATGGGTGGGAATAGGTCAGGTTAGACTTTGAAAGGCCCGAGCCTGACCTACGATTAATTTTTTAGGCTAAGCTTGGCCTACGGCCTATCATAGGTTTTTTTTTGCCTGGCCTGGCGTTTTTAAAAATCTGGTCTGGCATGAAAGCATATTTAAAAGCCTTATTCACATTAAAACATTTAAATGTTATATTTTATATTTTTTTAAATAGGCTAAATTAGACAGTTTTATATAAGGAAAACTAATAAAATTATAATCAAATCTAATATAATAATATAATATTAAAATAGCCTAATTGATAGGCTTTAAAATAGGAAACAATAATATTAATAAATAATAAAATATATATATACTTTAAAATAAGAAACAATAATATTAATAAATAATAATAAAAAATAACATTAATAAATAATATATATATATACGCCGTCGTATTAGGCCTAATAGGCTTTTATATAAGCCTGAACCTGACCTATTTATATAATTAGGCTTTAAAAATAGCATGAACCTAGCCTTCTTATTAAACAGGCCAGGCTAGATCAAGCCATAAGTAGGCCAAGCCATAGGCCCTTGACAGACGGCCTAGCCTATTCCCATCCCTAGGTATGGACCAAGTTTCCTTCTGGTCTGGACCAAGTGTCCTTTTGGACATGCTTCCTTCTAGTCTGGGCCAAGAATAATATCCTCTGATGATGTCATTGTTTCTTCCTTCTGATGATATCATCTGATGTTTGCCTTTGATGACATCCTCTGATTCTTGCTTCTGACGGGATCCTCTGGTGATATCCTCTAGTATCCTCTGGAGGTATCCTCTAGATGCATCCTCTGGTGATATCTTCTGGCCGTATCTTCTGGTGGCATTTTTATCGTCTGGTGACGTCATCTTCTGATGACATCTTCTGCTTCTGATATGTATCTTCTGGAGGTATCTTATGTTGGAACCAAGTTGGTTCTAAGACTTAGGATTTTGATGTTTACAAAAGCACTCAATGTAAACTTATTTTGTACCTTGAATTATTAAATTAAATGCCACCAGAAACTGAAGAAATCAGAAGCAGAAGATCAAAGGAAAATGAATTCTGGAATTTCCAGAAGATACTCCAGGATGTTAAAAACATCCCCAAAAGATATCTTTGCTGGCCCATATTAGAAGGAAGAAAAATCAGAAGGAAACATGGATCATACCAGTGGAAAGCCTGCCAGAGGGAAAGTTGATCCAAACCAAAAGGAATCAAATATCAAATTTATTCCAGAAGTTATTCTGACCAAAAGATGGCTTGGCAGTGAAATATTAAACTGCCCAGACTTGTTCCAGACTCAACCAAAAGCTAAGTTTATGAGTCTAGAACAAGAGAATCAATCCAGATTTGACCCAGACAATAAGATAGCATGATTTAGGGCATGAAACTAAGTCAAGACAAGAAGAAATGATTTTCAGAATGATCCAGACCTGATCTAAAATCAAAGAATTAGTCTAGATCAGAGGGAAGATTTCCAGATCAGTGGTTCAGAATTAATTATTTGGTCCATTGATGGTCCAGATCAGAAAATCACACCATGGCCCAGTGTTGGCCGAAATCAGAGGGACATAATGTATAGTCCAACAAAGGCCGAATTCAGAGGATTATAGCATATCAGGTGCGCATTTAAGATGGCCGAAATCAGAAGATCAGAGGGTCAGGAAGTGTGGTCCAGGGAAGGCCGAAATCAGAGGATCACAACATAACAATCAGTATGGTCCATATGTGGACTAGCGCATGAAGATCCAATGGTCCAGATTTAATCAGGAAATTTATACGGTGGAGAATTTAATTTATTTTGATCAAAGGATTAAAAAGATTTATTACAAAAATAAAGTGAGGTGTTGTGGAATTCAGGAGCTGTGGCGGGAAGGAACCAACAGATTTAATTGGCCATTTATTTTGAAAGGAAATTTGAAGATATGTTTTTTATTTATATGAAGCCCAATTGGTCAAGTTATTTTTACAAAGAATCCAACAAGATTCAGCTCGAATTTAAGCATTGGAAGAGGCCCAAATCTGCATCTATAAAAGGAGGCTCAAGGCAGAATACTCAAGCATCGAAAATCACAAAAGAGTCATACACTTCCAAAGCAAACACTCTCAAATTTTCATAGAAGTTAATTGTGAGTTCCAGCTTTCAAGAAGCAAGTACTCGTGTTATTTTCCTTCCACTGTGGCAAATCTAAGTTGTTGAAGTAGAGTCTACAACCTGAGGGAGTCAGTAGGGGTAGCAAGTTACTTGGCAATTAGATTCATAGTGTTGTGAATTCTTCTACAATCTGGGATTGTCAGATTGGCTGAAGACAGGAGTTGCATTCCTCAAAGAAGTCTAGGATTGTTAGACTGTTTGAGAAGACTGACTTGGAGGGTCAGTAGCAAGGTTGTAATTCAAGGTTTGAATTAGTGAAATCCTTCAAGGTGAAGGGACTAGACGTAGCCTCGTTAACGATGAACCAGTATAAAAACTGTGAGTTTTATTTTTACTTTTATCCGCTGCTAACTCTGTTTTTAATTATACATCAAGTTTTGTTTTGAAAGTATAAAAACAGGAAAAGTATTCAAGTTAAGTCAAACACAATTCAACCCCCCTTCTTGTGTTTGCACCTTCATCTTCTGGTTGTATCTTCTGGAGGTATCTTCTACTGATGTCATCCTCTGATGACATCCTCTGGTGATGTCATCCTATGATTTTTCATACTTCTTTAATGTTAGAATATGATTTTCATAAAATACTTTTGTTAACATCAAAACTTTAATTGAAAGAACCAACTTGGTTCCAACAATTCCCCTTTGCACAAAGGAAAACTTCAAATTCCAAAACACTAGGGTTGGTATTTGGTTCGTCCATTATGGCCAATGGAGGGTAAAAACTCCTTTTCCCAAAATATCTTCATCCATGGTTCTAAAGATACATATAACAATCTTTTTAAATATCCAAACTACAAAAACTTCAAGGACTAATTTACTAACACAAATTCATTTTTTGATTAAAAATTTCAAATTGTTCCAAATCAAATTTTTCTTCAAGATCTACTATCATAAGTCATTGATCTAACACTTTTGTGAAAAAAAAAAACCATTCTAGTACTAAAGAGTGAAAAATACATATTTGAATTGTGTTTTGTAAACTCAAAAACTTTATCTTTAAAAAAAATAATTATGAAAAGCAAGATGATGCATAATAAATAAAGAGATATAGGAGATAAAGTCAAAACCAATTTATCCTGATTCACCACCAACACGATAGTTACGTCCAATCCTTTCACTATGAAGGATTTAATCCGCTCAATCAACTAATTTATCACATGTCCACTAGAACACCTACTAGTCAAAATAATTGTGCTAAAGTCTTCTTAACCTTCTAGCTTAGTACACTAAAGTTGTTGAGGACAACAACTACTACTAGACTTGGTTACAATAATGTAGTTTTAGGTTTTCTAAAGGACTCTCACACGAGAATATTACAAGGTATGCACTTAGAATGTAAAAGAGTATTGCAATAGTTCACAAGGTTTCTATATGTTTTCAATATTTGTGCTTATATTTTCTTGTCATTGTCTCTACTTGCACTGATTATCATACACCTTTACATAGAGAATTTCAAAACACTTAAGATTTTTGACCGTTGCATTGATTTGCATTAATTCAATACATAAAATATGGATTGTATCAATCTTCATAATTCTTGAATCAACATTCAATACTTGTCCATCTTTGTCTTTAGTGTATCTTGATAAAAATGACATGAATATAAGAGGATGTTAAGTTTGTTGGAACCAAATTGGTTCTATACTTAGAATTTTGATGTTTACAAAAGTACTTTTATGTAATCTTATTTTTGACTTAGAATAATAATGAAAAATGCCACCAGAAGATGACGTCACCAGAGGCAAAAGATGACATCACCAGAAGATAAAATCAGAAGATGAGGACACCAGAGGATAAAATCAGAGAATGACACCAGAGGATACACCTCCAGAAGATATCAGAGGATGTCATCAAAGGCAAAACATGAAAGGACAAAGAACATCATCAGAGGATATCTTTCTTGGTCCAGACTCAATCCTGACCAGAAGATAGCTTGGTCGTGAATACAAGAATCAGTCTAAACTTAATCCAGAGCAGAAGATAACTGGTCCAAAACAAATGACTTGGTCCAGACCAGAAGATAGCATGGTCCATAACATAAAACTCAGTCCAGATCTGAAGAAATGATTGTCCAGATTTAATCCAGACTTGCTTTAGATCAGAAGATAAATTTCCAGATTAAAAGATCAATGGTTCAGATTAAAATATCATAATTCCAGATTTAATTCAGATTCAATCCAAACTCAGTCCAGACTTGGTCCAGATCAGAGGGAAAATGTTCAGATCAATGGTCCAGATTTAAGTATCATGGCCCAGTGTTGGCCGAGATCAGAAGATCAGATCATATGGCCCAGTGTTGGCCGAGATCAGAAGATCAGATCATATGGCCAAGTGTTGGCCGAGATGAGAAGATCATATCATATGGTCCAGTGTTGGCCGAGATCAGATGATCACAAAATTGGGGCAGATCAGATTGCATAAGTCCAGAGTTGGTCGAGATCAGAAGATCATACGGTCCAGAGTTTTAATCATGATGCAAATCAGTGAGGACTTGATTGAAATTCGAAGAAGACTTGATTAAATTTTGATAGAAATTTGATCAAAGTATTAAGGAGATTTGATTCAAAAATTACTGAAGACTTGAAGAAATTCGAAAGCACAATTCAACCCCCCTTCTCGTGTTTGCACCTTCAAAGTTGACTTTGATAAGTAGAGGTTAGAGGATGTTAAGTTGAATTTGAGAGTGTGGCCAGATATCAGATTCTTTCAAACGCATAAGTATCATATGTTTTCAAAAAGAAGAATATCACCAAAAACAAATTTATGAAGGAATTTTTCTTTGCATAAGACAAGAAAGATTCTGATGTAGCTTTGTTTTTTTGTTTTTATCTCTGTCCTCAATATTTTTTGTTCTTTTGTTGAATTCTTCATTCAAAACATTTGTTTTGGAACTACTGGGCTACAACTATAAGGAAAGACATATGGAATTATAACAAAAAGGTTGTATGATCCAAGTAAATATTAACTATAAGGAAAGACATATGACCTCACAATTGTGGCTACAAAATTGCAGATTTTGAAGACACCGCAACGGAATCACAACTACACTTTAGGTTACATCAACTACTTTTATCTGTATTTTAACGTCATATAAAAGTTTACGGCGTAACCACAACCTCAATTTAAAATCATGGCATCACTATACTCTACTTTCATAGTTTCATTAAATAATTAGTAACATCACAACTTTTGCTTCAAGAGCCATCAAAGCTGTGCGATACACACTACAATAAATTTGACCTATAGTGACAGCAAAAAACGGTAGGTAAATGTTGACAAACCGTTGGCCTAACCCCAAATACCTTTACCGACGGTACTTTTTTTCGTGTTCAATATATACCCTATACCTACGGTTTTAAGCCGTCACTACTGATTATAGTGACATATTTTTTTGTTGGACAAAACTAAGACTTTTACCTACAGATTTATGCTGTTGGTATAGAGTTTTACAAAAATTTAGAATTACTAAATCTCCTGTTGCTATAAACATTAGTGAAACCATATTCCATATATATTGATTTTGACAATAAATAATTTATTGTGGCTGTAGGTTGTATAATAAATTTTGTATTTTATTTTACAAAATCACACAACATAGTACATACACAATAAAATATATAAAGATATATTTAGGAATCAAAATGAAATTATATTGAAAATTAACATAAAATCTTACTACATATCAAATTAAATTAACAATAGTTAAATCATGTATACCTTAGAGTACTTGAGTATTTACTAATACTAAAAACATTGTCTTACTAACATATAATAGAAATACAAAGTAATTGACAAAAATATCAAAAAATTTAGAGAAAGTGTCAACTTAATTGCCAAATTGTCATATTCAAGATCATATTTGTTTCTATTCTTTACCTACAAGCAATAAAAAGAGCACATGATTAATAACACGATTCAACATAGATAATATTACTCCTAAAAATGTTAAAAATGTCAAACTACAAAATAATTTCAAATGTCAACCTAATAACAATATATTGTATTTAAAACATACAAAGAAATTGGATCGTATCCACTTTCAAAATTTACTCTGTCAAGATAAAATTAGCTTATAATCTTTTGCATTAGTGTGTGGACTTGGAAGAGCAGGACTCAACTTTGTCTACACAACAATGAGATATGAATAGATTAAAATCTATATGAACAGAGGCAAGATACATCTTAATTTCACCGCTAAAGCATGCATTATGACAATTTGAACCAATTCAAATGTAACTTACATCATAGTCGGCCAGGTGATAATTTGGGGCTAAGGCCAACCCACCAACATGTAAAGAATAATTATGAATGCATCAATTAAGGCAAAAGGAGAGTCCATACATAGATGATACACAAATTGCACACTACATAAAAGGATATATTTGTCTACTATCATTATCGATGTCTAAGTTTAATCTCTGCAACATATCTTCTTATTGTCTTCAATCTAAGATCTAAGAAACTCCAAATGAAGATAATACATTTAGCAAACTAAATCATTGAAAAGGCAAAATAAAAATATAAGTTATTAGAAGATATATAACAAAACACACACTTTAACTATTCAATATCTCTCAAAAATAAATCCTAAAGGACTTTGATTCTTTATTTAAATAGTTTAGGGACAAAGGGTCCTAGTAAGTGGTAGAGTAAATAAAAGGAATGAAGAGATTAGAAGGGAACTCACGTGAGATATTTTTCATTGAAGATAATTGAAGGTTCAACTGCAGCCAAAACACAAAAAAGAATGTGGAACTGCTCAGAGAAATTCGAAAATACGTAAATAAGAGCACTTAGTAAAATAAGCACAAAATGAATGGTTACTTCTAGGAAAAATAAATATAAAACTTCTCAAATTAACATAATAAAAACCAGATAAACTTGCCTACCATGTGTAGATCAATATGAATTAAGGAGTTGGCATGATATCATACACAAGCCACACCTTTAAATCCAACCTGTACGCCCCGACACAGATTGAAAGTTCATGGAAACAAACAGGAATTTAAAATGAAGATAAACTACCATCTTGACATGAAGTTAAATAGCAACCTGCCTTGGGCTTCAACCACACACAACAAGATAAAATTAGAAAAATAACTCAAAATGAATCTAAACAACAAAAAAACACAATTTGTGCCAGCAATGTGTGATTTTCAAATTTTAATCAAAATATCTTAAAAATGAGCAATTTTCCAATACTAGCAATGACTATATTTTAGCTTGAAAACATTTCTTGTTTTCATAGGGAAAAATACATGTTCGCTATTTTCTAACACAATCACAAACAAACGGAAAAAATCCAAGCAAAAGTAACAACATTAACAATTGAGATACAAGTTGAAAAATAGGTATTTACATTGAAGAATTCAATATCGAGAGATGTAAATGAAATTAACAGATGATGTTCTTCTTGTCAGATTCTTCCTTTCCTTTGTTGTTATGTTTCTTATTGAATCTTCTGTTCTTCCTGTTTTCCCAGATCTTAGCCATCTTTTTGGTTAAGTAAGCCATATCATCACTATTACTATCACTATCCTCTGATTCTGATGCTGCCTTTGCAGCTTTCTTCTGTTTCGACTTCAGAGCCAGATTCTTCTTCTTCTTAGGTTCATCTTCTTCCAGGTCTATTTCATGAGACCTGAGTGAGTTGATCAGATCTTCCAGCCTCAAGGTACTCAGATCCTTAGCTTCCTGAATTGCAGTAACCTTTGGTCTCCACCTTTTTGGTAGACTTCTCAGAATTTTCTAGACATGATCTTCAGTGGTATAGCTTTTGTTTAATACTTTTAGTCCTGATACCAAAGTCTGGAATCTGCAGAACATTGTGGCAATGTCTTCATCCTCTTCCATCTTGAACAGCTCATACTTTCTGACCAATATGTTAACCTTTGTTTGTTGAACCTGCTTGGTTCCTTCATAGGTCAGAACCAGACTATCGAATATACTCTTTGCTGTTTCTTTATTTGTGCATCTATCAAATTCCTTGAATGTGATTGCACTGACCATGATGGTTCTGGACTTGTGATGAAGTCTGTGTAGTCTGATCTGATCTGGTTTCATATCATCCAAGTCTAGTTTCTTAGTTGGATCTTCTGGATCAGTAGGTGCAGTGTATCCTCTGACTATCATCTTCCATAATTCAGGATCTTGAGATATGACAAAACTTCTCAGTCTGTCCTTCCAATACTCAAACCTTTCTCCATCAAATATTGGTGGTCTGTTGATGTTGCCTCCCAATTCTTCTGACATATTGAACCCCTTGGACCTTTCCTCAAACACTGTTAAGTGCTCAGCCTTGAGACCGAGCTCTAATGCCAATTGAAGGTGCAAACACGAGAAGGGGGGGTTGAATTGTGTTTGACTTAACTTGAATACTTTTCCTGTTTTAATACTTTCAAAACAAAACTTGATGTATAATTAAAACAGAGTTAGCAGCGGATAAAAATAAAAATAAAACTCACAGATTTTATACTGGTTCACCGTTAACGAGGCTACGTCCAATCCTTTTGCCTTGAAGGATTTCACTAATTCAAACCTTGAATTACAACCGTGCTACTGACCCTCCAAGTCAGTCTTCTCAAATAGTCTAACAATCCTAGACTTCTTTGAGGAAAAACAACTCCTGTCTTCAGCCAATCTGACACCCCAGATTGTAGAAGAATTCACAACACTATGAATCTAATTGCTAAGTACCTTGCTACCTCCTATTGACTCCCTCAGTTTGTAGACTCTACTTCAACAACTTAGATTTGACACAGTGGAAAGAAAATAACACGAGTACTTGCTTCTTGAAAGCTGAAACTCACAATTGACTTATATGAAAATTTGGGAGCGTTTGCTTTGGAAGTGTATGACTCTTTTGTGATTTTCGATGCTGAGTATTCTGCCTTGAGCCTCCTTTTATAGATGCAGATTTGGGCCTCTTCCAAGCTTAATTTCGAGCTGAATCTTGCTGGATTCTCTTGCAAAAATAACTTGACCAATTGGGCGTTATTTAAATAAAAAACATATCTTTTTAAGCCTTAGATTTCTTTCATAAATTAACTGGCCAATCAAATCCTTTTATTGCTTCCCGCCATAGCTTCTGACTTCCATGCTACTCCACTTTAATTTATAACAAATCTTTTAAAATACTTTGATAAAAACAACATAAGATCTTCACCTTTAATCCCCATGATCAAATCACAACTACACTTTAGGTTACATCAACTACTTTTATTTGTATTTTAACGTAATATAAAAGTTTACGGCGTAACCACAACCTCAATTTAAAATCATGGCATCACTATACTCTACTTTCATAGTTTCATTAAATAATTAGTAACATCACAACTTTTGCTTCAAGAGCCATCAAAGCTGTGCGATACACACTACAATAAATTTGACCTATAGTGACAGCAAAAAACGGTAGGTAAATGTTGACAAACCGTTGGCCTAACCCCAAATACCTTTACCGACGGTACTTTTTTTCGTGTTCAATATATACCCTATACCTACGGTTTTAAGCCGTCACTACTGATTATAGTGACATATTTTTTTGTTGGACAAAACTAAGACTTTTACCTACAGATTTATGCTGTTGGTATAGAGTTTTACAAAAATTTAGAATTACTAAATCTCCTGTTGCTATAAACATTAGTGAAACCATATTCCATATATATTGATTTTGACAATAAATAATTTATTGTGGCTGTAGGTTGTATAATAAATTTTGTATTTTATTTTACAAAATCACACAACATAGTACATACACAATAAAATATATAAAGATATATTTAGGAATCAAAATGAAATTATATTGAAAATTAACATAAAATCTTACTACATATCAAATTAAATTAACAATAGTTAAATCATGTATACCTTAGAGTACTTGAGTATTTACTAATACTAAAAACATTGTCTTACTAACATATAATAGAAATACAAAGTAATTGACAAAAATATCAAAAAATTTAGAGAAAGTGTCAACTTAATTGCCAAATTGTCATATTCAAGATCATATTTGTTTCTATTCTTTACCTACAAGCAATAAAAAGAGCACATGATTAATAACACGATTCAACATAGATAATATTACTCCTAAAAATGTTAAAAATGTCAAACTACAAAATAATTTCAAATGTCAACCTAATAACAATATATTGTATTTAAAACATACAAAGAAATTGGATCGTATCCACTTTCAAAATTTACTCTGTCAAGATAAAATTAGCTTATAATCTTTTGCATTAGTGTGTGGACTTGGAAGAGCAGGACTCAACTTTGTCTACACAACAATGAGATATGAATAGATTAAAATCTATATGAACAGAGGCAAGATACATCTTAATTTCACCGCTAAAGCATGCATTATGACAATTTGAACCAATTCAAATGTAACTTACATCATAGTCGGCCAGGTGATAATTTGGGGCTAAGGCCAACCCACCAACATGTAAAGAATAATTATGAATGCATCAATTAAGGCAAAAGGAGAGTCCATACATAGATGATACACAAATTGCACACTACATAAAAGGATATATTTGTCTACTATCATTATCGATGTCTAAGTTTAATCTCTGCAACATATCTTCTTATTGTCTTCAATCTAAGATCTAAGAAACTCCAAATGAAGATAATACATTTAGCAAACTAAATCATTGAAAAGGCAAAATAAAAATATAAGTTATTAGAAGATATATAACAAAACACACACTTTAACTATTCAATATCTCTCAAAAATAAATCCTAAAGGACTTTGATTCTTTATTTAAATAGTTTAGGGACAAAGGGTCCTAGTAAGTGGTAGAGTAAATAAAAGGAATGAAGAGATTAGAAGGGAACTCACGTGAGATATTTTTCATTGAAGATAATTGAAGGTTCAACTGCAGCCAAAACACAAAAAAGAATGTGGAACTGCTCAGAGAAATTCGAAAATACGTAAATAAGAGCACTTAGTAAAATAAGCACAAAATGAATGGTTACTTCTAGGAAAAATAAATATAAAACTTCTCAAATTAACATAATAAAAACCAGATAAACTTGCCTACCATGTGTAGATCAATATGAATTAAGGAGTTGGCATGATATCATACACAAGCCACACCTTTAAATCCAACCTGTACGCCCCGACACAGATTGAAAGTTCATGGAAACAAACAGGAATTTAAAATGAAGATAAACTACCATCTTGACATGAAGTTAAATAGCAACCTGCCTTGGGCTTCAACCACACACAACAAGATAAAATTAGAAAAATAACTCAAAATGAATCTAAACAACAAAAAAACACAATTTGTGCCAGCAATGTGTGATTTTCAAATTTTAATCAAAATATCTTAAAAATGAGCAATTTTCCAATACTAGCAATGACTATATTTTAGCTTGAAAACATTTCTTGTTTTCATAGGGAAAAATACATGTTCGCTATTTTCTAACACAATCACAAACAAACGGAAAAAATCCAAGCAAAAGTAACAACATTAACAATTGAGATACAAGTTGAAAAATAGGTATTTACATTGAAGAATTCAATATCGAGAGATGTAAATGAAATTAACAGATGATGTTCTTCTTGTCAGATTCTTCCTTTCCTTTGTTGTTATGTTTCTTATTGAATCTTCTGTTCTTCCTGTTTTCCCAGATCTTAGCCATCTTTTTGGTTAAGTAAGCCATATCATCACTATTACTATCACTATCCTCTGATTCTGATGCTGCCTTTGCAGCTTTCTTCTGTTTCGACTTCAGAGCCAGATTCTTCTTCTTCTTAGGTTCATCTTCTTCCAGGTCTATTTCATGAGACCTGAGTGAGTTGATCAGATCTTCCAGCCTCAAGGTACTCAGATCCTTAGCTTCCTGAATTGCAGTAACCTTTGGTCTCCACCTTTTTGGTAGACTTCTCAGAATTTTCTAGACATGATCTTCAGTGGTATAGCTTTTGTTTAATACTTTTAGTCCTGATACCAAAGTCTGGAATCTGCAGAACATTGTGGCAATGTCTTCATCCTCTTCCATCTTGAACAGCTCATACTTTCTGACCAATATGTTAACCTTTGTTTGTTGAACCTGCTTGGTTCCTTCATAGGTCAGAACCAGACTATCGAATATACTCTTTGCTGTTTCTTTATTTGTGCATCTATCAAATTCCTTGAATGTGATTGCACTGACCATGATGGTTCTGGACTTGTGATGAAGTCTGTGTAGTCTGATCTGATCTGGTTTCATATCATCCAAGTCTAGTTTCTTAGTTGGATCTTCTTGATCAGTAGGTGCAGTGTATCCTCTGACTATCATATTCCATGATTCAGGATCTTGAGATATGACAAAACTTCTTAGTCTGTCCTTCCAATACTCAAACCTTTCTCCATCAACTATTGGTGGTCTGTTGATGTTGCCTCCCAATTCTTCTGACATATTGAACCCCTTGGACCTTTCCTCAAACACTGTTAAGTGCTCAGCCTTGAGACCGAGCTCTGATGCCAATTGAAGGTGCAAACACGAGAAGGGGGGTTGAATTGTGTTTGACTTAACTTAAATACTTTTCCTGTTTTAATACTTTCAAAACAAAACTTGATGTATAATTAAAACAGAGTTAGCAGCGGATAAAAATAAAAATAAAACTCACAGATTTTATACTGGTTCACCGTTAACGAGACTACGTCCAGTCCCTTCGCCTTGAAGGATTTCACTAATTCAAACCTTGAATTACAACCGTGCTACTGACCCTCCAAGTCAGTCTTCTCAAATAGTCTAACAATCCTAGACTTCTTTAAGGTAAAAATAACTTCTGTCTTCAGCCAATCTGACACCCCAGATTGTAGAAGAATTCACAACACTATGAATCTAATTGCTAAGTACCTTGCTACCTCCTACTGACTCCCTCAGTTTGTAGACTCTTCTTCAACAACTTAGATTTGACACAGTGGAAAGAAAATAACACGAGTACTTGCTTCTTGAAAGCTGAAACTCACAATTGACTTATATGAAAATTTGGGAGCGTTTGCTTTGGAAGTGTATGACTCTTTTGTGATTTTCGATGCTGAGTATTCTGCCTTGAGCCTCCTTTTATAGATGCAGATTTGGGCCTCTTCCAAGCTTAATTTCGAGCTGAATCTTGCTGGATTCTCTTGCAAAAATAACTTGACCAATTGGGCGTTATTTAAATAAAAAACATATCTTTTTAAGCCTTAGATTTCTTTCATAAATTAACTGGCCAATCAAATCCTTTTATTGCTTCCCGCCATAGCTTCTGACTTCCATGCTACTCCACTTTAATTTATAACAAATCTTTTA